>LS990919.1:15560804-16055804 GCA_900464855.2 Musa schizocarpa
TGTGGATGATGTCTGCTATGCCCAGCTCTATAGCACATTTGAGACACATGGATCTGACATAGCTCAGCGCGTGCTTAAATATACGGTCGTGAGCCTGCCATAACTCCTTCGCTCCAAACTCTTCAAGGAACGACCCCATCGTATACCGAATCTCCAACTAGTGGTGTGGTATTAGTCTCTGGCAACTGCCATATATATAGAGAGAGAGAAGGAAGAAATGAAAGGCCATCTTTGCAATTAGTCTTCTCCCTCGACAACCTCCACCAAAACACGAACACTATTGCAACACGACAAACAAGGTTATTAGGAAATATCTTACAATGGTATTCTTCCCTCAAGAAAACGATTGGAGGATCCTATATGTAAATAAACTGAGCCAAAAAAAAGAATCGGTTTTCTTTGTGACCGTGAAAGTTTGGTTCTGCTATTCATTAATTATTAATCTGATGTGTGTTACAATTACTTATCATTTGGCACATTTGAGATATAAAATGTTTAAAAGTAAAATAAAAAATCATAATGAACTTCGGTTCAAATTTTTTATGATGGTTTGATTAAGTCCGGTTCAGATTTAAAAATATTAAACTAAATAAATTTGAATATGGTTTTGAGAATTTTTGTAAATCAAATGGAACCAAAGTGATACGCTCGCCTACTCTACTATTATGTACACGTTTCATTGATGTTAAATATATTCTTATTCAATTTGCTGGGCTCCTTTTTTATCATTATAAGTGAGAAATATTATAATAAAAAAATAAAAAAAAATTATAAAATTTCTCATATCGACCCTGATGTCAAGACGGAGGAAGCTAATAGAGTGAGCTGCCTTAAGTATGCAGCATAAAATCCTCATGATTAAATTAGTTATATTTGATCTCTTGCTTTCCTTTTCGTGCTTCTGTTGCCAGGTCCTTGTCTGAAAATTAGAAATGATATGCTGGAGCGGTCACATCGTCGTGGTTGTAGGAATATAATGATGGCAGGGACGAAATCCAAATTGCCACGTGTGTTTGTATCGGATGTATTCGAACAGTGACACCTCATGCTTGTAGCAATCCAATAATGGTGGGACAAAAACCAAATGGGCACGATGGATAATGGCTGTCAGGATGGGACTTACTTGTTTGATTCGACCAAGAGATTGACATAAAGAACGAGTAGGAAAGCCCTTTATCTCTGCTGTTCCTTGTTTTTATCTTCGTAGACTAAAGTTACAATCAGATTATCCACTTCTGCTTTGGGATAATCTTATTAATAAAACAAATAAAGTGACTGATTTTCTTGGAAAAATTTCTCTGTTTTTTTTTTTTCTAAAACATCCCTTGTTGCTAGAATATCTAAATATTCCTTAGTTTTATTAGCTTTTAAGTATTTAGGATCTTTTATCATCTTCTAATCATATTTTTACGATGGTATCAACATGCCTAACATTTAATTAAAAATATTCATACAATATCTATTATATATTTTGACTTACATCATATACTCAGGTTTTATTCAGACGTCAAGCCTAATCCATTTGGTCATAAGAATAGATGTTAAAGTGTATATGTTGGGTCATCTCCCAACAACTTTTAAGCTTTTTGAGATTAGTGGTCACACAATTATATCTTTAAGATGAAATTAGAGTGAAAACACCTGAGTTGAAATCTTCAACAGGTTCTACTTATAATCATCTACAATGGTCCATGATAAATAATACTTCTTTATTTTTTATCTCAATTATTGGACGATGAATATACTATTATAACTCTATTGTATGACATAACATTCATATCTTCATAATTGGTAATGGACAGTAGATCAAATATAACATTATCCAACTGTAAAGTTTTAGATGTTGATTTTCATTCTATATGATAAAACTTTGCTCAAATTTATTTTGATATCCTCCACAAACTATTATATCATGAGTCAGTAATGAAAATTAAGCCAGTAATCAGCCAATTTTGGGCTCTTTCTAATAATAAAAATTTTATGATTTATTTTCTAAAATAGTATCCAAGTGGCAATTCTTGAGTTCTAATATTCACTATATAATGCTTACAATCATTCTCATGTAATTGATTTTTTATTATTTTTATCAATAATAGAAACAAAATTCATTAAAAGAGTTCTTAGGAGGCGGTTAAAGTGTTAGGGCTTTATTTTTAATAAAAAGAATAAAAGATAAAAATCTTTATTGAAGAAAAAGTGAAGAAGTTTCATTGAAATAATTTTAGCTTTAGTTTGAATACATTAACATATTCTTCTTCTATTTATACAAATTAGGAGAGAAATTTTTTCTCAACATAATAGAGGATTTCCCTCAACAGAATAGTTCTATCAGTTTTTATTGATCTCCTACGAGACATCTTATCTGTTAGGTTATTTCATGATAATGTATCTTCTATATGTATATACTAATATGTTAACTTGTAGTTACTGTCTTGATGAAGTCATCACGTCAAGACGATCTTTTCGACTTGAAATAATTGACTTGTTGAGAAATAAATCAAAGGCAGTTTTAATAAGAATCAGTTAGAGTTAGAAATTTGAATGTAATTAAGTCCTATTATATTAGATTAAGATATCATTTTCCATATGTGACTTAGATTAGTGTCATTTATAATTTCTACTGTATTACCGTTATACGGTTTGTCAAAGCCTAGTAAATGATATCTGAGATGACATGTGGGCAGTCATCGCAATAGTTAGCATTAAGGTGAGCAGATGAATTCATCAAGGATACGAGACAGGTCCAATGACGATCGAAGTGGCGTTAATGATGATGAATTACATGGAGAACTGATTCATTACTGTTGGTTTTAAGTGATCGATGCATGTCAGATTCCTGTTGGCCGGTTGAATGGGTCAAAATAAATGGCCCTTTTATAGATCCATACTTGTAACACATTATTACTTTCATGTATAAAAGTAAAATTTGATATTTCAATCGATGATTTTCCTAAATGTATTGGATCCTGAAGAATATTATGATAATTGTAGAAATAAATTGTGCAACTAAGGGATGGTATGCATGAAATGATGATCGGAACCTAAAATTTGATTTATTTTAACTATTTATTCACTACAACAATAGTGATTTTAAACTACACAAATGTGGTTGCAGTTTTAGAAAACTATTGTTATACGTGAATAATAGAAACCATTTTGATAAATATTTAAGTTATATCTATTATCATGTTTTTTTTTATCAATCGCAGGGACCAAACAAATAAAATGTAGCCGTACGCTATTGTCTTATTTTTCCTCTTCGTTCTCGTTGCTCAACTTGAAGATGTTTTAGGGAGGAAGATCACCTTTGGTACTTTTCGTTGTGAACACTAGATCCTTCATGTTCGTAAAAACTTCACTAACTTGGTAATCGAGTATATTAAGTCTTTAGATTTATTTTGTAAATAATTTTATCTGATTTTAAATTTTTGGTATTTCGTTGCATTCTTAAAGTGAATATATTTAATGGGAGATAGATACTGTGAAAGATTATTGACTATCTTCTTTTGAAAAGACACTTTATGGTATAAAAATACATTTAGAAATTATTGAGAAAATACCTAGCCTTAGCTTCTTCTCCGAATCTTTTAATTTATTTACTCAGTTTTTATATTAGGTAGGGAATGTCTTGCCTATGTTAAGAGACAACCTTGACAAGTTGAAATCCAGGATGGAGCGGTACAAGTTAATGAAATACTCTAAGAAAACTTGTGGGTATTATTTCTATCATTCGATAACCAACATATCTTTATAGCTAAGAGGACGGTATTCCTTAATAAAAAATATATTCTTAGCAGAAATAGTGGGAGCGTAATAGAGTTGAGCATGGTTTGAGAACTAAGCTTAATAACCATTCCATAGCCCGAGTCCGTTCAGGTACCTAGTACATAAATTCTAACTTTATGTAGGTCCAATAAAGTAATACATCATTTTGAGAGATATATGAGACATATCAAATGAGATGATATTAAGAATATTGATCCTGAGATCTGCAAAGAGGCTATTATGATTATAGACTTTGGGAAGTGATAAGAAATCAAGAATTCCAAGATGAATTCCATATACTCCAATAAAGTTTGGAACCTAGTTGATGCATTTAGGGGTATTGTGCCAATTTGTTACAAGTGGATCTTCAAGAAGAAGATTATTAGGAAATCTAGGGTGATATCATATGCAGGCACAAGAAGAAAATAAAAATCCTAGAATTTCCTACAAAAAAGAAGGTTTCATCATCGTGTGAAGATTGGTATACAAAAATTCATGAAATAAAAAAACTATATGTATAAGAAAGATGTGTTACATAGAGAGATCATATATCCCTAAAAATCTACAGATTTGTAGGTGCAGATGAAGGAGGCCAACTATCCTCCTCTCTAATAGTGATCGATATGACAGAGGCTATGAAGACACTCCATAAATCACTGTTCAAATCTCCTCGTTGCATGCACCACGCAAATAAGAAGGGGTATGCCCTTCTTGTCATCTACACTATCACGGACAAAACTGTAAACAAGGTGTATGTCCGTGTCTTTTTGGTTTGTTCATGCATTACACAGCTTGTAGAGGGGTGATCGAAGGCTTAACAGCCTCATTTTAGTTGGGTTTGATGGTCGTTTTAGGCTTATAAATAAAGGTTGTGTTATGTGGATACTTGTGAGAGAAATTCGATCTGTAGTGGACCATTTTGGATCCTTTGTTGTGCAACCGTTCATAGCTTGTAAAGTTTGTTTGTAATTTGCATTGGCTATGAAGTGTTTTTCAAAATGTTTGCTTGTAGATCCCGAGTGAGGCGCTTTCTCTAACCTGTTTTCTCTTTTGTAGGTTCTAAGGGACCATAGAAGGTTTTGGGGAGGCTAACCTTTGTGGACGGACATATAAGGGTGCCACACGACTTAGGTAAAACCAGCTAAGTCTATGATAGATAGTATCAGAGTGGGACAAGCACTCATAGAAATACTTGACATGCAAACGTGGGTGACCTAACGGGGTTGCATTGAGGGCATCCAATATGCGCGATCATTTTGGGGAAAGAGGGTATGAAGATATAGGGAAAAGGAGTCACTCAGAGGAGCAGACATCTGAGATTAGAATTCAGAGGAATGGCCAACTATTCGCGCAAGAGGCACCATGAGGACAAGCAAGCTAGAAAGAATGCGTAGTGC
This sequence comes from Musa schizocarpa, assembly GCA_900464855.2. Classification (NCBI taxonomy): domain Eukaryota; kingdom Viridiplantae; phylum Streptophyta; class Magnoliopsida; order Zingiberales; family Musaceae; genus Musa; species Musa schizocarpa. Next base: position 15,565,967 of record LS990919.1, read on the forward strand.
ACAAAGGTTGGGATGACTGAGTTTGAGCTACAGCTCAACGTTGGCAACCATACTTGATGGTGCTCAAGGCAAGCGAGGCGCTTAGTAAAAGATGAGATAATGCAAGGTGGAATGAGTTGTTCAGCGACCGAAAGAGTTGTGCAAACCTCATAGAAGTGAGGGGAATTGCTAACTCGAAGAATTCAGTACTCATCCAAAGGCTTGTAAGTAAATGATGGAGTGTTCATGGCCATCCCAAGGCAACTGAAACTCGGTGCTATGGAGCATTGAAACTTTCTCTTCAGCATAAGAAAGTTACGTCCGTAGGAGGCTAAAGTGTGCAGCGAGTTCAACATGTTACTAGGCCTTGAGGGGTGTAGTTGTTGAATCTCGGATTTTGATGATGAAACCGATCAACATGTGTTTATGTTTTAATCTACGTTTTGAGTGACGCAGAATACTTCGATCAAGATGAGACAATTAAAGCAGGAAAAATCATGTTGGGCCGGAGGAACATATTAGAGGATTGGACGTTGGGCCGGTGGATCAATCGACGTATCGACAAAAGGCTTCGAGTCGTGGATTCGGGCATCGGGCCAAGAAGAGCGGTTATTGCGCCAAGGATATCAGAGTTTTGGAGTCAACTAGCCGATTAGGCAATAGGCCGCAGGAGAGGACAATGCGCCGAAGAATCGGACGAAGCGTCGAGGGACCAATGACATGCCAAACAACTTGATTAATGCTTAGTATTAATTGTCTAGATCAAAGTTTGTTTTACATATGCAGGATTAACTATGATGGAAGTAAGACATGCAGTAGGAGTTGCGTCGGAGTCAAGACCATGATCACGTTGGGGGTTTGAGCGTTCGACGGAAATCCGGACGGTCGTCGGAGGTTCTGCAGGAATAAATACGAGAAGTCTAGGAGCTTGCCAAAGAAGCTTATCGAAACTCACCAAGTGGGTCGCCGCAAGTCCAGGAGTTTGCTGGAAGTCCACCGGAGCATCGCCAAGGGTTCATCAGATGTTCGCCGGAAGTTCGTTGGAAGCTCACTAGAAGAAGCTATTGATGCACAGGAGCATGTTGCAGTATTAATGTCTTAAATATCATAGTTAGCATGTAGATTAAGTTAGGAATAGGATGTGATCCCATTAACTTAATTTGGGGGCAATTGGGCTCTTGACAGACCCAAATTGGGCTGAATGGATCAACCCATTCGGACGTAGATTTCCTGGCCGGTGGTGGCATCGCCCAAGAGCTCAGTCTTCCAGGAATGCTAGGCGATGGTACCAACTGAGCTCGGTCTCCGAGCGAAGTCAAGCGGTGGTATCGCCCCTGTCAAGTGGTGGTACTGCCTGAGCTCGGTCTCCGAGCAATGCTAAGCGGTAGTATCGCCCAGTTATGGCAGTAGTATCGCCAGGACTTCGGAAATCTGGGAGATGACACATTTAAGCTCCAAATTCAAACCAATTGGGGCCTATATTAACCCCACCCTTTCTTGCATGAAAGGGAACCAAAAGCTTGCATTTATTCTAAGAATTTGAGAGCTTAAAAGTGTTGTAAAAGGCTAAAAGTTCTTCTCCCTCTTTTTATCTAAGTTTTTTTCATTCAAGAGAGGAGTGAAAATCTGTAAGGGTTGTCTCCTATGCTCGTCAAAAGGAGTAAAGCTGTAAAAGGATGGTTGGCCTTCGCCTATTGAAGGAAGGCCTCTAGTAGACGTCGGTAACCTCATTGGAGGAGGAAGTCAAAAGTGGATATAGGTCAAGATTGACCGAATCACTCTAAATCTCGATTTGTATTTACATTCTGCTCTCTATCTTAACTGTAAACTTCCTCCATTGCTTTTCTTCAACTGTACTTCACTTAATCTTAAATTGAAGAACTTTCTGAAACAGATTTTCATCAACAGTTTTCACCCCCCCCCTCCCCCCTCTTAGTGCTCTTGATCTTAACAGTAGTGGGGACTGTATTAATGTAGAGTCATAATCTAGCAAGTGCGTTTGCGGGAGGCAGAACAATGCATAGTTTATTCAGCAAGGTGGAGTAGTCCAAGGGAATGGAGGTCTCTGAAACTTTCATAGAAAGAAGCAAAGAGAGAAGCTGCTCCAACGAGATAGAAATCCAGGAGGGATAAGTCTCGGCTCTCTAGAGGGAGAACCATATGTAACGGACCGCACATGTTGATGAGTACCTGAAAAACAACTTCACAAAAGCTCAATGAACCGAGCGAGCTGCGAGGAGTCATCGCATGATCTCGCTTAAGATAATGCATCGGGGGGGATGCATTGCGAGATCAAGTGGGGGAGCGATCTAGGATAACGCAAATGAAGGCATACTTGGAGTCGATATGGAGATTGAACTCAATAGAGGGCTGACCCGTGGAATGGTGGGCGTGAGGACCATCATCAACTCAATGCAAATCGAGGAGCAGAGCAACTTTGGTATAATCTGGCGAAGTACCCAAGCTGCATGAAGGGAGCCGACATAGAAGGTATAATATGGAGTGGAGGCATAGAGCTTTCCTTGGAAAGAGGTCAAGGACATAAACTCTTACAGAGGTAAAAGCGGGTTCATGTCATTCCATGAGTCTCTCTTTTTGATGGAGTAGGCTCATCTTGCTATTAGGATCAGGAGCACTAAGAGGGGGGGGAGAGGGTGTGGTGAATTAGTATAGCGGAAAACTTTTGACGATTAAAACTACGTTCGTACGTTAAAATCCGATTCTGACGTAAAAGTCATTTTGTGTAGATAATAACTTTGAAAGCTTACATAAATGTATTTGAAGTAAGGAAGATAGTTTGCAGTTAAGATAAATAGCAAGAATAAAATGCAAACCAGAGAAGATGACAGTTTATAGTGGTTCGGTCAATCGTGACCTACATCCACTCCTCTGATTCTTCTTCCGTCGAGGCCACCAGCATCCACTAATGATCTTCCTATACTAGGCGAAGATCAACCTCCTTCTTACACCCCTCTTCTCCTTTTACTAGGTTTAGGAGACAACCCTTACAAGCACATACTCTCCTCTCTTAAACAGAATTCTAACACTTAAGCTAGTGGAGGGATTTCTCAACTGATTTCTATAGTGTTTTTTTCCTTTTTTGCTCTCTATGCTTGTGTGCTTTAACTATGGATGAGAGGCGTATTTATAGGCTTCAAGTTGATTCAAACTTGGAGCCTAAAAACATCTCATCCCAGGTTCCCTAGGCACGGGCGGTACCACCGCCCAGTGTCAGTTTGGCTGACATTGTCCAGGGCGGTACCACCGCCCAAGTCTGGTAGTACCACTACCTGGGAGGCTGTGCTGGGTGGTACCACGACCCAGACTGGCGGTACCACCACCTGGCACCCTGCTAGGGGCGGTACAACCGCCCAGACTAGTAGTACCACTACTTGACACAATCTCGAAGATTGTGCCACGACGGTGAGTCTTCTTGGGGCACTGTTTGGGCTTCTTATTAGGCCCAACACAATGATTTCATGGGCCTAGTTGGCCCGTAATTGGGTTGGCCCAATCCAAGCCCAATTACGTGCTAACTATGATTCCTAAGACATATTCTAAGCTAAACTAAGTCGGTAAGTCTATTCTTCCGGTGAGCTTCCAGCGATCTTCCGGCGAACCTCCGACGAACTCTCGGCAATGTTCTGGTGGACTCTCGACAAGCTCCTAGACTTGCGACAATCCACTTGGCGAGTTTCGACGAGCTTCTCTAGTAAGCTCTGTGACTTCTCGGCTGGTTCCCGTAGAACTTCCGACGAACCTCCGGACTTCCAACGAACTCTCGAACTCCCAACGTGATCTCGATCTTGACTTCGGAACTTTATTTTGCTTCATGTCTTGCTATCATAGTTAGTCCTACATATGTAAAATAAACTTCGATCTAGATAATTAATACTAAGCATTAATCAAGTTGTCTAGCATGTCATTGGTCTCTTGACGCATCGTCCGATTCTTCAGCGCATCATCCTCTTTTGCAGCCTATTGCCTAATCGGTCAGTTGACTCTGCAACTCCGATATCCTTAGCGCAATATCCTCTCTTCTTAGCCTGATGCCCGAATCTATGGCCCGAAGCCTTCTGTCAATACGTCGACCGTTTCACCAAGTCGACGTCCAATCTTCTGACATGTTCCTCAGGCCTAACATTATTTTTCTTGCTCTAATTATCTCAGCCTGATCGAAGCATCCTACGTCACTCAAAACGTAGATTAAAACATAAACACATTGATTGATCTCATTATCAAAATCCGAGATTCAACAATCTCCCCCTTTTTGATGATGACAACCAATCGACGATGGAGTTAACCTTAACTCCCGGAGTTTAAACAAACTCCCCCTATCAATACACCATATTGATAGAAACTCTTAGATTCAAAAATCCAAGCAACATGTCATGATCAAATCATGACATATCAACAACATACTTCTCCCTCTTTGTCATCAACAAAAAGGAAAAGTACAATTCTCATGTGTTTAAAAGATAGGAGTTCAAATCGTTGCATAATAAATCGTTCTATCATCATGCAATTTTGCTATCATCATTGATATGCAAGATAGTAAGATAGCAACATACTAGCTAGCAAATTTAAGGATGTGCAAGTTGGCATATTTGCTTTTCTTGAGATAGGCAAGATAGCACTTTTGCTTCTTTTGAGATAGCAATTCTTTGCTTCTCTTTAGATCACAAGCTAGCAATTCTAGCAAATTTTACATCATGCAAGGTAGCAAATTTTTGTGTTGTTCAAGATAGTAAGTTCTTTTTTCTCTTCTGAGAAGTGCTATTTTTTTGCTTCCTTTGCCAAGTGCAAGCTAGCAAAATTTTGCTTCATTCTTGAATTGTGCAAGCTAGCATCTTTCTTTTTGAGATGTGCTCATTAGCAACTCTTTCTCCCCCTTTGTCATTGACAAAAAGAAGGGAAGACCATTTACATCAATTTCTAAATTATGACAAAGGTAAATAGCATTCTTATTTGTGCATCATTAGTGTCAATTTACAACATGCACAAATTCAATAACACTACATTTCATTTTTCATGAATGATACCAAAAAATCAATCATCATTATGATTATATTATACATGATACTAAACCATTAAAATTTTTAAATATTTATCAACATTTTGATCATGATACCAAACATTCATCATTTAGAGCATTCATGATACAAAACATTAAATCAACATTTATGATACATCATTTTGGCAACAATTCATAGCATTTTAAATCATGATTCACATCATATGCAATACATCACATCATAATTAAAAAGCACAAGTATTGCATGCATCATTCCAAATCATAAATGTTTCATATCATGATGGTATTAATTTGTCAAATTGAATCCTACGATGCATGATCATAACTTCACATTTGCATGCATCAAAATAATATCAAGAGTATTTCATTCATAATTTTACATCATCTTATCTCATTAAGAGAAATTAATTGGGTGATGAATACAAGGAGTTTAAATCATGTCATGAAAGATGAGATCATGTGAAAACCAAAAGACATGATTCATTTTGACACATCTCCTCTTAAATAAATAACGTAAAAAATTCTTAGGAGATCATAAAAAATCTTGATTCGTATAAAATATTTCATGTAATAAATCTTGAGAAATCAAGATTGTGATTTTGATAAAACCCATTAAATTCAAACCATCAAAATCAATTTCATGGTTCAAGAGATTTATAAAGATGATATAAATAGATTCATTAATCTCCTTCTTAGAAAAATCGATAAAGTCGAAAAAATAAATTTTTTAAGGAGAAACCTTTCCATGTTTTAGTTGTTTTAATTCATGTGATTTATTTCATAGAAGCGTGCCATTTTCATTTATGAAACCATGCATCAACGTTTAGGATCAAAAAATAAATTTCGTCATAAAAACCATCAACATCAATAAACCACAAAAATCATTATGTATAACTTTAAAATCTCATGCACAAAATTGTCATATCATGGTATCAAAATTTCAATATTTTCATTACAACTTTATGCATTAGTTCAAATCAAACATGATTTCATTTAATCAAAATCGAGAAATAACAATGGAAATCAATATTATAAACATTATTACTTCTTAACCATGATTTCATATCTTCAATCAAAATCATTTTGTTTGTTTATCATAAAATATGCAATATTATCATTTTCGAAATTACTAGCATGATCATAATTTTTGTATTTTCTTTTTTAAATATGTAATTTTTAAGAAAATTAATTCTAAACTAAAAAAGAAAATGCATCATGAAAGCATCAAGTAATTTCAAAATAAATTAGGGGGATTTCGATTACCTCATTATTGAAAGCGGTTAAGGCATAGTTTGCCACCTCGCATTTCTTGATTTTCTTCTCGTCTTCGAAGGAGCTCGATTCATCCCAATTTTTATTCTTTTTCTTGCGTTCAGTGCAAGTAGTTCCGTTCTTTTTTACTTTTTTATTTTTGTTTCATTTTTAGTTTAAGTTCACCATCACTTGAGCTTATGCTTGAGTGGTCTTCAAATGTTCTATGTCCCAAATCCCTCCTGTTCTTTGGAAGGTAATTTTGTTCATCATATTCATCATGTGCATTGTGCACCATTTCATATATCATCAACGAACCAATTAGTTCTTCAAGTGGTAGGTTGTTTAGGTTTTTAGCTTCTTGTATTGCAGTTACTTTTGAATCCCAATCGTTAGAAAGAAAACGCAAAATCTTGTTTATAAGTTTAAAATCCGAAAAATATTTGCCAAGAGCTTTTAAACCATTGATGACATCCGTAAAACGGGTGTATATGTCAACAATGGTTTCGCTTGGTTTCATTTGAAAAAGTTCAAAATCATGCATTAAAAGATTGACCTTCGAAACCTTAACACTACTTGTACCTTCGTGTGTGGTTTCAAGAAAGTGCTAAATATCGAAAGCCATTTCACACAAAGAAATCCGATTAAACTCCATTTTATCTAAGGTGCAAAATAGAGTGTTCATAGCTCTAGCATTTAAAGAAAATGTCTTCTTCTCCAAATCATTCCGACCTTTCATTGGAAGAGAAGACCTTTTAAAACCAGATTCGACAATGTGCCATAAATTCAAATCCAATGAAAGTAAGAAATTTTTCATTCGAGTTTTCTAATAAGTGTAGTCCGTCCCATTGAAAAAGGGAGGACAAATGAGAGAGTGACCCTTATGAAAGCCGAAAAGAGCTATTTCTATATGGGTGTTAAACCAAAATAGAATACCGTGGCTCTGATACCAATTATTAGGATCGGGGTTGGCACTAAGAGGGGGGGTGAATTAGTATAGCAGTAAAATCACCTCTTCAAAACTTCGTTTCGATTAAAACTGTTTCCGATGTAAAACCATTTTGTAAAGGTAATACTTTGAAAGTGTGTTCGTAAAAGAGTAGTGGATGTAAAGAGCAAGTAATGAGGTTTACAGTTACAGTAAATTGCTCAAAGAAATGCAAACCAGATTTTAGGGTGGTTCAGTCGTCGTGACCTACATCCACTTCGTCGATTCCTCTTCCGTCGAGGCCACCAGCATCCACTATCAGTCTTCCTTCAATAGGTGAAGACCAACCACCTTTTACACCCCTCTTCTCTTTTTCACGAGTTTAGGAGACAACCCTTACAAGCACTCACACTCCTTTTACGGAATTCTAAACTTAGAGTGGAGGAGGAAATTTCTAGAGAGATTGTAGTAGTGTTTACTCACTTTTGAATACTCTGTGCTTATGTGCTTTAACCAGGGATGAGAGGGGTATTTATAGGCTTTAAATTGATTTAAACATAGAGCCTAAAACTTTCTCATCTCGGGTTCCCTGGGCACGGGCGGTACCACGGCCCAATGTCAGTCTGACACTGACACTGCACTGGGCGATACCACCGCCTAGGTCTAGTGGTGCCACTGCTTGGGGGGTAGTGCTGGGCGGTACCACTGCCTAAAAAAGTTTCGAAGACTATGCCACGACGATGAGATTTCTTGGGGCACTGTTTGAGCCTCTCATTGGGCCCAACACAGTCCTTACATGGGCCTAGCTGGCCCCTAATTGGGTTGGCCCAAATCCAATCCCAATTACGTGCTAACTACGATTCTTAAGACATTTGCTAAGTTAAATAAGTCCCTATGTCTTGGTTTCTTTCGACGAGCTTTTGGCAAACTTCCGATGATCTCTCGGCAATATTCTGGTGGACTCCCGGCAAGCTCTTGGACTTCACGACGATCTTCTTGGTAAGTTCCGATGAGCTTCTCTGGTAAGCTCCGAGACTTCTCGGTTGGTTCCGCTAGAACTTCCGATGAATGTCCGGACTTCCGACATGATTAATGCTTAGTATTAATTGTCTAGATCAAACTATATTTCTACATGTGCAGAATTAACTACAGTAGCAAGGCATGAAGAAAAATGAAGTCCCGGAGTCAAGGATGTGATTTCGTTGGGAGTTCGAGAGTTCGTCGGAAGTCCGAACGTTCATCGGAAGTTCTAGCGGAACCAGCCAAGAAGTCTTAGAGTTTGCCAAAGAAGCTCGTCGGAACTCATCAAGAAGATCATCGTGAAGTCCAGGAGCTTGCCGGGAGTCTATTGGAACATTGCCGAGAGATCATTGGAAGTTTGTCGGAAGCTCATCGGAAGAAACCAAGACATAGAGACTTATTTAGCTTAGCAAATATCATAGGAATCGTAGTTAGCATATAATTGGGTTTGGATTTGGGCCAACCCAATTAGGGGCCAGCCAGGCCCATGTAAGGATTGTGTTAGGCCTAATGAGAGGCACAAACAATGCCCCAAGAAGTCTCACCATCATGGCACAGTCTTCGAGGTTGTGTCAGGCAATGGTACCGCCAGTCTGGGCGGTTGTACCGCCTCTGGTAGGGTGCCAAGCAGTGGTACCACCCAGCACTGCCCCCCAGGCGGTGGTACCACCCAGGGCAGTGTTAGTGTCAGACTGACACTAGGCCGTGGTACCGGCCAACGCAGGCGGTGGTACCGCTCATGCCCGGGGAACCCGGGATGGGAAAGTTTTAGGCTCCATGTTTGAATCAACTTGAAGCCTATAAATACCCCTCTCATCCCTGGTTAAAGCATACAAGCACAGAGTATTCAAAAGTGAGAAAACACTGCTACAATCTCTCTAGAAATACTCTCCTCTACTCTAAGTTTAGAATTCCATAAGAGGAGTGTGAGTGCTTGTAAGGGTTGTCTCCTAAACTCGTGAAAAGGAGAAGAGGGGTGTAAAAGGTGGTTGGTCTTCGCCTATTGAAGAAAGACTGATAGTGGATGCTGGTGGCCTTGACGGAAGAGGAATCGACGAAGTGGATGTAGGTCATGACGATCGAACCACTCTAAAATCTGGTTTGCATTTCTTTGAGCAATTTACTTTAACTACATGCTTTGTGTAAAACATTCTCTATTCGTTATGTGCAAATCATCATTACGTCACCCTTACGTTTTCCGTGCAGTATCACATATTTCCCCTTACTATAAAATTTTATAATTAGTTTTATAAAATTCTAGGAAATATCACCCAATATCATCAGCCATTTGATACCGAGCATGGCCTCATAATCCTTAAGAGGTTGGAGGAAGTAATATGTAATTATCTCTTGATCCTACAGTAATAGTTTCACCCGCGGGCACCTATGATCACACTTCAAAATTCGTCCGTCGGTGACCTTAACGTCAAACCTATTGTAGTTCTCGATAAGTAAGGCCATCCAGATAGTAGCCTTACTATTCATAAAATTATTAGTGCTCCTGGTGTCAATAAGAACGGTGATAGGTTGTTGCTTTAGAAGTCCTCCCACTTTCATCGTTTGCGAGTTTGTGTAACCGACAAGGGCATGCATTGTAATATCGACCGGCAGTTGTTCTTCATCCGCAACCTCTTCCTCATGCTCATAGTGTTAGGATCGGAGCAGCACTAAGAGGGGGGGGTGAATTAGTGCAGCGGATTAAAACTTCGGTTTTTAAAAAATCTTTCGTATGATAAGAGCGGAACTTGACAAGCTTAATCTTGAAAGCGTATTCTTAAATATGCGCAGCAAAAGTAATAAGGAACTAAAGCATATAAGAAGGTTTGCAATAATGTAAATAGCAATAATGAAATGCAAACCAAGGATCACGCCGATTTTAGAGTGGTTCGGTCAAATGACCTACTCCACTTGCGAGGCCCCTCTTCGATGAGGCTCCCACCTTCCACTAGCAAGTCTCTTGAAATGGAAGGGTAAATACCCCTCTTACAACTCTTTACAAGCGGTTCACTCTCTTACAGATTTTTGAGAAGAGATGAGGTGAACACTAGCAAATTGAAAAGAAGACAAGGTAACACTTTTCTAAGACCTTTCTCTCAAACTCTTGCTGCTCAAAAAGTTGTGATCTCAGCTGAGATTTGAGGGGTATTTATAGGCCTCAAGAGGATTCAAATTTGGGCTCCAAAATTTGGGCTCAAAAATTTAAATTCTCTTTGGGTTCCCGATGCTGGCGGTGCCACCGCCTGGCCCTCCGGTTCACTTGGTTTGGCTTACTTTTAGCCCAAACCAAATCTGACTTTGGCCCCAGTTGGCCCCTAACCAGGATATAGGATTATCTTCTTAATCCTAATCCTAATTACAAGTGAACTACATAACAAAACACATCCTAAGCAATTTATTAACCGCGAACGTCAAGTCTTGTTCCGGCGAGCTTTCCGACGAACTTCCTTCGACGGGGTCCAAGCACGCTCCCGAACTTGTGATGACCTTAATGAGTAGCCAGAGACTTCTCGGTGATCTCTGCGAACCTCCGGATCGATCTCTTCGGCGAACTTCCAATAGGTTCCCATTTCTTCTCGGTTGGTTCCGCAGCATCTCCGACGATTCTTCTGACTCTTAAACATTTATCGAACTCGACTCGGTATACTTGCTTTGTGTTTTCTGTTTATCGAAGTTAATCCTGCATTACTTAACTCAATAATATGGATTAGATCAAATAACCCATCAATTGATTTTATCATCAAAATCCGAGATTCAACAATCTCCCCCTTTTTGATGATGACAATCAATTGATGACGGAGTTAAACATAACTCCCCCTATCTATATGCCATATTATGAGAAGATAAAAAACACTTGAATTCCATCCCATTGGATTCAAGCATAACCCGATAAGTTCTAACCGTAGAGCTTATCGTGATCCTCATTAAACAATAGTGAGTACAAAACTTCTATGAAAATCATAAGTTAAATGAAAATGGACGAATTTTACTATGACAGAAGATAAAGATTTTCAATAAAAATTTTATGATTTAGATGTAAGGCATGCTTTCAATATGATCAATCAATCTTGTGATATTTTCAAGGATTTTGCAAGGCATATAAGTCATTCATATCAATCACTTTTCTCAAAGATTTTGCAATTCATATTTTGTCATGCTATTAAGAATGATATAAGTCATCACTTTTCTCCCCCTTTGTCATCAACAAAAAGGGAAATGAGACTTGAAGCACATATTTTGTCATACAACGATTTTATCATTGAAAATTAAGTATGCAAAAATATTTACGCAGGGTTCATTTTAGAGGAAAATTCAGCATGCATTCATATTATCTAATCTCTTCTTTCTATAAATAATAGAAATTGTAGATGTACAAGAGAGAGATTGGGATAAAAAAAATTCAAGTAGTAATTTCACAAAGTCAAGATCATAATTCGAATACAAACTCATTCAAATCGTTAAATTCATTAAAATCTCAACATTACTTTTCAATCATCATATAAGGCATTGAAAGAATTTTGAAACATAGAGAATGATTAATTTAAGCATACAATGTTTCAAGTCATGAATGCCAATACTTTCATATTTGTAAGTATCAATTCATGAATGCCAAAAGATATTATTTGTGATTCCAATTTTGCAAGATCAAGATTATGATTTAGATAAAACTTATTTAAATCAAATCGGTAACTTGAAATTCATAATCAAGTCATCAAAATCGATTTCGAGATTTCACAACATGTCATATGGAATTTGAAGGAGAATGATTAGATTCATCGAGAGATGGGAAGAAGATGAAAGACTTTACGGAAAATCCAATCAAACAAGTTTATTGTTTAGGGACAATTTAACATACCTAATTCCCTTCTAATGAATTCAAATTGGTCTTCATTCAAGGCTTTTGTGAATATATCTGCTAATTGATGCTTTGTGTCAATGAATTCTAGAACAACATTATTATTAAGGACATGATCGCGTATGAAATGATGCCTAACGTCGATGTGCTTAGTTCTAGAATGCTGAATTGGATTTTTAGTAAGACATATGGCACTTATATTATCACATTTTATGGGAATATTTTTAAAGTGAATTCCATAGTCTTCTAATGTATTTTTCATCCAAACAACTTGTGCACAGCATGCACTTGCAGCAATGTATTCGGCTTCCGCCAGAGATAGTGCAACTGAATTTTGTTTCTTGAAGTCCAAGAAACAAGTGCATGTCCTAAAAATTCGCATGTTCTGATGTACTTTTTTCTATCTATTCTGCATCCGCCAAAATCAAAGATCCTATAGGCTATTAAATCAAATTTTTCAGATTTTGGATACCATAATCCTAAATTTGGAGTTCCTTTAAGATACCTAAATATTCTTTTAACACTTTTAAGATGAGATAATTTAGGATTTGATTGAAACCTAGCACAAAGTTCTACACTAAACATAATATCCGGTCTAGTCATGGTAAGGTAGAGTAGACTACCTATCATTCCCCATATGTTTTTTGATCGAAATTTTCACTATTTTCATCCATATCTAACTTAGTCAAGTACTCATAGGGGTGTTTATTGCTTTTTGAATTATCCATGTTAAATCGTTTTAACAATTCTAATGTGTATTTAGATTGGTTAATAAATATACCATCCTTAAGTTGTTTGATTTGTAATCCTAAAAAAGAAAGTTAATTCCCCATTAAACTCATTTCAAATTCATGGCTCATAGATTTGGCAAATGATTCACATAATGACTCATCCTAAGAGCCAAAAATAATATCACAACATAAATTTGCACAATAAGAAAATTATTTTCAAAATGTTTAATAAACAATGTAGTATCAACCTTGCCTTTGGTAAAATTATTTAAAATAAGAAAGGAACTAAGCCTTTCATACTAAGCTCTAGGAGCTTGTTTCAAGCCATAGAGAGCCTTAGTCAATTTGAATATATGATTAGGAAGAAGAGAATTTTCAAACCGGAGGTTGTTCGACATATACTTTCTTCGAAATAAAACCATTCAAGAAGGCACTTTTGACATCCATTTGAAATAGTTTAAAATTATAACTACTAGCATAGGCAAGGAGCATCCTTATGGCTTCTAATCGAGCCACGGGAGCCAAGGTTTCTTCAGAATCGATACCTTCTTCTTGGTTGAAACCTTTGGCCACTAATCTAGCCTTGTTTCTAACCACTATACCATTTTCGCCTTGCTTGTTTCTAAAGACCCACTTAGTACCAATGACTAAATGGTCACTAGGTCTAGGAACAAGCTCCCACACCTTGTTTCTCTCAAATTGATTCAGTTCCTCTTGCATTGCAATAATCCAAAAATCATCTTTTATGGCCTCGTCAATGCACTTAGGTTCGATTTGAGAGAGGAAGGCGGCATTAGCACAGAAATTCTTGAAAGAGGAACGAGTTTGAACCCCTTTAGATGTATCCCCTATAATTAGCTCCTTTGGATGAGCATCTATATACTTCCATTCCTTAGGTAAGGAAATTTCGGAAGAAGGTGCATCCAAGTTGCTATTTTGAGGAGAGGTTCATTTAAATTCAAATTATCAAAACCAAGATCATCATCAAAATCATTTTTCTTAAAATTTGAGACTTCATTAAAAACTACATGAATATACTCTTCAATTACTAAGGTTCTTTTATTAAAAATCCGAAAGGCTTTCGAAACGGAAGAGTAACCAAGAAAGATGCCTTCATCGGATTTTGCATCAAATTTTCCTAAGGCATCCCTTTCATTTAAAATAAAGCATTTACAACCGAAAACTTTAAAATAGGAAATATTTGGTTTTTTGTTATTCCATAATTCATAGGGAGTTTTTGATAAGGAAGGTCTTATTAGGACTCTATTCATGATGTAGCAAGCCGTATTTACGGCTTCAGCCCAAAAATACTTAGGTAAACTATGTTCATTTAACATAGTTCTTGCCATTTCTTGTAGGTTTCTATTTTTTCTTTCAACTACTCCATTTTGTTGGGGATTTCTCGGAGTGGAGAAGTTATGGTTGTATCCATTAACTTCACAAAAATTTTGAAAGTCATGGTTTTGAAATTCGCCACCATGATCACTCCGAATTGATGAAATCATGAACCCTTTTTCATTTTGAGTGAGTTTACAAAATTTAGATAAACACTTGAAACAATCACTTTTGTGAGCTAAGAAATAGGTCCAAGTGTATCTAGAGTAGTCATCCACAATCACAAAAGCATATTTGCTTCCACCTAGACTAGTTGTATCAATTGGTCCAAATAAGTCCAAATGGATCAATTGTAACGGTCTAGTGGTGCTAATTTGATTTTTTGGTTTGAAACTTGTTTTTATTTGTTTCCCTAGTTGACATGCATCGCATACCTTATCTTTAATAAACTTCATATTCGGAATCCCTCGTACTAATTCTTGAGATGAGATTTTAGATATTGTTTTCATGCTTGCATGGCCTAATCTCCTATGCCAAAGCCAAGCATCATCATTTATGGCGGAGAAACACATTTCATTACTTAGTTCATCAAGATTGATGGTATAGACATTATTTTGTTTTAAAGCAATCATAGTCATGTTATGATTTGGTTTTTCAATAATGCACATATTTGATTCAAATCTAACGATATAATCTTTATCGCATAATTGACTAATGCTCAATAGATTATGTTTTAATCCATCAACTAGTAACACATCATCAATGGAAAAACTTGATTTGTTACCTATGGTTCCCTTGCCAATGATTTTGCCTTTGTTGTTGTCTTCGAAGGTGACATAGCCTTCGTCCATGCTAGTGAGCTTGGTGAATTGGGATGGATCTCCGGTCATATGCCTTGAGCATCCACTATCAAGATACCATCTCTTACTCCTAGCATGTGATGGTGTATGTTTCTACAAGAAGGAATTATTTTTAGGTACCCATTTACTTTTGGGTGCCTCAAAAACTAATCTAACTTGTTTATCATGTTGCATAGACTTGATCATGGTTCCTTTAGGAACCCAAATCAATTTGTTTGGACTAATTTTCTTGAATGGACATTGGTAAGTTATATGTCCATATTTGCAACAAAAGTTGCAATTGCTTTGATGTTGAACATGTAAGATAGGACCTTTAACGAAGGTGGTTGGATTTTGGTGAGTACTTCTCACAAATCCGATTCCACTCCTTTTAGGAACGTGATCCTTATTTGTAAGGATCATGTTTAAGGACTTGCTATTGACCTCGAATTTCTTCAAGGTGTCCTTAAGTACTAAGTTCTCATTTTGGAGAGTTTCTAAATCATGGCATTTAACACATGGAGCTAGACAATCATGATATTCAGTTTTTAATTTATCAAAAGCACAAGTAAGACTATCATGCTCCTTTCTTAGCAATTTGTATTTTCTACTAATTGTCTTACATTCATCAAATAACTCATGGAAGGCATTTAATAAATCATGATAAGGTAAATCTGCATTAATTAAATCCGTTACCTCTTCTTCGAAGGCCATTAGGGCGTAGTGAGCAACTTGCTCGGTGTTGGACTCCTCTTCTTCGGATGTGCTTGAGTCATCCCATGTTGTCTTGAGCGCCTTCTTCTTTGGTGTTCTCTTGTTGGCTTGAGGGCAATCGTTCTTGTAGTGTCCCGATTTTTTGCATTCATAGCAAATCACTTGGTCCTTCTTTTGTTCAAATTTATTTTTTGTATTATTTTTAAATTTGTTCTTCCTTAAATTTTTTTGAATTTTTGAGTCAAAAGTGCAATGTCATTGTCACTGTCCTCATCACTTGATGTTCCTTACAAGTGGTCTTCTTGTGATTTGAGTGCCATATCCTTCCTATTCTTTGGAAGGGGGTTCTCGAGCTCGTCATGAGCTTGACATGTCATTTCGTAGGTCATTAGAGACCCAATGAGTTCTTCAAGAGGGAATGTTTTAAGGTCTTTGGCCTCTTAAATGGCCGTAACTTTTGGATCCCAACTTTTAGGGAGGGATCTTAAGATTTTAGTTACTAGTTCAAAGTTAGTAAAATCTTTACCAAGAGCTTTGAGTCCATTGATGACATCCAGTAAACCGGTGTACATGTCTCCATGGACTCACTTGGTTTCATTCGAAAAGTTCGTAAGAGTGCACAAGAATGTTGATTTTGGACTCTTTCACTGGCTAGTGCCTTCATGAGTGACCTCAAGAGTTCTCCAAATATCAAAAGCCGAATCACAAATTGAAACATGATTAAATTCGTTTTTTGTCTAGTGCACAAAACAAGGCATTCATAGCCTTTGCATTTAAAGCAAAAAACCTTCTTCTCCCATTCATTCCATTCGCTCATCGGAAGAGAAGATTTTTGAAATCTGCTTTCAACAATAGTCCAAAGCTCGAAATCCATAGAAATGAGGAAGATCCTCATCCGAAGTCTTCCAATACGTGTAATCCCACCCATTAAACATAGGTGGACGAGTGATAGAATGACCCTCTTGCATGCTAGAGTAAGCCATCTCTCTTGGGTATTAAACCAAATATGAGAGATAACCTCGCCTCGATACCAATTGTTAGGTTGAGAGCAGCACTAAGAGGGGGGTGAATTAGTGCAGCGGATTAAAACTTCGGTTTTTAAAAAAAAATTTTTTTATGATAAGAGCGAAACTTGACAAGCTTAATCTTGAAAGCGTATTCTTAAATATGCGCAGCAAAAGTAATAAGGAACTAAAGCATATAAGAAGGTTTGCAATAATGTAAATAGCAATAATGAAATGCAAACCAAGGATCACGCCGATTTTAGAGTGGTTCGGTCAAATGACCTACTCCACTTGCGAGGCCCCTCTTCGATGAGGCTCCCACCTTCCACTAGCAAGTCTCTTGAAATGGAAGGGTAAATACCCCTCTTACAACTCTTTACAAGCGATTCACTCTCTTACAGATTTTCGAGAAGAGATGAGGTGAACACTAGCAAATTGAAAAGAAGACAAGCTAACACTTTTCTAAGACATTTCTCTCAAACTCTTGCTGCTCAAAAAGTTGTGATCTCAGCTGAGATTTGAGGGGTATTTATAGGCCTCAAGCGGATTCAAATTTGGGCTCCAAAATTCAAATTCTCTTTGGGTTCCCGATGCTAGCGGTGCCACCGCCCAGCGCTCGGATGCTGGGCGGTGCCACCGCCCAGCCCAAGAGGTGTCACCGCCTGGCCCTCCGGTTCACTTGGTTTGGCTTACTTTTAGCCCAAACCAAATCTGACTTTGGCCCCAGTTGGCCCCTAACTAGGATATAGGATTATCTTCTTAATCCTAATCCTAATTACAAGTGAACTACATAACAAAACACATCCTAAGCAATTTATTAACCGCGAACGTCAAGTCTTGTTCCGGCGAGCTTTCCGATGAACTTCCTTCGACGGGGTCCAAGCACGCTCCCGAACTTGTGATGACTTTAATAAGTAGCTGAGACTTCTCGGTGATCTCTGCGAACCTCCGACGATCTCTTCGACGAACTTCCAATAGGTTCCCGATTTCTTCTCGGTTGGTTCCGGCAGCATCTCCGACGATTCTTCGGACTCTTAAACGTTCATCGAACTCGACTCCGGTATACTTGCTTTGTGTTTTCTGTTTATCGTAGTTAATCCTGCACACTTAACTCAATAATATGGATTAGATCAAATAACCCATCAATTGATTTTATCATCAAAATCCGAGATTCAACACATAGACCTCCTCCTCCGTATCTTTAAGAGACTCAATCAATAGGAGGCAGTCCCTTTTGCAGCGATGATTGAGGTTCCATGGCTCGTCGCAATGCCAACAAAGACCCTTTGCTGATTGGTCACGTCGTTCTTCTCTTGTCAATTTTTTTGGTAGCGAAGGTGTTAGGAAATTCTAGGGGGCGACATCATATGCGCAGCGGAAGAACAAGAAAAACAAAATCCCCGATTCTCAAAGAGATGTTAGTCGTCGTGCGAAGATTGGTACGCAAAATCCGCGAAACATAAAACTGCGTATAGAGTAGATTGTGTTACCTAGGGAGATCGTATATCCCTGTTTCCTTACAGATCCTTAGGAGAGGGTGAAGGAGGTCAAGCGTCCTCCTCTCTAGCGGTGATCCACAGAGCAGGGTTGCGACGATGCTCCTCAAAACTCCAGACCTACTCTGAGGTGGAGATAGAGAGGAGAATAAGAAAAGGCAAACCAAAGCTCTCTAGCCCATGGGGCTCTGAATCCCTCCTATTTATAGAGGTCCCCTATCAAACCCTAATGGGTCCTCCCCTAGTGGATATTGGATCTGCATCCAATAAGACAAGGACTCCGTCGGATATCTTATATCCGAACCTCTATTCATCGCAATGCCTACCATATGTGTGTGACCCTCTAGGCCCAATATCGAGCTGGCCGTGAGTCATACCTGTCAGAACTCCTTCTAACTCAATGAACTATTATCTCTGTAATAATTCACTCGACTCATCGACTACGGATGTACTAGGCCACTACGCCGTAGTCCCTAGATGATACAGGGGAATCCAATCCATTGGACCTGTTTGTCCTCAATTACCGTGTACCCATAGTCCCTTATCCATCTAATATCCCAGAGACCGTATATCGAGCATGGTGTTGTCAGACTCATACGGTTTCTACTCGAGTCTCAATCTAATCGGATTCTCCCGGAGAACACTTTCTCTCTCAACCCGAATGACCCTGGCCAAGGATTTGTCTAAGCAAGAACACATGGGATATTCCTCTCATGACGCCGAGAGTGGATGATCCTCTATCGACACTCAATAGCCCTTGTAAGGTCAACTACCACTCCCAATGACTAGCTGTACTAGATCTAGGATAGCCAAACCTATAAGTCTGGTATCAAAGAGTGGAGCACTCATACAGAACATCCTTGGTGTCTCAAGTCTAAGGACCAGATACACCACTAGGACTACGGAATCACTGTCTGACAATAAGGCATCATCAACCATCCAGCATTGCGTAAGCGGATCAATTAGTGAACTCATTCTCCAATGAGCACCTGTACTGTATCCCTAGTGTCCCTACATGAGCAGCTATGAGACTAGTCAGATCCATCATATGGACAGTATACAAAGACACCGTCTGGCCCAGATTATCACGATGTCCCTCTTGAGTAACCTATGACCGGGATTATTTAGGATATGTGTTTAAAGGTGAATCGATCTCATTATCGTGATCTCATCATGATCCGATTCCCATTGCACAAATCCAAGGATATCACAATATATGTATGCACATATGCAATAGTTATAAAGTGATATACGCCAAAAATATAATAAGCAAAAAGATTCTGTATCAAGTCACACGTGTCATCACTCACGTGATTGGCTTGCTGGGAACCTATGACTAGCAATCTCCCACTTGACCTAAAGCCAATCACCTATGTGTCCGATCCCCATCAGACCCCTGTGACGCTCAAAACAAATCTGAGACAACGACTTTGTCAGTGGATCTGCAATGTTATCTTTGGATGGAACTCTTTCCACTACTACATCTCCTCGGGTTACGAACTCTCTGATAAGGTGGAACCTCCTCAGGACACTTCTGATGAGACCTGGGTTCCCTTATTTGAATAATCGCCCCATAGTTGTTGCAATGTAAGGAAGTCGGCTCCTCGTTACTCGGCACGACTCCCAAATCTGTGATGAACTTCTTTACCCAGACTCTCTCCTTTGCTGCATCGGATGCAGCAATGTACTCCGCCTCTATGGTCGAGTCAGCAGTGGTATCTTGCTTGGAACTCTTCCAGCACACTGCTCCTCCATTTAAGGTGTACACATACCCTGAATTCGACTTGCTGTCATCGACATCAAACTGAAAACTTGAGTCAGTGTAGCCTTCAACCTTAAGGCTATTACCTCCATATATGAGTAAAAGATCCTTAGTGCTTCTCAAGTCTTTAAGAATACACTTTACTGCTTTCCAGTGCTCCAAGCCTGGATCCGCCCGATACCTGCTCGTGACACTCAAAGCATGCGCTATATTAGGCCTAGTACATAGCATGGCATACATGATAGACCCTATTGCTGAGGCATAAGGAATCATATTCATGTTCGCCCTTTCTTCTAGAGTCTTTAGGGACATATTCGTAGAAAGCGATATCCCATGTCTCATCGGTATGAGACCTCTCTTAGAATTTTCCATGCCAAACCTTTTGAAAATGGTTTCTATGTACCTGGATTGGGACAAGCCAAGCATCCTCTTGGATATATCTCTATAGATTCTAATCCCCAAGATATAGGATCCTTCCCCTAAGTCCTTCATGGAGAAGTGTCTAGATAACCAAGCCTTTACTACAGAGAGCATTCCTACTGTTGGGAAATCATGGGGGCGACATCATATGCACAGCGGAAGAACAAGAAAACAAAAATCCCCGATTCCCAAAAAGATGTTCGTCATTGTGCGAAGATTGGTGCGCAAAAATCCGCAAAACACAAAACTGCGTATAGAGATTGTGTTACCTAGGGAGATCGTATATCCCTGTTTCCTTGCAGATCCTTAGGAGAGGGTGAAGGAGGTCAAGCATCCTCCTCTCTAGCGGTGATCCACACAGTAGGGTTGCGACGACCCTCCTCTAAAACTCCATGCCTCTGAGGTGGAGAGGGAGAGGAGAATAGGAAAGGCAAGCAAAGATTCTATCCTATGAGGCTGTGAATCCCTCCTATTTATAGAGATCCCGTGTCAAACCCTAATGGGTCCTTCCCTAGTGGGTATTGGATCTGCATCCAATAAGACAAGGGCTCCGTCGGATATCTCATATCCGAACCTCTACTCATCGCAATGCCTACCATATGTGTGTGACCCCCTCTAGGCCCAATATCGAAATGGCCGTGAGTCATACCTGTCGAGAACTCCTTCTAACTCAATGAATTATTATCTCAGTAATAATTCACTTTCGACTCATCGACTACTTGACGCATTAGACCACTACGCCAGTAGTCCCCGCACGATACTGGGGAATCCAATCCATTGGACCTCGTCGTCCTCGCCACCATGTACCTATAGTCCCTCATCCATCTAATATCCCGGAGACCGTATATCGAGCATGGTGTTGTCGGACCCATACGGTTTCTACTGAAGTCTCGCTCTAATCGGATTCTCCTGAGAACTCTTTCTCTCTCACCCTAATGACCCCCGGCCGAGGATTTGTCTCGAGCAAGAACACATGGGATATTCCTCTCATGACGCCGAGTAGATGATCCTCTATCGACACTCAATAGCCCTCGTAAGGTCGACTACCACTCCCAATGACCACTGTACTAGATCTCTGGACAAACAAACCTATAAGTCCGGTATCAAAGAGTGGAGCACTCATACAGGACATCTTTGGTGTCTCAAGTCTAAGGACCAGATACACCACTAGGACTACGAATCGCTGTCTCGACAATAAGGCATCATCAACCATCCAAAGATTCCGTAAGCGGATCAATCAAATGAACTCATTCTCCAATGAGCACTTGTATTTATATCCTAGTGTCCCTAAACGAAAGACTATGAGACCAGCTGCATCCATCATATGGACGGGTATACAAAGACACCGTCTATCCGGTTATCACGATGTCCCTCTCGAAAACCTATGACCGGGATTATTTAGGATATGTGTTTAAAGGTGAATCGATCTCATTATCGTGATCTCATCACGATCCGATTCCCATTGCACAAATCCAAGGACATCACAATATATATATGCATTTATGCAATAGTTATAAAGTGATATATGCCAAAATATAATAAGCAAAAAGATTCTGTATCAAGTCACACGTGCCATCACTCACGTGATTGGCTTGCTGGGCACCTATGACTATCACCTACGTCATTCCCAATGATGAGGATGTCATCCACATATAACACCAAAAAGGTGATAGCGCTCCCACTTACCTTTCTGTATACACAAGGCTCATCTTCGTTCTTAACGAAGTCATAAGATCTGATTGCCTCATCAAATCTTATGTTCCAACTTCGGGAAGCTTGCTTTAATCCATAAATGGATCTAAACAACCTACAAACCTTATCTGGGCATTTCTTAGACACGAATCCCTCAAGTTGCATCATATACACCTCCTCCTCGAGGTTCTCATTGAGGAATGTGGTTTTGACATCCATTTGCCAGATCTCATAATCATAGTGTGCAGCAATAGCCAATAGAATTCTGATGGATTTTAGCATTGCTACGGGTGAGAAGGTTTCGTCATAGTCAACACCTTGCCTTTGACGATACCCCTTAGCCACTAGCCTTGCTTTATAGGTCTCTACCTTTCCATCTACTCCGATCTTTTTCTTAAAGATCCACTTGCAACCGATGGGTACAATACCTTCGGGCGCATCAACTAGGTTCCAAACCTTATTGGAGTTACATAGAATCCATCTCAGAATTCATGGCTTTTTACCACTTCCCGGAGTCTATACTCATAATAGCCTCCTCGTAGGTCTGAGGATCAATATCCTCTACATCCTCTCCTCTAATTTGTCTCACATATCTCTCAAGAGGATGGGATACTCTATCAGACCTACGTAAAGTTGAAACTTGTGTATTAGGTACCTGAACAGACTCGGGTTATAGAGTGGTGCTTGAGCTTGGTTCTCCAACCTCGCTCAACTCTATCATTCTCCCACTGTCTCCGCCAAGAATGTGTTCCTTCTCAAGGAACATTTCTCTCTTAGCTACAAAGAACTTTTGGTCCTCGAGATGATAGAAATAATAAGCACAAGTTTCCTTGGGGTATCCCACAAATTTGCATCGCTCTGTCCTTGATTCTAACTTATCGGGGTTGTGTCTTTTAACATGTGCAGGGCAGCCCCAAATCTTAATAACCTTAAAATCAGGCTTCTTCCCTTTCCATATCTTATATGGTGTAGACACTACCGACTTAGTTGGAACTCTGTTCAGAAAGTAAGCTGCGGTTTCTAGGGCATATCCCCAGAATGAGATGGGTAGGTCAGCGAAACTCATCATGGATCGTACCATATCTAACAATGTACGATTTCTCCTTTCAGAGACACCATTGATCTGAGGTGTATAAGGAGGTGTCCATTGGGATAATATCCCATGGTCCTTGAGGAACTGAGTGAACTCTGTACTTAAGTACTCACCTTCTCGATCTGATCGAACCCTCGGTGATGCTCAGGCGGACTCTCGGCAAGCTTCTGGACTTCGCGACGATCTTCTTGGCGAGTTTCGATGAGCTTTTGTGGCAAGCTCTGAGACTTCTCGGCTAGTTCCGCCAGAACTTCCGACGAACGTCTGGACTTCCGACTGTTGGGAAATCCTTGGGGGCGACATCATATGCGCAGCGGAAGAACAAGAAAAACAAAATCCCGGATTCCCAAAGAGATGTTCGTTGTCGTGCGAAGATTGGTACGTAAAAGTGTGCGAAACATGAAACTGCATATAGAGTAGATTGTGTTACCTAGGGAGATCGTATATCCCTGTTTCCTTGCAGATCCTTAAGAGAGGGTGAAGGAGGTCAAGCATCCTCCTCTCTAACGGTGATCCACACAGTAGGGTTGCGACGACGCTCCTCAGAACTCCAGACCTAGTCTGAGGTGGAGATGGAGAGGAGAATAAGAAAAGGCAAACAAAAGCTCTCTAGCCCATGGGGCTCTGAATCCCTCCTATTTATAGAGGTCTCCTGTCAAACCCTAATGGGTCCTCTCCTAACGGGTATTGGATCTGCATCTAATAAGACAAGGGCTCCGTCGGATATCTCATATCCGAACCTCTATTCATCGCAATGCCTACCATATGTGTGTGACCCTCTAGGCCCAATATCGAGCTGGCCGTGAGTCATACCTGTCAGAACTCCTTCTAACTCAGTGAATTATTATCTTTGTAATAATTCACTTTCGACTCATCGACTATTTGGGACGATTTGGCCACTACTGCCAGTAGTCCCTAGACGGCAACAGGGAATCCAATCCATTAGACTTATCTGTCCTCGCCATTCGTACCTATAGTCCCTCATCCATCTAATATACCGTAGACCGATATCGAGCATGGTGTTGTCGACCTACCATTTCTTCTTTCTCGAGTCTCTCAGCTCTAATCGGATTCTCCCGGAGAACTCTTTCTCTCTCAACCCGAATGACCCTGGCCAGGGATTTGTCTGAGCAAGAACACATTGGATATTCTTCTTATGACGCCGAGAGTGGATGATCCTCTATCGACACTCAATAGCCCTCGTAAGGTCGACTACCACTCCCAATGACCAGCTGTACTAGATCTAGGACAGCCAAACCTATAAGTATGTTATCAAACACTAGGACTACGAAATTGCTGTCTGACAATAAGGCATCATCAACCATCCAGCATTCCGTAAGCGGATCAATCAGTGAACTCATTCTCCAATGAGCACCTGTACTATATCCCTAGTGTCCCTACACAAGCAAGATGAGACTAGTCGTATCCATCATATGGACGGGTATACAAACACACCAAATAATAAGTTATCACGATATCCCTCTTGAGTAACCTATGACCGGGATTATTTAGGATATGTGTTTAAAGGTGAATCGATCTCACTATCGTGATCTCATCACGATCCGATTCCCATTGCACAAATCCAAGGACATCACAATATATGTATGCATTTATGCAATAGTTATAAAGTGATATATGCCATAATATAATAAGCAAAAAGATTCTATATTAAGTCACACGTGCCATCACTCACGTGATTGGCTTGCTGGGCACCTATGACTAGCAATCTCCCACTTGACCTAAAGCCCATCACCTATGTGTCTGATCCCCATCAGACCCCTGTGATGCTCAAAACAAATCTGAGACAACGGCTTTGTTAGTGGATCTGCAATGTTATCTTCGGATGGAACTCTTTCCACTACTACATCTCCTCGGGTCACGATCTCTCTGATAAGGTGGAACTTCCTCAGAACATGCTTAGATTTCTGATGAGACCTAGGTTCCTTTGCTTGAGTAATCACCCCGTTGTTGTTGCAATATAGGGAGATCGACTCTTCGCTACCCGGCACGACTCCCAAATCTGTGATGAATTTCTTCACACAAACTCCCTCCTTTGCTGCATCTAATGCAGCAATGTACTCCTCCCTCCTCGGTCGAAATTAGGTGGTATTTTGCTTGGAACTCTTCCAAAGACACTGCTCCTCCATTCAAGGTGTACACATACCCCTGAATTCGACTTGCTATCATCGACATCGACTGAAAACTTGAGTCGGTGTAGCCTTCAACCTTAAGGCTATTGCCTCCATATACTAGTAAAAGATCCTTAGTCCTTCTGAAGTACTTAAGGATATACTTTCTTGCTTTCCAGTCTCCAAGCCCTGGATCCGCCCTAATACCTTTCAGACACTCGAGCATGCGCTATATCGTGGCCTAGTACATAGCATGGCATACATGATAGATCCTATTGTTGAGGCATAAGGTATCATATCTATGTTCGCCCTTTCTTCTGGAGTCTTTGGGGACATACTCGTAGAAAGCGATATCCAATGTCTCATCGGTATGAGACCTCTCTTGGAATTTTTCATGCCAAACCTTTTGACAATGGTTTCTATGTACCTGGACTGGGACAAGTCAAGCATTCTCTTGGATCTATCTCTATAGATTCTAATCCCTAAAATATAGGATGCTTCCCCTAAGTCCTTCATGGAGAAGTGTCTAGATAACCAAGCCTTTACTGTGGATAGTATTCCTACGTCATTCCCAATGATTAGGATGTCATCCACATATAACACCAAAAAGGTGATAGCGCTCCCACTTACCTTTCTTTATACACAAGGCTCATCTTCATTCTTAACGAAGTCATAAGATCTAATTGCCTCATCAAATCTTATGTTCCAACTTCGGAAAGCTTGCTTTAATCCATAAATGGATCTAAGCAACCTACACACCTTATCTGGATAGTTCTTGGACACGTATCCCTCAGGTTGCATCATATACACCTCCTCCTCGAGGTTCCCATTGAGGAATGCGGTTTTGACATCCATCTGCCAGATCTCATAATCATAGTGTGTATAGCCAATAGAATTCTGATGGATTTTAGCATTGCTACGAGTGAGAAGGTTTCGTCATAGTCAACACCTTGCCTTTGACGATACCCCTTAGCCACTAGCCTTGCTTTTTCTTAAAGATCCACTTGCAACCGATGGGTACAATACCTTCGGGCGCATCAACTAGGTTCCAAACCTTATTGGAGTACATAGAATCCATCTCAGAATTCATGGCTTCTTGCCATTTCCCGGAGTCTATACTCATAATAGCCTCCTCGTAGGTCTGAGGATCAATATCCTCTACATCCTCTCCTCTAATATGTCCCACATATCTCTCAGGAGGATGGGATACTCTATCAGATCTGCATAAAGTTGAAACTTGTGTATTAGGTACCCCAACAGACTCGAGTCAGAGTGGTGCTTGAGCTTGGTTCTCCAACCTGCCAATTCTATCATTCTCCCACTATCTCCTCCGCTAAGAATGTGTTCCTTCTCAAGGAACACTGCTCTCTTAGCTACAAAGACCTTTTGGTCCTCGAGATGATAGAAATAATACCCACAAGTTTCCTTGGGGTATCCCACAAATTTGCATCGCTCTGTCCTTGATTCTAACTTATCGGGGTTGTGTCTTTTAACATATGCAGGGCTGCCCCAAATCTTAACAACCTTAAGATCAAGCTTCTTCCCTTTCCATATCTCATATGGTGTAGACACTACCACTTAGTTGGAACTCTGTTCTCAAGGTAAGCTGCTGGTTTCTAGGGCATATCCCTCCCAATGAGATGGGTAGGTCAGCTAAAACTCATCATGGACCGTACCATATCTAATAATGTACCATTTCTCCTTTTCAGACACACTATTGAGCTGAGGTGTATAAGGAGGTGTCCATTGGGATAATATCCTATGGTCCTTGAGGAACCTGAGTGAACTCTATACTTAAGTACTCACCTCCTCGATCCGATCAAGAGTTTTGATACTCTTTTTCCAGTCCCGGTTCTCCACCTCATTCTTATACTCTCTGAATTTCTCAAAGGCCTCGGACTTGTACTTCATTAAGTACACATATCCATACCTTGAGAAATCATCAGTAAATGTAATGAAGTAGGAGTAACCTCCAATGGCATGAGTTGACATGGGTCCACATACATCACTATGTATGAGTTCCAACAACTCAGTGGCTCTCTCTCCAGTTCCACTAAATGGAGAGTTGGTCGGTTTTCCACGAATGCAAGGCTCACAAGTTGCATATGACACATAGTTGGATGGATCTAGATATCCATCATTTAGCAACTTTTGAATCTTTTTTTCATGGATGTGACCTAGCCTACAATGCCACAAGTATGCACTGTTCAACTCATCTCGTTTCCTTTTGGACACATTTACATTCATGATATGTGGAGTGGTGTCTAATATAAATAAACCATTATGCAATGTTCCTTTCATGATGATCTTATCATCTAATAATATCGAACAACCATTGTTCTCAAAAACAAATTTATATCCACTAACTGTTAAACATGAAATGGAGATAATGTTTTTGATAATAGAAGGAACAAAATAACAAGCATCTAATGCAATAAAAGCTCCACTAGGAAGATGTAGGGCGACATCGCCAACAGCTACTACAGCAACTTTTGCTCCATTACCCATCTTGAGGTCCATCTCGCCTCTCTCTAGTCACCTAGGCCTTGCCAGAACCTGCAACAAATTGCATATATGATAAGCACTACCGGTATCCAATACCCATATGTTATCATAAGAGTCTGACAAATGGAGACTGATCATGAATGTACCTGAAGCTTCATCAAGCTTTTGTTTCACCCTTTCTGCAAGGTACTCTTTGCAGTTTCTCTTCCAGTGCCCATCTTTACCACAGTAGAAGTACTGGCCTTTGTCCTTTGCTGGGTCTTTCTTAGCAACTTTTGCTTTACCTGGTTTGACCTTGCCCTTTCCCTTCTTAAGGGACCTTTCTGCTTTCCTTTTCCTTTTGGTCTCACTAGTGTAGAGAACTGACTTCTCTTTCTTGATAGTACTCTCTGCCTCCCTCAACATATTAAGAAGCTCTGGGAGAGTCACTTCAAGCTTGTTCATATTAAAATTCATTATGAACTGTGAAAAGGAATCTGGTAGGAACTGAAGCACAATGTCCACACACAAGTTTGGTAGGGTCATGTTTAACGCTCAAGCTAGGACAAAACGAGACAGCCCAAAGCTATCTACCAAATATGACTACCTAAGGAGAACTCCATACCCAACCGAGTGACATTATTGATCGACGGATCATGACTCGACGACGACGACCCACTACTAAAGTACTAATACAGTGGGCGAACTTACTAGTATAAGATGCCACTTGGGAGGACTATGACGACTTGAAGATCAAATTCTCAAAATTCATGGATCGTCAGCCTTGAGGACAAGGCTGATTTGAAGAGAACAGGTCTGTTAGGACTCTAGCTAGGAGAGTCTTAATTGAGTTTTATTGAAAAAAGCATTCATGTAAAACCTACCTAGCCGACCCCTATTAAAGAGGTGAAGAGGCTGGCTAAGGTTAGGATTAGTTTGGAGGTTACTTCTTAGAGAAGCATTAGGAGTTAGTTAGAAGTAGGAGTTTTGAGTAGGAGTCCTATTAGGAGTTGGGGTTTAGAAGCCCTATAAATATTCATGTATTCATCCTCTTTTGGGAAGGAATAGATGAATCTTTTTAGCAGTCTTTGAGCAGCAACCTAGAGGAAGGAACTCTTATAGAGTTCCAAGAAGGTTGATCCCCTAAAGAGATCAACTCCAAACTTAGAATCCGTAAGGGTTCTATCAAAAAAGTACATAAGGAACATTTCAACTCTTAGGTCATGGACTTGTCTCTTGGTCTTCTAAGAAACAAAACTCAATTGCATTATCTATAGCCAAAGTTGAGTATATAGCAGCAAGTGTATGTTGTGCACAAGTTTTATGAATGAAAAATACTTTAGAAAATTATGAAATTTACTTGAAAAACATTCCTATAAAATACGATAATACTAGTGCAATATGTTTAACAAAAAATCTCATTTATCACTCTATAACCAAACATATTGATATTAAGCATCATTTTATTGGAGATCATATTAATAACTATGATATATCTTTAGAATTTATTGATACAAAACATCAATTAGCTTATATTTTTATAAAATCATTAAATGAGGAATAATTTGATTTTATTAGAAGGGAATTAGACATGTTAAATCTTCCTAATGCATGAGTTCTTCTTATAAATTTTTCGGATTTCTCTTTTTTAAATTGAGTTTTCTTTTAAATTAAGATCGTTTCCTTTATTCCTTCTTCTTGCGATTCACAAAAGAAGAGATTTGATTCATGGATTTTTGGCATAATTGATCTTTTATGTGATGATCACTTCCATATGAATCCTTTCTCTTTCTATTTATGAAAGTAGAAAATTTATTCATGGACTTTTGGTATACTTGATCTTTTATGTAATGATCATTTCCATATGAATCCTTCCTCTTTCTATTTATGAAAGTAGAACTTTGATTCATGGACTTTCGGTGCTTATGACTTAATATGATGAGTGAGTTCCTCCCTTCTTCTTCTTCTTACTTTTTTTTTATGATAAAGGGGAGAAAGAAACTTGCTAACATCTCAAGAAATGAAAAAATGCTAGCTTGCACATCTCAAAACAAAAGTGCTTGCACATATAAAGAGAAGTGCTAGCTTGTTCAATTCAAGAAGCAAAAGTTACTATCTGACACATCTCAAGAAGCAATAATTTTGCTCTCAAAAACTTGCTAGCTTGCATGTTCTAAAGTGATATAAAACTTACATACATGGTCCAAATATTTGTTGAATATTTCTCCTTTTTGTTGATGACAAAAGGGGAGAAATGATGAATGGTATTATACCTAAAATAATATTAATTTTGATATCATGCGATAAATGGTTAAAATTTTAATGTTTTAGTATCATATATGTTATTCCCAAGATGATATTAATTTTGGTATCATGAATGCTTTAGTATTATGTTATGCCTAAAGTGATATTGATTTATTTTTGGTATCATAAAGTGATGAAGAGTTGTAATGCTTTAAAATTGTACATGCTACATTTTGATAATTTGAAACTATAATAATGCAAAATGTATGAAATTTTGATATGATCACTATGATCGAAATTGTTTTACTTGAATTCAAAGGTTATGATTTCTTTTGAAGACAAGTTTAACTTATCTCAATATAACATATAGATAGAGGGAGTTAAGGTTAACTCCATCATCAATTGTTTGTCATCATCAAAAAGGGAGAGATTGTTGAATCTCAAATTTTGATAATAAAATTAATTGATGAATTAATGTGCCCATTATATTAGCACTTCAGTAGTAGGTCATCATCGTCGAGTCACGATCGTCGATTAATAATGGAACTCAGCTAAGTCTGAAGTTCTCCTTGGATAGTCATATTTGGTATATGGCTTTGGGCTATCTCGTTTTGTCTCAGCTTGAGCTTCAAACATGACACATGGAAGACTGGATAGATTCGAGAGCTGGCGGGTAACTCCAATCTATATGCTATCGCTTTGATGCGCTCCAAAATTTGGTAGGGTCCATAGAACCGAGGTGAAAGCTTAATAGATGCTCTAGTTTGGATTGATGTTTGCTTGTATGGCTGGAGCCGTAAGAAGACCCAATCTCCTACTAAAAATTCTCTTTCGCCTTTGTGTTGATCATATTGTTGTTTCATCCTTGCATGCAGTGAGATTATCTTTTAGCAACTTCAGCATTTTGTCTCTGTCCTATAGTTTCTTGTCTACTTGTTCTACTTTAGAGGTGTCCAACACATATTTTAGGATCATAGGGGGAGGTCGGCCATACATAGCCTCAGAGGGAGTACATTTTATGGATGACTAATAAGTTGTATTATATCACCATTTAGCCCAGGGAAGCCACTTTATCCACTCTTTTGGTCGGTCACTAGTAAAGGATATGAGGTATATCTCTAAGCACCTGTTCACCACTTCAGTCTGGCCGTCAGTTTGTGGGTGATATGTCGTACTCATTTTTAATTTAGTGCCATGTATCTGGAATAATTCTGTCCAAAATCTGCTCGTGAAGACCCTATCAGGATTACTTATAATAGATCTTGGCATCCCATGTAATTTTACAATATTCTCCATAACGGTTCGAGCAATACTAGAAGCAATATAGGGATTACGAACAACGCAAAAGTGAGCATACTTTGTAAGGCGATCAACCATGATAAAAATTGTACCTTTTTCTTATGATAAGGGAAGCCCTTCGATGAAGTCTATTGATATATCAGTCCATATTGAGTCCAGGATGGGTAAAGGTTACAACTTTCCAGGACTTACCACTATTTTGCCTTTATGTCGTTGACATACATCATATTGTGCCACAAATTTAGTAATAATATTTTTCATCCCTACCCAATAAAAATTTTACTTAATTCTCTTATAGGTTCTAAGGAACTCGGAGTGCCCGACCACAAGTGTGGAATGCATCTCTTGAAGGATGGTGTTTATGCAAGTAGAATTTGGCACAAGCATAGTACGTCCCTTATAGCGTAATTCTTTTGAGTCTCAATTATAATGAGCCACGACGCTTGGTGCTTCCTCCAATTTTCTATGATCTTATTGGTTTCTAGATCTTCCTATCATTCTCTCTTAATATCCTCAAGAAAGTCGCTGATCGAAAGTGAAACGGTCGAAAATTCAGCTTGCTCGAGTAGCCATGAAAGTACATCTACAATAAGGTTCTCTTTCTCCTTTTTCTAAGTTATTTCATAATCATATCCAAGAAGCTTTGTTACCCATTTTTACTGCTTGAGGGAAGATATCTTTTGCTCCATGAAATATTTTAGGCTTTTATGGTCGGTCTTGATTTGAAAGTATCGCCCAATCAAGTACGGTCTCCATTTGTCCACTACATGCACAATCACGAGCATCTCCTTACCGTAAATAGTCATCTTGAGATGGGAAGGAGATAACGCCTTACTGGTATAAGCGAGGGGGCAGCTATCTTGCATTAGTACAATACCAATTCTGACTCCGGAGGCATAAGCTTAAATAACAAAAGTCTTGCCAAAGTTGGGTAGCGCCAGTATGGGAGTTACCATCATTGCTGCTTTAAGTTTGTTGAAGGCGATGATCGCTTTGTCCAACCATTGGAAAACATTTTTTTTTAACAAGGAAATAAGGGGTGTATTGATCTTTCCATAGTTTTTTATGAACTTACAGTAGTAGCCTGTTAAACCGAGAAAGTTGCATAGCGATTTTAGAAGGGTCCACCGCCACACCTTCCTCTGATATGATATACTCAAGATATTTCACCTTTTGTTGAAGAAAGTTGTACTTTGATTTTTTGACAAAACGAACATGTTCTCGCAAAATCGTCAAAACAAGTCGTAAGTGCTGAAAATAACTTTCAAGAGAAGGGCTATAAATAAGGATATCATCGAAGAAAACTAGCACAAACTTACGAAGATAATTCTGGAAAATATCATTCATAGGACTCTAGAAGGTGGAGGGAGCATTGGTGAGACCAAAGGGCATTACCAAAAATTCATAGTGGCTGTTGTGTGTTCGAAAGGCGATTTTCGGTATGTCTTCTTCGCACACTCATATTTGATGATACCCGGATCGAAGGTCTAGCTTTGTAAAGACTTGTGCTCCCTTTAATTCATCAAGAAATTCATATACTACTAGAGTAGGATACTTTTCCTTGATGATTATGTCGTTGAGAGCTCGATAATTAATGCACATTCGCCATGTTCCGTCCTTCTTTCGTACGAGGAGCACCAATGAAGAGTAAGGGTTGTAACTTGGTCAAATAAATCCTGTTTCAAGCATCTCTTTTATAATCCTTTCTATTTTATCCTTCTGGAGATGTTGATACTGATATGGCCAAGTATTTGCTGGAGGTTTGCCTAGAAGAATCGGTATACAATGATCATACCAATGGGTAGGAGGTAGGTTGCGCGGTTCGTCAAATATATCTGAAAATTTAGCAAGCAAAGGAAGTAGGTTTAGATCTTCAAATTCTATTAGCTCTTCCTTAGTTTGCTGCTCAAGTTGAACCAAAAAGCTGCTGTATGCTTTGTGCAAAATCTTCTCCATTCGTTGTGTGCAAATCGTCGTTACGTTGCCCCCACGTTTCCGTGCAGTATCACTTGTTTCCCCTTACTATAAAATTTCATAATTAGTTTCACAAAATTTCAGAAAACATTACCTAATGTCTTCGACTATTCTATGCTGAGCATGACCTCATAATCATCAAGAGGGAGGAGGAAGAAATATGTAATTATCTCTTGGTCCTGCAGCAATAGTTTCACCCGCGGGCACCTATGATCATACTTCAAAATTCGTCCGTTGGTGACCTTAACATCAAACTTGCTACAATTCTCAATAGGCAAGGCCATCCGGACAGCAATCTTACTATTCATAAAATTATTAGTGCTCTTGGTGTCAATAAGAACGGTGATAGGTTTTTGCTTCAGAAGTCCTCCTACTTTCATCATTTATGGGTTCACGTAACTGGCAAGGGCATGCATTGTAATATCAACCGGCTATTGTTCTTTATCCGTGACCTCTTTCTCATGCTCCTAGACCTCCTCCTCCATGCCTTCAAGAGGTTCAACTAGTAGGAGGTGGCCCCTTTTGCAGCGATGATCGTGGTTCTACGGCTCGTCGTAATGCCAACAAAGACCCTTTGCTGATCGGTCACGTAGTTCTTCTCTTATCAATTTTTATAGCAGCGAAGGATGGTTGGGAGTAGAAGGAGGTTTATATGCCGCGGGCCTAGGAGGGGTTCTCATCCTCCGAGGATCTTGGTTGAGCCATTCTCTTTGTATTCGGGCAAAAGAAATTGCAACTGTCATGGTACGGGGCTGCCATGCCTTAACCTTCCCTTTTATCTCTGGCTTGAGTCATTTGATGAATGTTCCTAACAATTGACGGTTAGTCCAATCATAAGCAAGGTAGGATAGCTTCTTAAACCTGGTTTGGTACTCTTGAATAGTAGAGGTTTCTCGAATAAGTTGAATCTCGTATTTTGATGATGAAACCAATTGATAATTGTGTTTATGTTTTAATCTACGTTTTGAGTGACATAGGATACTTCAATCAGGATAAGACAATTAAAGTAGGAAGAATCATATTGTGCCAGGGGAAAACATATCAGAAGATTGGACGTCGGGCCGGTGGATCGTTCGATGTATCGACAGAAGGCTTCGGGCCATGAATTCGGGCATCGGGCCAAGAAGAGCGGATATTGCACCAAGGATATCTGAGTTGTGGAATCAACTGGCCGATTGGGCAATAGGCCGCAAGAGAGGACGATGCGTTGAAGAATCGGATGAAGCGTCGAGGAACCAATGACATACCGGGCAACTTGATTAATGCTTACTATTAATTGTCTAGATCGAAGTGTGTTTTACATGTGTAGGATTAACTATGATAGCAAGGCATAAAGCAAAATGAAGTCCTAGAGTCAAGGATGTAGCTTTGTTGGGAGTTCGAGAGTTCGTCGGTGCTAGTTATAGGTGCCCAGCAAGCCAATCACGTGAGTGATGGCACGTGTGACTTAATATAGAAATTTTTTGCTTATTATATTATGGCATATATCACTTTATAACTATTTCATAAATGCATACATATATTGTGAAGTCCTTGGATTTGTGCAATGGGAATCGGATCGTGATGAGATCACAATAGTGAGATCGATTCACCTTTAAACACATATCCTAAATAATCCCAGTCATAGGTTACTCGAGAGGGATATCGTGATAACCGGACAGGCCGGGTGTCTTTGTATACCCGTCCATATGATGGATGCAAATGGTCTCATAGCTGCTTGTGTAGGGACACTAGGGATACAAGATATAGGTGCTCATTGGAGAATGAGTTCACCGATTGATCCGCTTCTAATGTCTTTGGATGGTTGATGATGCCTTATTGTCGACAAATGATTCGTAGTCCTAGTGGTGTATCTGGTCCTTAGACTTGAGACACCAAGGATGTCCCGTATGAGTGCTCCACTCTTTGATACCAGATTTATAGGTTTGGCTGTCCCATCTAGTACAGCCTAGTCATTGGGAGTGGTAGTCTCACCTTACGAGGGCTATTGAGTGTCGATAGAGGATCATCCACTCTCTGGCCATCCATGAGAGGAATATCCCATGTGTTCTTGCTCGACAAATCCCCGGCCGGGGTCATTCGGGTTGAGAGAAAGAAAGAGTTCTCCGGAGAATCGATTAGAGCGAGACTCGAGAAGAAACCGTAGGGGGTCGACAACACCATACTCGATATACGGTCTCGTATATTAAATGGATGAGGGACTATAGGTACATGGCGAGGACAAACAGGTCCAATGGATTGGATTCCCCAGATATTGTCCGGGGACTACTGCGTAGTGGCATAGTCGTCCAGTGGTCGATAAGTCGAGTGAATTATTACAGAGATAATAATTCACCGAAAGAAACGGAGTTCCACAGTATGACTCACGGTCACTTCGATATTGAGCCTAGAGGGTCACACACATATGGTAGGCATTATGATGAATAGAGGTTCGATATGAGATATCCGACGGAGCCCTTGTCTTATTGGATGCAGATCCAATACCCACTAGGGAGAGGACCCATTAGGGTTTGACAGGGACCTCTATAAATAGGAGGGATTGAGCCCCATTGGCTAGAGAGCTTTTGTTTGCCTTTTCTTATTCTCCTCTCCATCTCCACCTCAGAGTAGGTTTGGAGTTTTGAGGAGCGTCGTCGTAACCCTACTGTATGGATCACCGCTAGAGAGGAGGACGCTTGACCTCCTTCACCCTCTCCTAAGGATCTGCAGGGAAACAGGGATATACGATCTCCCTAGGTAACACAATCTACTCTATACGCAGTTTCATATTTCGCGGATTTTTGCGTACCAATCTTCGCACGAAGACGAACATCTCTTTGGGAATCGGGGATTTTGTTTTTCTTGTTCTTCCACTGCGCATATGATGTCGCCCCCAAGGATTTCCCAACAGTAGTATCAGAGCTAGGTTGCTCGTGCGAATGATTGGTTTTGAAGTGCATGTGTTGTGTTTAGGAAGAATTTTGACGTCAAATTATTGACGCAAAAACAAGGAAGGGCAGCAACAGTTGCTGCCCTCGATCTCGTCGGCGCAAAGACAACCGGCCCGGGCAAAGACAGTGGCTGCGTCTGGCTGCCCGGCGGGGGCCTGCTTGCGAGCTTGCTTCTTGCCGGCCGGGCTGGCAGCCCACACGCGAGGGCCAGTGGGCAGCGGCGCCGCCGCCTCTACTCCAGCGAAACCCCCCCAAGGGGTCGCCCGGGGGGACAAAGACCGCTCACTGAGGCGGGCGGCCCCGAAAGGGGTGCCCACCCATGGCCATGGCCTTCGCCGCCACTCCCCGGTGGCTTAAACCCCCCATAAGGGGGGTCCCCAGGACAGCACCGCCTCGGAGGCGGTGGCACCCGGCCCACCCAGTAGTGGCGGTAGCCGTGGCGGCGTCGCAGCTTGTGAGGCGGGCACCCTTCCCCCCGCCTGACAAGCCGCCCGGTGGGGTGGCGGCCAACAAATAAAAGGGGAAAGGGCATTAGGGTTTTCTGGGCAAAGATAGTTTTGCCCCTTGAGAAATTCCAGTTTCTGTCTTTTGTTTAAATTACGAAAATACCCCTATGAATTCAGAAATTTCCTATAATGTCCCTGATTTCAGAAAATATTAATTAATTAAAAGATTTAGTTGATTATTATTTATTATTATTATTATCTAGTAGTCCTATATGATGATGATTATTTATACATGTGATGTATGATGTGTGGACGGATGATCATGGACCGTGTGATGTGTGTACCTGTGATTATTATTATTGAGGTCTGCGAACCTCCATTATATTTCTCGTTTATTGTCGGGCCTGCGTGCCTATGATTAAGTTGTAATCACATGAGGAGGCATAGCGGGAGCATGGATGCGATAGCGGGACCCACGAGACGGACGATCGTAATGCATGAAGATGCATCAAGATGTCGACGGAACCGACAAGGACGAAATGGATGATCACAGGGCATGGAGATGCACCATTGCACACATAGATCTTGATGTTAGTGATTAGGCCTACTGGCTTGGGCCTAATCATATTAGGTTGTGGTCCATGATCATCTGGTGTAATTGCTTATACACATACTAGATATGTATATATATTTGCATGCGATGTAGATATATATTAAATATGTATATGTGTGACATGTAATATTAGGAGACCAAATCATAGAAACATCTCTCGATAATATTAAGTCGGTAAACGTGAGATAATTAGATTGACCCACATGGCCTTCCATCGTTATAAGTAGGAACCGATTCCCGGTGTAGGTTGAGTTGGTCGAGTCCCTCGAGATTCACCTATATCATGATTCGCTATCTTGCTTACGACATAGAGATGTCACCGGTGACCTGAGGGCATGGTATACTTGGTCGAGTCCCTCGAGGGTATATCATCAAATCATACTCATCTTGTAATGAAGGTGTTGACTTAACCGAGCATCATGGTTGGTCGAGTCCCTCGAGGCCATGGTGATTCGGAGGCCGAACAGGACGGGAATCACAAGGAGTTGTGATTGACAAGAGTTGCCTACCTTTTAGGCTTAGTGTGATTGGTCGAGTCCCTCGAGGTTACACTAAGACGCTGATTGGATCCTGATCCCCACTAGAAGTCTGCCGGAGACTTCCGTTTCATGTGTTGAGGGTGTAGCGTGACTCGTTAGTAAAATAGTGGGAGCATATTAAGATAGAAGTCCATATCTTGATAGTTTATTTCTTACAAAATATGCATGTTATTCATTTCTGCTGCATCTTTATTTTCAGAAAAATGTCGCTTTCAAATCCCTTACGTGGCATACTTGATGTCAACCGCCTCACCGGTCCAAATTATACGGATTGGCTCCGTAACTTGAGAATTGTTCTCACAGCGGAGAAAATCGTGTGCGCCCTTGATACTGATGATGCTGCGCTACCAAGAAGGGCAAACGAGGATGAGATCGCCGCCACGTGAAGTACATTGATGACTCCACTCTTGCTCAATGCTATATGTTGGGCTCTATGACTCTGAAAGTTATAGAGACAACATGAAAAGATGGATGCCGATCCATTCTCCTACATGTCCATAAAATTATTTGAGGAACAGGGAAGGACTTCAATGATATGAGATATCTAAGAGCCTCTTCCGCTAGGATGACCGAGGGGACACCGGTTCAGAACCATGTCCTAAAGATGATTGAGTGGATAGAGAAACTCACAGGTCTAGGAATGGTCCTAGAGGATAACTTTGTGTGTGGACATTGTGCTTCAGGTCCCCTACCGTGATTCCTTTTCACGTTCATAATGAATTTTAATATGAACAAGCTTGAAGTGACTCTCCCAGAGCTTCTCAATATGTTGAGGGAGGCAGAGAGTACTATCAAGAAAGAGAAGCCAGTTCTCTACACTGGTGAGACCAAAAGGAAAAGGAAAGCAGAAAGGTCCCTTAAGAAGGGAAAGGGCAAGGTCAAACCAGGTAAAGCAAAGGTTGCTAAGAAAGACCCAACAAAGGACAAAGGCCAGTGCTTCCACTGTGGTAAAGATGGGCATTGGAAGAGAAACTACAAAGAGTACCTTGCAGAAAGGGCGAAACAAAAGCTTGATGAAGCTTCAGGTACATTCATGATCAGTCTCCATTTGTCAGACTCTTATGACAACATATGGGTATTGGATAACGGTAGTGCTTATCATATATGCAATTCGTTGCAGGTTCTAGCAAAGCCTAGGAGACTAGAGAGAGGCAAGATGGACCTCAAGATGGGTAATGGAGCAAAAGTTGCTGTAGTAGTTGTTGGCGATGTCGCCCTACATCTGCCTAGTGGAGCTTTTATTGTATTAGATGCATGTTATTTTGTTCCTTCTATTATCAAAAATATTATCTCCATTTCATGTTTAACAGTTAGTGGATATAAATTTGTTTTTGAGAACAATGGTTGTTCGATATTATTAGATGATAAGATCATCATGAAAGGAACATTGCATAATGGTTTATTTATATTAGACACTACTCCACATATCATGAATGTAAATGTGTCCAAAAGGAAACGAGATGAGTTGAACAGTGCATACCTGTGGCATTGTAGGCTAGGTCACATCTATGAAAGAAGGATTCAAAAGTTGCTAAATGATGGATATCTAGATCTATTCGACTATGTGTCATATGCAACTTGTGAGCCTTGCATTCGTGGAAAACTGGCCAACTCTCCATTTAGTGGAACTGGAGAGAGAGCCACTGAGTTGTTGGAACTCATACATAGTGATGTATGTGGACCCATGTTAACTCATGCCATTGGAGGTTACTCCTACTTCATTACATTTACTGATGATTTCTCAAGGTATGGATATGTGTACTAAATGAAGTACAAGTCCGAGGCCTTTGAGAAATTCAGAGAGTATAAGAATAAGGTGGAGAACCAGACTGGAAAGAGTATCAAAACTCTTCGATCAGATCGAGGAGGTGAGTACTTAAGTACAGAGTTCACTCAGTTCCTCAAGGACCATGGGATATTATCCCAATGGACACCTTCTTATACACCTCAGCTCAATGGTGTCTCTGAAAGGAGAAATCGTACATTATTAGATATGGTACGGTCCATGATGAGTTTTGCTGACCTACCCATCTCATTCTGGGGATATGCCCTAGAAACCGTAGCTTACCTTCTGAACAGAGTTCCAAC
The DNA here is from genome assembly GCA_900464855.2 of Musa schizocarpa. Classification (NCBI taxonomy): domain Eukaryota; kingdom Viridiplantae; phylum Streptophyta; class Magnoliopsida; order Zingiberales; family Musaceae; genus Musa; species Musa schizocarpa. The sequence goes on from LS990919.1 coordinate 15,605,865, forward strand.
TAAGTCAGTAGTGTCTACATCATATTAGATATGGAAAGGGAAGAAGCCTGATCTTAAGGTTGTTAAGATTTGGGGCTGCCCTGCACATGTTAAAAGACACAACCCCGATAAGTTAGAATCAAGGACAAAGCGATGCAAATTTGTGGGATACCCCAAGGAAACTTGTGGGTATTATTTCTATCATCTCGAGGACCAAAAGGTCTTTGTAGCTAAGAGAGCAGTGTTTCTTGAGAAGGAACACATTCTTGGAGGAGATAGTGGGAGAATGATAGAATTGAGCGAGGTTGGAGAACCAAACTCAAGCACCACTCTACAGCCCGAGTCTGTTCAGGTACCTAATACACAAGTTTCAACTTTACGCAGATCTGATAGAGTATCCCATCCTCCTGAGAGATATGTGGGACATATTAGAGGAGAGGATGTAGAGGATATTGATCCTCAGACCTACGAGGAGGCTATTATGAGTATAGATTCCGGGAAGTGGCAAGAAGCCATGAATTCTGAGATGGATTCTATGTACTCCAATAAGGTTTGGAACCTAGTTGATGCGCCCGAAGGTATTGTACCCATCGGTTGCAAGTGGATCTTTAAGAAAAAGATCGGAGTAGATGGAAAGGTAGAGACCTATAAAGCAAGGCTAGTGGCTAAGGGGTATCGTCAAAGGCAAGGTGTTGACTATGACGAAACCTTCTCACCCGTAGCAATGCTAAAATCCATCAGAATTCTATTGGCTATTGCAGCACACTATGATTATGAGATCTGGCAGATGGATGTGAAAACCGCATTCCTCAATGGGAACCTCAAAGAGGAGGTGTATATGATGCAACCTGAGGGATACGTGTCCAAGAACTGTCCAGATAAGGTGTGTAGGTTACTTAGATCCATTTATGGATTAAAGCAAGCTTCCCGAAGTTGGAACATAAGATTTGATGAGGCAATCAGATCTTATGACTTCGTTAAGAACGAATATGAGTCTTGTGTATACAGAAAGGTAAGTGGGAGCGCTATCACCTTTTTAGTGTTATATATGGATAACTTCCTAATCATTGGGAATGACGTAGGAATGCTATCCACAGTAAAGGCTTGGTTATCTAGACACTTCTCCATGAAGGACTTAGGGGAAGCATCCTATATTTTGGGGATTAGAATCTATAGAGATAGATCCAAGAGGATGCTTGGCTTGTCCCAGTCCAGGTACATAGAAACAATTGTCAAAAGGTTTGGCATGGAAAATTCCAAGAGAGGTCTCATACCGATGAGACATGGGATATTGCTTTCTACGAGTATGTCCCCAAAGACTCCAGAAGAAAGGGCAAACATGGATATGATACCTTATGCCTCAATAATAAGGTCTATCATGTATGTCATGCTCTGAGTGTCACGAGCAGGTATCAGGCCGATCCAGGCTTGGAGCACTGGAAAGCAGTAAAGTGTATCCTTAAGTACTTGAGAAGGACTAAGGATCTTTTACTAGTATATGGAGGTAATAGCCTTAAGGTTGAAGGCTACACTGACTCAAGTTTTCAGTCTGATGTCGATGATAGCAAGTCGGATTCAAGGTATGTGTACACCTTGAATGGAGGAGCAGTGTGCTGGAAGAGTTCCAAGCAAGATACCACTGCTGACTCGACCACAGAGGCGGAGTACATTGCTGCATTAGATGCAGCAAAGGAGGGAGTTTGGGTGAAGAAATTCATCACAGATTTGAGAGTTGTGCCGGGTAGCGAAGAGCCGATCTCCCTATATTGCGACAACAACTGGGCGATTGCTTAAGCAAAGGAACCTAGGTCTCATCAGAAATCTAAGCATGTTCTGAGGAGGTTCCACCTTATCAGAGAGATCGTGACCCTAGGAGATGTAGTAGTGGAAAGAGTTCCATCCGAAGATAACATTGCAGATCCACTAACAAAGCCGTTGTCTCATATTTGTTTTGAGCGTCACAAGGGTATGATGGGGATCATACACATAGGTGATTGGCTTTAGGTCAAGTGGGAGATTGCTAGTCATAGGTTCCCAGCAAGCCAATCACGTGAGTGATGACACGTGTGACTTGATACAGAATCTTTTTGCTTATTATATTATGGCATATATCACTTTATAACTATTGCATAAATGCATACATATATTGTGATGTCCTTGGATTTGTGCAATGGGAATCGGATCATGATGAGATCACGATAGTGAGATCGATTCACCTTTAAACACATATCCTAAATAATCCTGGTCATAGGTTACTCGAGAGGGATATCGTAATAACCGGACAGACTGGTGTGCTGTATACCCGTCCATATAATGGATGCAGTTGGTCTCATAACTGCTTGTGTAGGGACACTAGGGATATAGTACAGGTGCTCATTGGAGAATGAGTTCATTGATTGATCCGCTTACGAAATGCTGGATGATTGATGATGCCTTATTGTCAGACAGCGATTCCGTAGTCCTAGTGGTGTATCTGGTCCTTAGACTTGAGACACCAAGGATGTCCTGTATGAGTGCTCCACTCTTTGATACCAGACTTATAGGTTTGGCTGTCCCAGATCTAGTACAGCTGGTCATTGGGAGTGGTAGTCGACCTTACGAGTGCTATTAAGTATCGATAGAGGATCATCCACTCTCGGCGTCATGAGAAGAATATCCCATGTGTTCTTGCTCAGACAAATCCCTGGCCAAGGTCATTCGGGTTGAGAGAGAAAGAGTTCTCCAGGATAATCCGATTAGAGCAAGACTCGAGAAGAAACCGTGTAGGTCTGACAACACCATGCTCGATATACGGTCTCTGGTATATTAGATCGATGAGGGACTATAGGTACACGGTAACTGAGGACAGATAGGTCCAATGGATTGGATTCCCCTATATTGTCTGGGGACTACGACGTAGTGGCCTAGTACGTCCGTAGTTGATGAGTCGAGTGAATTATTACAGAGATAATAATTCACTGAGTTAGAAGGAGTTCTGATAGGTATGACTCACAGCCAGCTCGATATTGGGCCTAGAGGGTCACACACATATGGTAGACATTGCGATGAATAGAGGTTCGGATATGACATGTCCGACGGAGCCCTTGTCTTATTAGATGCAGATCCAATACCCACTAGGGGAGGACCCATTAGGGTTTGACAGGGGACCTCTATAAATAGGAGGGATTCAGAGCCCCATGGGCTAGAGAGCTTTTGTTTGCCTTTTCTTATTCTCCTCTCCATCTCCACCTCAGAGTAGGTCTGGAGTTCTGAGGAGCGTCGTCGCAACCCTACTGTGTGGATCACTGCTAGAGAGGAGGATGCTTGACCTTCTTCACTCTCTCCTAAGGATCTGCAAGGAAACAGGGATATACGATCTCCCTAGGTAACACAATTTACTCTATACGCAGTTTCATGTTTCGCGGATTTTTGCGTACCAATCTTCGCACAACGACGAACATCTCTTTGGGAATCGGGGATTTTGTTTTTCTTGTTCTTCTGCTATGCATATGATGTCGCCCCCAAGGATTTCCCAACAGTCGGAAGTCTAGACGTTCGTCGGAAGTTCTGGTGGAACTAGCCAAGAAGTCTCAGAGCTTGCCACAAAAGCTCATCGAAACTCACCAAGAAGATCGTCATGAAGTCCAAAAGCTTGCCGGGAGTCCGCCGGAGCATCACCGAGGGTTCGTTGGATTATCGTCGGAAGCTCGTCTGAAGAATAGACATAGGGACTTGTTTAGCTTAGAAAATGTCTTAGGATTTCGCAGTTAGCACGTAATTGGGCTTGGATTTGGGCAAACCCAATTAGGGGCTAGCTAGGCCCATGTAAGAACTATGTTGGGCCCAATAAGAGGCCCAAATAGTGCCCCCAAAAGTCTCATCGTCATGGCACAATCTTCGAGACTATGTCAAGCAGTGGTACAGCCAGTCTGGGCGATTGTACCACCCTTGGCAGGGTGCCAGGTGGTGGTACCACCAGTCTAAGCGGTGGTACCGCCCAGTACTACCCCCCAGGCGATGGTACCACCCAAGGCAGTGTCAACCAGACTAACACTGGGCGGTGGTACCGCCTAGTGCAGGTGGTGGTACCGCTGGTGCCTAAGGAACCTGGGATGGGAAAGTTTTAGGCTCCAAGTTTGAATCAACTTGAAGCTTATAAATAGCCCTCTCATCCCTAGCTAAAGCACACAAGCACAAAGAGATTAAAAGAGAGAAAACGCTATTGCGATCATAAGTGTATTCCCTCCTCTAGCTTAAATTTAGATTTCTGTTTAGAGAGGAGTGTGAGTGCTTATAAGAGTTATCTCCTAAACCCGGTAAGAGGAGAAGAGGGGTGTAAAAGGTGATTGACCTTCGCCTATTGAAGGAAGTCTTCTAGTAGACGTCGATGATCTCGTCGGAGGAGGAAGCCAAAAGTGGATGTAGGTCACATTGACCGAACCACTCTAAAACTCGGTTTGCATTTTACTTTGAGCAATTTATCCTTACTGCAAACCTCTTTAATAGCTTACTACCTTCAATACTTTTACGTACACTTTCAAAGCATTACCTTTACGAAACTGTTTTACGTCGAAAATGATTTTTATTGAACGAAGATTTAATCGAGACATAATCTTTCCGCTGCACTAATTCACCCCCTGCCCCCCTCTTAGTGTCGACTCTTGATCCTAACAATTGGTATCAGAGCCTCGTATTTCTCATTTAGTTTAACACCCAAGAGAAATGACTCTTTTCGGCTTTTAAGAGGGTCTCTCTCTCATTCATCCTCCATTTTTCAATGGGACGGACTATACTTATTGAAAAACTCGAATGAGAGTTTTTTTTGCTTTCATTGAATCTTGATTTATGACACATAGTCGAAAACGGATTTGAAATATCTTCTCTTCCAATGAATAATTGGAATGATTTGGAGAAGAAGACATTTTCTCTAAATGTAAAAGCTATGAATGTCTTATTTTGCGCCTTAGACAAAAACAAGTTTAATCGGGTTTCTAGGTGCGAAATGGCTTTCGACATTTGGCGCACTCTTGAAATCATGTACAAAGGCAGTAGCAAAGTTAAGGATTCTAAAGTTAATTTTTTAATGCATGATTTCGAGCTTTTCCGAATGAAGTCAAGCGAAACCATTGTTGACATGTACACCCATTGTACGGATGTTGTCAATGGTTTAAAAGCTCTTGGCAAAAATTTTTAAAATTTTGAACTTGTTAACAAGATTTTACGATCGCTTTCTAAAACTTAGGATTCAAAAATAATGACTTTACAAGAATAAAAAAATTTGAACTATTTCTCTCTCGAAGAACTTATCGAGTCGTTGATGACCTATGAAATGATGTGCAATGCACATAAAGAACATGAGAACCACCTTCCAAAGAACTGGAAGGATTTGACACATCGAACAAAAGAAGACCACTCGAGCATAAGCTAAGTGATAGTGAACTTGAACAACTCACTAATAAATTTAAAAAGTTCATGGAACAAAAAGTAAAGAACAAAAAGAACGCAACTACTTGCTTTGAACGCAAGAAAAATACAAAGTGGGATAAATCGAGCTCCTCCAAAGACGAGGAGAAAATCAACAAAGGCGAGGTGGTAAACTACGCCTTAATAGTATTTGACGACGAGGTAAACAAAACTCATTTAATTTACTTTGAAATTACATGATGCATTTATTGAGTTATTTTTAATTTATTTTAATTATTTTCTTGAAAATTGTATGTTTAATAATGTTATGAAAATACAAAAAATTAGGAATCATGTTTATCATTTTGAAAATAATCATGAAAATTACATATGATAAAGGAACAAAATCTTAGACTTAAATCATGCTAGGTGTTTTAATGATGTGATAAAGTGATAACATGATCTTAATGATCTTCATGTTAGGATCAGAGCGGCACTAAGAGGGGGGGGGGGGGGGTGAATTAGTGCAGTGGATTAAAACTTGTAAGTTTAAAAACGAATTCGTAAGTACGAGGAGATTTCGTTTCGATAGTAATTTGAGTAGATGAAAATTGAAAGCTTGCAGTAGTATAAAAAACAATTTCAGGAAAGTAAGAACTCACACATTCAAGGAACACGCCAATTTAAAGTGGTTCGGTCAAAATGACATACATCCACTTGCGAAGCCTTCTTCGAAGAGGCTCCCAACTTCCACTAGCAAATCACTTTGAAGGGAAAGGACAAATACCCCTCTTACAATCTTTTACAAGTGGTTCACACTCTTACAAGTTTTCAACGAGAAAGAAGGAGGTGAACATTCAAGCAATTGAAAAACAAGACTTGCTAAAGACTTTGCTAAGGCTTTATCTCAATTTCTTACTCCTCAAAAGGTTGTATTCTCTGCTGAAAATTGAGGGGTATTTGTAGGCCCCAAGAGGATTCAAATTTGGGCTCCAAATTTTGAATTCTCTTGGGTTTCCGAGGCTAGCAATGCCACCGCCTATCGGTGGCGGTGCCACCGCCTGTCAATTTCAACATTGATAGAGTTCTAGCGGTGCCACCTTCGGAACTTCAGGTTCTAGGCGATGCCACCACCCGAACTCTCGGGTGCTGGGCAGTGCCACCGCCCATTCCAGCGGTACCACTGCTTGATTCTTTAGGCTTTGGGTGGTGCCACCGCCTAGTCTGGTGGTGCCACCGCCTGCACTATTTCAGCTCACTGGTTGAGCTCCAAACTTGGCTCAAACTAGTATGAACTTGGACCCAATTGGCCCCTAACTGGGTTATAGGATTAACCCTTAATCCTAACCCTAATTATATGTAAACTACGAGCTTAAGAGATAGTCCTAAGCAATTTTTTAATCGGAAACATCGAGTTTCCTTCCGGTGAACTTCCGGTGGACTTCCGATATACCCTTGGATTTCTTCCAGCGGACTCCTAGTAGGCTCCCAATTTTGTGGCGAGTTTAGTGAGTAGCCAAGCCTTCTCGGTGATCTCCGCGAACCTCCGACGATCTCTTCGACGAACTTTCAATAACTCCGACAAGTCCCCGATTTCTTTTTGTTGGTTCCGGTAGCATCTCCGACGAATCTTCAAACTCTCGAACATCCATCGAACCTGACTCCGGTAAACTTGCTTTATGTCTTCAAACTATCGTAGTTAATCCTACATACTTAAAACAAAACTTCGATCGAGACAATTAATACAAAGAAATAATCAAGTTATCCGGCATGTCATTGGTCCTACGACGCTTTGTCCGACTCTTCGGCATATCGTCCTCTCTTGTGGCCTATTGCCCAATCGACTAGTTGACTCCGCAACTCCGATATCCTTAGCGCATTACCCGCTCTTCTTGGCCCGATGCCCGAATCCACAGCCCGAAGTCTTCTATCGATACGTCGACCGATCCAACGGCCTGACGTCCAATCTTCTGACATGTTCCTCCGGCACAACATGATTTTCCTACTTTAATTGTCTCATCCTGATCGAAGATCCTACATCACTCAAAACATAGATTAAATCATAAACACATATCAAGTGGTTTCATCATCAAAATATGAGATTCAACACTTCGTATTTAATTGAAAATACTTTACGAAATCTTGCTTAATGAAATAATGTAATGATGATTTGAAATCATGCTTAATGAGTTTATTTTTCGAAATTATGCATAATGATTCTTGAGATTTATGGATTATCGACTTTTACGGTTTTGAAAGTTCTTTTTCAATGTTAATGTACGATGTATGTTTTGATTTGACATAAATGAAAAAGGCATACTTATATGAAACAATGTAGATATCATACATTTTATATTAAAGCATGATGATTTGAAGAAATGATTATTTGATCTTGATTTCCATGATGATATTTGCTCTTTTGATTTTAAACTATGATGTATGGTTTTTCATATGAAAAAACTTGAGCATGCTTATATGAAATCAATCACTTAAAATAAAACAAATAAAAAGAGGATAAGTTTCTCCTTGAAAGATTTCTTTTTCCTTACTTTATCAAGTTTTCCAAAAAGGAGATTAATGAATCTATTTGTATCACTTCTGTGAATCTCTTGAAAATGATTTTGATTTGATGATTTGATGATTTGAAATTGAATAAATTTTTATCCAAATCATGATCTTGATTCCTTGATACTTATAAATTAAGACTTATCATGAATAAAGATTTTTCATTAATCGGTCTCTTAAGATTTTCTTTTGATTATTTAAGAGAAGATTTTTCAAAAGAAATTATGCCTTTTGGTATTCACATGATTTTATCTTTCATCATATGAGTTTTATACAATTCCTTGTATTTATTAAAAGTATATCCCATCACCAAGTTCTTTTTGATATTCTTTATGTGATGATATGAATGCATACATACTTATGCTTTTTATGATAATGTATGTGATGTATTGCATATAATGTGTATCATGAATACTCTAAATGATAAATATTTGGTATCATGATCAAAATATTAATAAATGTAAAAAAAATTTAATGTTTTAGTATTGTGTATGATATGCTGATAATAATGATTGATTTATTTTTCAGCATCGTGCATGAAAAATGAAATATAAGCTTTTGAAATTATTCATGTTTTAATTTGAAAATATAATGATGCACAAATAAGATTGATACTTACCTTTGTCATGATATGAAAATTGATATAAAGTGTCTTCTCTTCTTTTTGACAATGACAAAGGGGGAGATAAAAAATGTTAGCTCGTACAATTCAAAAAGAAAGCAAAAATCACACTTCTCAAAAGAGAAGAAATTGCTATCTTGAACATCACCTAAACTTGCTAGCTTCCAATCTAAAGAAAAGCAAAGAGTTGCTATCGCAAAAGTGTTATCTTGCCTATCTCAAGAAGCAAAATATGCTATCTTGCACGTTGTAAAACTTGCATATCTAAAACTTGCTAGCTTGAACATTGTAAAACAAATATGCTAAACTTGCACATCTTTAATTATTTCTATCTTGCATAATGATCAAATTGGAAATTATGTGTAATATGCAATGATTTAAATTTGTATGTTTAAGCACTTGATAGTAGTATTTCTCCTTTTTGTTGATGACAAAGGGGGAGAAGTATGTTGATGTCATGCATGATTTGATCATGAAATGTTGCTTGGATTTTTAAATCCAAGAGTTTCTATCAATATGACATATTGATAGGGGGAGTTTGTTTAAACTTCTGGAGTTAAGATCAACTCCATCATCAATTGGTTGTCATCATAAAAAAGGGGGAGATTGTTGAATCTCGTATTTTGATGATGAAACCAATTGATAATTATGTTTATGTTTTAATCTACGTTTTGAGTAATGTATGATGCTTTGATCAGGATAAGACAATTAAAGCAGGAAGAATCATGTTATGCAGGGGGAAAACATGTCAGAAGATTGGACGTTGGGCCGGTGGATCGGTCGACGTATCGACAAAAGGCTTCAGACCATGGATTCGGGCATCAGGCCAAGAAGAGCGGATATTGTGCCAAGGATATCGGAGTTACGGAGTTAACTAGCCAATTGAGCAATAGGCCGCAAGAGAAGACGATGCGCCGAAGAATCGGACGAGGTGTCGAGGGACCAATGACATGTCAAGCAAATTGATTAATGCTTAGAATTAATTATCTAGATCAAAGTATGTCTGATATGTGTAGGATTAACTACAATAGCAAGGCATGAAGCAAAATGAAGTCCCGGAGTCAAGACATGACTTCGTTAGGAGTTCGAGAGTTTGTCGGAAGTCCGGACGTTTGTTGGAAGTTCTAGCGGAACCAATTGAGAAGTCTCATAGCTTGCCAAAGAAGCTCATCGAAACTCATCAAGAAGATTATCATGAAGTCCAGGAGCTTGCTGGGAGTCCGCCGAAGCATCGTCGAGGGTTCGTCGGATGTTTACCGGAAGTTCGTCGGAAGCTCACTAGAAGAATAGACATAGGGACTTGTTTAGCTTAGAAAATGTCTTAGGATTTCGTAGTTAGCACGTAATTGGGCTTGGATTTGGGCCAACCCAATTAGAGGCCAGCTAGGCCCATATAAGAACTGTGTTGGGCCTAATAAGAGGCCCAAATAGTACCCCAAGAAGTCTCACCGTCATGGCACAATCTTCGAGACTGTGTCAAGCAATAATATCGCTAGTCTGGGCGGTTGTACCACCCCTGACAGGGTGCTAAGCGATGGTATCGTCAGTCTGGGGGGTGGTATCACCTAGCACTACCCCCCAGGCAATGGTACCGCCAGACCTAGGCAGTGGTACCACCCAGGGCAGTGTAAGCCAGACTAACACTGGGCGGTGGTACCGCCCGTGGCGGGGGAACCCGGGATGAGAAAGTTTTAGGCTCCAAGTTTGAATCAACTTGAAGCCTATAAATATCCCTCTCATCTCTAGTTAAAGCACACAAGCATAGGGAGATTAAAAGAGATAAAACGCTACTGCGATCATAAGTGTATTCTCTCCTCTAGCTTAAACTTAGATTTTTGTTTAGAGAGGAGTGTGAGTGCTTGTAAGGGTTATCTCCTAAACCTGGTAAAAGGAGAAGAGGGGTGTAAAAGGTGATTGGCCTTTGTCTATTGAAGGAAGGCCTCTAGTGGACGCCGATGACCTCGTCGGAGGAGGAAGCCAAAAGTGGGTGTAGGTCACGTTGACCGAACCACTCTAAAACTTGGTTTGCATTTTACTTTGAGCAATTTATCCTTACTGCAAACCTCTTTAATAGCTTAATGCCTTCAATACTTTTATGTACACTTTCAAAGCATTACCTTTACGAAACAATTTTACGTCAGAAACGATTTTTATCGAACAAAGATTTAATCGAGACGTAATCTTTCCGCTGCACTAATTCACACCCCCCCCCCCCCCCCCTCTCTTAGTGCTGACTCTTGATCCTAACAGAATCTTTGCGAGTTGGTCATCGATATTTTCATACTCTATAGGTCTGAAATGATTCAGGAGTGTGTTCTTAAATTGATTCAATATCGAAGCCCCATGATTATATTCCAGCCAATTATACCATTGAATAGCATCTCCTTCAAGGTGTATGACAACAATTTCCACTATAGCATCATCTGACGTTCGGTAGTAACGAAAGTAATATTCGGCATACGAAATCCATCCCGTCGGATCTCCTTCTTTTCATCGCGAGAAGTCCACCCTCATGCATGGCTGAAGTATGTTCGAGGGCTATCCCTCCTTCTCTGGAGGCCTCTCTAAACTCTCTCTTCACTAAAATTTGGTTGGACTTGGCAGTTGTCCAATTCTGAATTCTGCAAACAAAGCGCGCAATTTGTCCTCCAAGCGCGATTCAAGCCACGTCTAAGATTCCAATGCTTCAAATTTGGCATCAATTAGATCTTGAGAAGCTATAGCATATGCATGTAGAACAAAAATATCCCTATCTTTTTTTTGATGATGGGTTAATAGCATGAGGTGGTGAAAGGTTCAGAAAAATTAAAGATCATGGAAAGGTACTATAGCAGATTTTTACGTCCAAAGTGTAACAGTTTGGATGTAAAAGATCAGTATTTTATATTGAAAATTTTTTAATGAAAATAAAGGGAATTCCACTATTAGGAAGTGTCAAAGTTGTCATAAAAATTTCGTAGAGTTTTGGGCAGAAAAAACATAGTAGCAATATCAAATAAGCTATGCTATGCGGTTAGAATTCTACAGTGCATCTTTCGTCGTAGAGATAAAAACTTTACGATGAAAAATTTATGCAGCAATATAGAAATAGTTTTTTTTTAGATTTTTGAATAAGGATAACTAATTTGTAGCAGCAATAAAGTAGGAAATCAGAACCCGTTACAATTCACGAAGAGATCAAAGGATGATCTGCGGTGGTGGAGATGACGATAGAATTCAACGATGATCTTTTAAGCAATTATAAGAATTGCTTTGGATAGCTATAAGGGGTTGATGGATGGCTGTGGAAGGGCAACAAGATGCCAAGAATGCTACTATGATACCAAGTATTAGAACCCTTGCGGATTCTAAGCTTGGGGTTGATCTCTTTAGGGGATCGGCCTCCTTGGAACTCTATAGGGTTCCTTCCTTCAGGTTGCTGCTCAAAGGTTGATAAAACGATTCATTTATTCATTGAGAAAAGTGGATAAATACATGATTAATTTATAGGGCTTCTAAATCTCAACTCATAATAGGACTCTTATTCATTCATATTTCTTTATAACTCCTAATTATTCTCTAAGAAGCAACCTCCTAACCTTAGCCGGCCTCTTCACCTATTCAATAGGGGTTGGCTAGGTAAGTTTTACATGAATGATCATTTCAATGAAACTCAATTAAGATTCTCCTGGTTAGAGTCATAACAGAATTGATTGATTGGGTGAGACCTACTTGCATCTAGTTCCTCCACGTCATTTTCCTTTGAATCAGACTTGAGGTCCACGTGAAGGCTTATGTTGAACCCTTACCCAAGAACCATATCATTAGTCTTCTTCACCCTCTCGCCAACTATTTGTTATTACCCAAAAATTGGGGCGGGGGAGGGGGGAGCGGCAGTGTCTTAGTAATCAAAACTAAAAAAATGTATTCCTTTATCTTCCACACTTTAATAAAAGTTTATAGAGAACTTTTATGCATGAAAAAGTACCCATAAGAGTTGAGTCGATAGTCAAAAGTGTTATTGTTCTGAGTAAAAATTTAACTTGAAAATTTTTAAGATATACTATAGAAGATATACTATAGAAGAAGTTATTACATCTTGAAAATATCCATACCCATGTGGGGAACTCCCCACATGGGTGTGAGAGAGAGATTCGTTGAGTGGTCCCTCCCATAACTTAAGTGGTGGGTCTTATTATTTTTTTTTTTATACAAGACAAGAACGTTATAAATATAACAATAAAAAGATAATACAATGTAGCACTGATATGTTCTACTACGTCAAAGCATAGGGGCCAAAAGAAATAGACCAGGGCTTATGAAATAAAGGCAGCATACAAATAAAACAAAGCCTCATCAACGATCAGAAGTAAAACAAAAATTAAATGTCTTCCATGCTGTACTATATTTGTCTCTTAGAGGCACGATACTTTTCTACACCATGCCAAAATAGATTATCTATCTTCTTCCATTTCCATCTCAGAATTATTAGCTACATCAAAAACTCTTAGAGGGCATTAAAGTTGTTAGAGGTTGTCATGACGATGAGATTATCAATCATGATAGAACCATAAGAAGAAGTCGCATGTCTTGTGGGAAGCCTAATATCACATATTGTTAGTTTGACAAGTCTCATATAGTCCCACATCAGGAAAATCAAGTTTGGTATCTTCTGTTTAAACTATAAATAAGGGCTTGGGCTTCGAAATCAGAGGCACCACAAGAAAAACCTAAGTGTTTGCTTTGGGTTTAAGTCTATACTCAGTTAAATAGTTTGAACTTATAGTTTGAGTTTTTTTTTTTTTAATAGATTCAAGTGTTTTATGGCTTAGGAACATCTTAAGCCATTTGTAATAGTTCCTATTTTATAGTAGTAATTTGCTCTTTTTTAATCCGTAGATGTAGGTCAATTGATCGAACTATGTAAATCTAGTGTTCTTGTCACTTCTTTTATTTTTTTGTTTTATTGTCGTTACCAAAATTACTCTTTGGTAAATTTTCTGAGACTAACTCTAACACATATAACTGATACAGACAATGACTCATATAACATAAGATTTATTGGCATAGAAAGACCAATATCATGGATTGTTGATGCAAGAATCACATTAGACACAATGGGTGCTAAGATAGAGAGGCCAATATCACATGCAACTAGTACTGAAGTAGAGAAGTAGCGGAGGGGATCTTCATCCACAGGTGAGATAGGAGAGTCCGAGAAAAACCTAAAAGGTAGCTATCATAGGAAAGAAAAAAGACTTTATGATTGATTTGTGAAATTGATTTTGATTGTCATGATTTTCTTGTATGCTGATCTACCCACCATGCTCTCTTAATTGATCAGCGCATATCTTCAAAATTTCTTCTTCTACTCAGTTTTTCTCTTTGATTTCTTGAAATTCATTTGAGTGCATAAATTTAGATATTTTATATCTTCTAGTTAGTCGAGAGAACATGAACTTCATAATCCCATTATTTTAGAGTGAAAATTTGATTTGATTTGATTTACTCGTGTTTTTTTTTCCTTCGTGTTGAAGGATTTTTTTACATAAATCTTTTCCTGTGATTTGATTAGTATTTTGTTACTAATCTAATTGGTCTACACTATTAAATTATTTACAATATATTTGGTGTTAAATTATATCTTATTCAATTCACATAAATAGAGAAAATGAAAATTCTATATTTGTCTCTTCTGTAGATTCATAACTCCATATCTAACATTCTCAATAATTTATGAGAGAGTGATGTTCTTTAACTTGACTAGTTTTTTCACTTGCTCAACCAGCTTTTTAGCTTTTAAAGGATGCTTGGATGCAAAAATTCCATTAGAATTATAGGGAGTAATGACCTGAAATATTCTCTCTAGGGAATCAAGGTCAAAGCTTGTCCTCTCATGAACCAAGGGCCTTACGTTAGGACTCAACAATTTTCTCCTCATTTGAGAACTTGAAACAAAGAAATTCATAGCCAACTCTAATATTTTCATCTCTATCGAAACCTTCCATAGCTTCGGGAGGACTTTTTGAAGGTAATCAAGGGGTGGGTGCTTGCCTAAGAACTTTCCATACATGCAGTTTTGCCACTCCTATCTGACATTGTTCATCTCCTAGGGGTCAAGCTCCAAAGTGAGCTTTGAACTCTCTTATATCCTTTGAATCATTCCTTCAAGCTTTTTATCTACCTTCCATCTCCCCAATCCTTTGATCTTTCTGAACAAAGATGGAGGTTGAGAAGACCCAATGCAGTTCTTCCCTCCTAGCTAACACTAGCACCCTCCCCTACGTTTGCAGATGGTGTCGCTAAAACTTCATCAAAGACGGAGAGGACACCATAGGGGTTGAGGAGGAAACCTCAAGGGTCAAGGATGATTATGATTAGGGAGGCAATAGAAAAACCACATGGAAATCGCTCAAGTGTCCGAGGGGCCAGTCGAGGAAGGGGACATCCCTCCTGTGGACGAGCAATGTGGTGGGAGATGTAGAAATCACGGGTATCAATGTTACAAGCTTTAGGATCTCACTACATCGAAGGCTCCTAGAGAACGACTAGACCACCATAAAGAATACGAGTGTTGTAACTCCTAAGAATATATTTAGACAGAGAGCATATAAGTCACTATTTAATCGAAGAAAATAAAAACGTTTAAATTTAGAGAGAGAATAGAGTTTCGACAAGATTCAAGCATTCATATAAATATTAAGGATAATGGGCAAAAGCTATGTCGAGTCAAAATTAACCACAACCTAACATATGGATGAAGATATATTTTGCACAATTAGTATGGCAATCAAATTTATCAGACTCGAAGGTAAAAATTATTTGAGTTACTAAAATGACAAATTGACCAAATTACTTTCACAATTCTTTAACAAAAAATATTAGTGATAAGTTATTGATGATGAGCAGTCGGTCTCTTTTTTTTTTTGGCTGAATTGACTTTGATATTTCAGATTATATATTAGTCAGCACACAAAAGAGTGAGAAAAAATATTCAAAATCTATAGGTTTTATCGTTGACTTTGAGAAATCAAGATTTTAATATAAGTTTAAATGGATGTTAGGTGGATTTTTGAGAAAAAGATATCAAGTTAATTGCACCTGTAACTCAATTTTACTTCAATTGACATTAATCACATATGACTAGTAGCTTTGAATATTGTAAAATCAGATTTGATTATTACAATACCTTATAACTCAATGAGAAATTTGTTACAAAACTAAGCTGAAGACTAACTTTTATATAGCATTCTAATTTGAGAGACTATTTAGAAATTTGTTCCTATATAGAAATCTAATAGCAAACAATGCCCTTTAATAACATGGCATAATGTTAATTGAGATAAGATATCTAATGAGACAGTAAATAAGTTGGATTGTACATTACAATGGAACACAATCAATTTTGGATCAAATGAATTTGATAAAATTGATGGTATTTATCAGTTGAAATTCCTATTCATTTTTTTTAATAAAAAAACTTCTTGTAGTCTAAAAGGCTCTTGACCAGGATCTGACCTATGGGTGTCTTCGTAGTACTGAGATGACAGGCAACAAAGAATAGTGCATGGCACATGATGATGTCAGTAGTTGTATGTTCTTTTTTTTATTCGCTTAGTGTGTGGATCTGTCTTCATTCATCTTCTGATCCCTGTATATTATTTTTACTTTACTGTGTATGTCCCAGCAATAATGGGTTGCCATAAATATTTATGTCCAAGATCTATTGTCAAATAAGTTTTAGCTGGCCAAAGTAAATGACATGTTCACGAGGACACGAGGAAGAGGTGGAGCTAAGTATATTGTCTTCCGTTTTACTATTGCAATGGTAATAACATGTTTCCAATTATTGGGAAAGGTTTGTTACATTTTATGATCATTTACGATTGAATAAGATATATAATAAAATTAATTGGATTCTACGATAAATATTGATCAATAAAAAAAAATTTAATTTTTATAATAGGATTCCTTATGGGATGAACTTTTCTAATAACTTATCCTGAATCGTCTATTCTTGTCTATAAATAAACATGACCTCTAGGGATTCAAAAAGGTACGTTACGCATCTCATAGAGGATGCAGTTAGGGATTACAGTTTCTCTCTCAACCCTTTCTGAATCATTAATCTAATTGATCCTATCAAATGATAGGAAAAAAGGAGAAGGAGAGTCTAGTTCTCCTTATAGATTGACAGTAGTTTTGGATCTAAAGATGATGCCTTTACAAATCATATAGAAATCCCTTTTAGATAACATCAAAATATATGTATACATTGTAAAACAGATCTAATATTATTTGATTTCAATCTTGGCATAAAAGATTATTTCTGCATTATATATAACATATAACAATTTTTATGTTTACAATTGGTATCAAAGCTTAGGTTCTTAAAATCAAATATTTTAGGTATGTTATTTTTTGATTTACGATACTTGAATGATCTATATTTTGTCAATATGTATTCCTATCTATTTTGTTTTGTTACCTGCTTGTGGGCAATATTAGATTTCTTATAAATGCGATCTTCAATTATCGCAAAATAGGTTGTTGTGCAACGCATCATATCATGCATGAATCTTAAATTCAAATTGAATTCAAGTCAAAGTAATTTTAATTTATGATTCATATCATATGCAATATATCATATACATCAACATAATAAAATCATGCGTATTGCATACATAATCATAATTTCAAAATATCAAAGTGTTAGGATCGGAGCAGCACGAAGAGGGGGGGTGAATTAGTGCAGCGGATAAAAACTTCGGTTTTATAAAATATCTTTCGTATGAAGAGAGCGGAACTTGACAAGTTTAATCTTGAAAGCGTATTCTTAAATATGCGCAGCAAAAGCAATAAGGAACCAGAGCATATAAAAAGATTTGCAATAATATAAATAACAGTAATGAAACGCAAACCACAGATCACACCGATTTTAGAGTGGTTCGGTCAAATGACCTACTCCACTTGCGAGGCCCCTCTTCGATGAGGCTCCCACCTTCCACTAGCAAGCTTCTTGAAATGGAAGGGTAAATACCCCTCTTACAACTCTTTACAAGCGGTTCACTCTCTTACAGATTTTCGAGAAGAGATGAGGTGAACACTAGCAAATTGAAAAGAAAGAAAGCTAACACTTTTCTAAGATTTTTCTCTCAAAACTCTTGCTGCTCAAAAGGTTGTGTTCTCAGCTGAGATTTGAGGGGTATTTATAGTTCTCAAGAGGATTCAAATTTGGGCTCCAAAATTTGGGCTCCAAAATTCAAATCCTCTTTGGGTTCCCGATCTTGGCGGTGCCACCGCCAGCCAAAAGCGGTGCCACCGCCCAGCGTTCGAGTCTTTGGTGGTGCCACCGCCACCAGCCCAAGAGGTGTCACCGCCTACAAGTTTTCAGCCCTTCATGAAGAGTTTTCAGCCCAATCGCCTATAGTATTTTCAGCTCAAGTGTTATAGGCCCATACTTGGGTTATAGGATTAATACCTAATCCTAATCCTAATTAACATGCTAACTACGAATTTTAAAGACATTATATAAGCTATTACAAAGTCCATAAGTCAAGACTTCTTTCCATGAAGCTTCCGAACTTTCGTGTCTTCCGATAAACTCTGGAAACCATTCTACTGGACTCCGAAGCTCTTAAACTTCACGATTTGATCTTGGCGAGTTCCAATGAGCTTCTTGACAAGCTCCGATCTCTCTCTCGGCAAACTCTGAACTTCCCACGAACCTTCCGGCGAAGCTTCCAAAAACCCTTTCGCAAGCTCCCTACTCATTCTCGGCTAGTTCCGCAATGTCTTCCCGATGATCCTTCGACTTCCGGCGAACTCTTGAACTCCCAACGAATCCTTCATTCTTGACTCCACACTTTGTTTCACTTTATGCCTTCATCGTTATCGTAGTTAATCCTGCACATGCAAACCAAAACTCTACTCCATCTAGACAAGTTATTACAACGCGAATTGACATTCATGTTGCGTTCTAACGCCATTGGTTGGCGCTTCGTCTGATTCTTTAGCACATCGTCCTCTCTTGCGGCTTGTTGCCCAATCGACGGTTGACCTCCGCAACCCCGATATCCTTGGCGCAATTCCGCTCTTCTTGGCCCGATGCCCGACGTTCGAAGCCTTCTGCCGTCCAATATCCTGACGTGATCTCCTCCGGCTCAACGCCAATTCCTCCTCCTATGTTAACTGTCTAATTTCTGATCGAGTAGACCTGCATCACTCATAATGCAGTTAAACATCTAAACACAATCAATTAGTTTCATCATCAAAATCTGAGATTCAACAATCTCCCCCTTTTTGATGATGACAACTAATTGATGACTAACGGAGTTAACCTAAACTCCCCGGAGTTTAACCAAACTCCCCCTATCAATATGTCATTGATAGAACACTTGGATTATCCCAAATCCAAGTGACATTCATCACATGTTATGAAAAAATATTTAAACCATCATGCAAATATATAAAATATTCAATTCAATGCATGAAGTCATCAATATACTTCTCCCCCTATGTCATCAACAAAAAGGAGAAGTTGCTCTAGCTATTTTAAAAGATATGCAAGTTTTTATAACACGAAGCTAGATTTTCATCACAACATATAAGCACAAAAGCATAGCTAGATTCTTAAGTTCAATCATGGCAATTCAACACTTGCTTCTTGTGCAAGATTGCACTTTGCTTTTCTTTGCAAGTAACAATATTTATAATGTTTGATATAGCAAATTTTATATCATGCAAGGTAGCAATATTGAGATGTTTAAGAAAGCAACTCTTGCTTCTTGAAATATGCAAATTTGTCAAGTTTTGCTAGATGTGTTAGTTAGCATTTTTGTCTCTTAAGATAGTCAAGATAGCACATTTGCTTTTTTGAGATAGCAACTTTTTTGCTTCTCTTTAGACTACAAGCTAGCAATGTTTACGATATGTAAGTTTCACAATATACAAGCTAGCAAAAAATTTCGAAAGCAAATGTAAGATAGCTTTCTTGTGTAAGCTCATAATTCTTGCTTCCCTATTGCAATGTGCAAGTTGCAAGTTTTGCTTCTTGAGATAGGCAAGATAGCACTTTTAAAATTTTGTTTCTTAAGATAGGCAAGCTTGTGATGTTCAAAATAACAAGCTCTTTTCTTCTAGAAGTGTCATTTTGCTTTCTTTACAAAGTGTAAGCTAGTTAGTTTGCCTCTTTTTCATGATGTCCACGCTTAGAAATTCTTGCTCCCCTTTGTCATTGTCAAAAAAGAAGGGAAGACCCTTATATCAATTTTCATATTATGACAAAGGTAAGTATCATTCTTATTTGTGCATCATTATATTTTCAAATTAAAACATACACAATTTCAATAACCTTATTTTTCATCATGCACGATACCAAAAAATAAATCAATCATCATTAATAAGCATATCATACATGATACTTTAAACATTAAAATTTTTAAGCATTTATCGACATGTTGATCATGATACAAAACATTAAATCAATATTTATAATACATCATTTTAGCAACAACCCATAGTATTTTAAATCATGATTTACAACATATGTAATACATCACATCATAATTAGAAAGAACAAGTATTGTATGCATCATTGCAAATCATAACTTCTTCCCATTTTATCATTGAAAACCAGAAAGAAGTAGGGAAGAGCATAAAAGTGTAAAATATTTCAATCATTTCAAGGCATTTGTATCATAGATACAAAGAAATCATATCATCAAAGATAAGACCATTTAAATACCAAATGACATGATTCATTTTATTAAATATCTTCTTTTTATAAATAACAGAAATTGTAGGTGTATAAAGAAGAGATTGTGATTAAAAAAGAATCTCAAGTAGTAAATCCAAGAAATCAAGATCGTAAGTTGAATACAAACTCATTCAAATTTAAATTGTCAAATTCATCAAAATCTCAACATTACTTTCAAGAGATTTAAAATGGTATACATAGATTTATAATAATAATCAAGGGAAAATCTTAGGAGATCATGATATAGATAAAATTCATTCAATCTTATAAGAGAACAAGATATTAATTCAAGCATATAAAATTTCTCAATTCATTATGAATCATAAAAAGAATTGTGGTTTCGAAAATTCACGATTCATTTAGAAAAATTTTCTCTTTAGTACACGATAAGAAGAAATATAGCAATGATACCAATCATAATTCATTTGAATAGTAGATGCTAAAAAGTAACATTGAGGATACAAGATCTTGATTTTTATAAAGTAAATCTCAAAAAATCAAGATAAAACTCATTTAAATTCAAATCATCAAATCAAAATCATTTTCAAGAGATTCATAAAAAAGAAAAAAACATAGATAGATTTTTTTAATCTCTCAATTCTTTTATGAATCATAAAAAATTATGATTAAAAAAAAAATCATGATTCATTTCGAAATTTTCTTCTTTAGTAAACAATAAGAAGAAACATGGGAGTTTAAAAAAACAAGATCTTGATTCACAATAAAATTTCATGTTAACATGCTTTCCAACATGCATCAACGTTTTGGATCAAAAATGAATTTCATCATAAAACCATCAAGACCAATAAGTTACAAAAAATCATTATATATTACTTTAAAATCTCTTACATAAAATCATCAAATCATGGTATCAAAATTTCAACATTTTCATTACAACTTTATTGCATTGGTTTCATTGAACATAATTTTGAATGATTCTTATAGAAAACTAAAACTTCTTTAATTTTAATTTATAAGATTGACTTTATATTAGCATGCTCAAATTTTATTCTTATGTCAAAACCATACATCATGTTTGATAACTAAAGATAAGGTTCATAAAAAAAAATCATCAAGCCTTCCATTCAAAAGACATGCATCATCATTGAAAATCAATATGGAAATCGTCAAAATATACATTCTTGCTTCTCAAGCATATACATAAGATTAATCTTACTAGGTGTATAAGCATTAGATTTATATCTAACATTTTATTGCATTAACATAACACATGTAATTAAAAAAAAATTAATCCTAAACTAAATTAAAAACAACTCATGAAAGTATTATGTAATTTCAAAATAATTCAAGAGAGTTGAGTTACTTTACCTTTGTAGTCGAAGCCCATAAAAGCCCAATTCGCCGTTTCACCTTTGGAAGTTCTTGATTCATCCTTGGGTGCCTTCCTTTTCTTTGGCCTCTTCCTCCGCTTCAAGTTCATTGTTCATTTTAGATTTTGTTTAATGAACTTATTAAGAGTTAGTGTTCAAGTTCAAGTTCATCATTGTCCTCATCACTTGAGTCATCGCTCAAGTGGTATTCAATTGTCCGAGTTCCAAATCCTTCCTATTCTTTGAAGGTGGTTCAAGTGTTCATTGTGTTCATCATGTGCATTGCGCACCATTTCATATGTCATCAACGAAATGATAAGTTCTTCAAGTGGAAAAATATTTAAATCTTTTGTTTCTTGTATTGTCAGAACTTTTTGATTCCCAAATTTTAGAAAGTGATCGTAAAACTTTACTAACAAGTTCAAAATTTGAGAAACATTTGCCAAGAGTTTGTAAACCATTGACGACATCCTTAAAACGGGTGTACATGTCAACAATGGTTTCGCTTCGGCTTCATGAAAAAAAAGCTCGAAATCATGCATTAAAATGTTAACTTTCGAAGTCTTTGACTCTACTAGTTCCCTCGTGTGATTTCAAGTGTTCGCCAAATATCAAAAGCCGTTTTTTGCATGTAGAAATCCGATTGAACTCATTTTTGTGTAAAGCGCAAAAATAAGGCATTCATAGCCTTTATAAGTTTAAAGAAAACATCTTCTTCTCCAAATCATTCCAATGGTTCATTGGGAGAGAAGACATTTCATATCCATTTTCGACTATGTGCCATAAATTCAAATCCAAAGAAAGTAAGAAAACTCTCATTCGAAGTTTTTCCAACATGTGTAGTCCCATCCGTTAAAACAACGGTGGACGAACAACCGATAAGCCCTCTTGAAAGCCATAAAGAGTCATTTCTATTTGGGTGTTAAACCAAAGTAGAAAACCGTGGGCTCGATACCAATTGTTAGGATCTGAGCAAAGCACTAAGAGGGGGGGTGAATTAGTGCAGCGGATAAAAACTTCGGTTTTATAAAAAAATCTTTCAGATGAAGAGAGCGAACTTGACAAGTTTAATCTTGAAAGCGTATTCTTAAATATATGCAAAAAAAAGTAATAAGGAACCAGAGCATATAAGAAGATTTGCAATAATATAAATAACAAGAATGAAACGCAAAACCATAGATCATCACACCGATTTTAGAGTGGTTCGGTCAAATGACCTACTCCACTTATGAGGCCCCTCTTCGATGAGGCTCCCACCTTCCACTAGCAAGCTTCTTGAAATGGAAGGGTAAATACCCTCTTACAAATCTTTACAAGCGGTTCACTCTCTTACAGATTTTCGAGAAGAGATGAGGTGAACACTAGCAAATTGAAAAGAAAGAAAGCTAACACTTTTCTAAGATTTTTCTCTCAAACTCTTGCTGCTCAAAAGGTTGTGTTCTCAGCTGAGATTTGAGGGGTATTTATAGGCCTCAAGAGGATTCAAATTTGGGCTCCAAAATTTGGGCTCCAAAATTCAAATCCTCTTTGTTCCCCGATGCCATGCGTGCCACCGGCCCAGCCAAGCCAAGGTGCCACCGCCAGCGTTGGTGCTGCTGGCGTGCCACCGCCAAGTTAAGAGGTGTCACCGCCCAGCACTTTCGGTGCTGGTGGCCACCGCTCATGCCACAGTGTTTTCAGCCCGCCACAAGAGCCAGCCACCTAATCGCCTATAGTATTTTCAAATTACAAAAATATAGGCCCATACTTGGGTTATAGGATTAATACCTAATCCTAATCCTAATTAACATGCTAACTACGAATTTTAAAGACATTATATAAGCTATTACAAAGTCCATAAGTCAAGACTTCTTCCCATGAAGCTTCCCTGAACTTTCGGCAAGGTCTTCCCATAAACTCTGGAAACCATTCTACGGGACTCCTAAGAAGCTCTTAAACTTCACGATTTGATCTTGGCGAAGTTCCAATGAGCTTCTTCGGCAAGCTCCGATCTCTCTCGGCAAACTCTGCGAACTTCCCACGAACCTTCCGGCGAGCTTCCAAAAAACCTTCTAAGAAGCTCCCTACTCATTCTCGGCTAGTTCCCAAGGCGTTCCCGATGATCCTTCGACTTCCGTCGAACTCTTGAACTCCCAACGAATCCTTCATTCTTGACTCCACACTTTGTTTCACTTTATGCCTTCATCGTTATCATAGTTAATCCTGCACATGCAAAACCAAAACTCTACTCCGATCTAGATGTTATTACAACGCGAATTGACATTTCATGTTGCGACGCCATTGGTTGGCGCTTCGTTCGATTCTTTAGCACATCGCCCCTCTCTTGCGGCTTGTTGCTCAATCGACGGTTGACCTCCGCAACCCGATATCCTTGGCGCAATTCCGCTTTTCTTGGCCTGATGCTTTCGACGTTCAAGCCTTCTCCGCCCAATATCCTCGACGGATCTCCTCCGCAGAACGCCAATTCCTCCTGCGTTAACTGTCTAATTTGATCGAGTAGACCTGCATCACTCATAATGCAGTTAAACATCTAAACACAATCAATTAGTTTCATCATCAAAATCTGAGATTCAACAATCTCCCCTTTTTTTTATGATGACAACTAATTGATGACTAACGGAGTTAACCTAAACTCCCCGAGTTTAACCAAACTCCCCTATCAATATGTCATTGATAGAACACTTGATTATCCCAAATCCAAGTGACATTCATCACATGTTATGAAAAAAATATTTAAACCATCATGCAAATATATAAAATATTCAATTCAATGCATAAAGTCATCAATATACTTCTCCCCTATGTCATCAACAAAAAAAGGAGAAGTTGCTCTAGCTATTTTAAAAGATATGCAAGTTTTTATAACACGAAGCTAGATTTTCATCACAACATATAAGCACAAAAGCATAGCTAGATTCTTAAGTTCAATCATGGCAATTCAACACTTGCTTCTTGTGCAAGATTGCACTTTGCTTTTTCTTTGCAAGTAACAATATTTATAATGTTTGATATAGCAAATTTTATATCATGCAAGGTAGCAATATTGAGATGTTTAAGAAAGCAACTCTTGCTTCTTGAAATATGCAAATTTGTCAAGTTTTGCTAGATGTGCAAGTTAGCATTTTTGTCTCTTAAGATAGTCAAGATAGCACATTTGCTTCTTTTGAGATAGCAACTTTTTGCTTCTCTTTAGACTACAAGCTAGCAATGTTTACGATATGTAAGTTTCAATAATATACAAGCTAGCAAAAAAAATTCGAAAAGCAAATGTAAGATAGCTTTCTTGTGTAAGCTCATAATTCTTTGCTTCCTATTGCAATGTGCAAGTTGCAAGTTTTGTTTCTTGAGATAGGCAAGATAGCACTTTTAAAATTTTTGTTTCTTAAGATAGGCAAGCTTGTGATGTTCAAAATAACAAGCTCTTTCTTCTAGAAGTGTCATTTTTGCTTTCTTTACAAAGTGTAAGCTAGTTAGTTTGCCTCTTTTTCATGATGTCCACGCTTAGAAATTCTTGCTCCCCTTTGTCATTGTCAAAAAAAAGAAGGGAAGACCCTTATATCAATTTTCATATTATGACAAAGGTAAGTATCATTCTTATTTGTGCATCATTATATTTTCAAATTAAAACATACACAATTTCAATAACCTTATTTTTCATGCACGATACCAAAAAAATAAATCAATCATCATTAATAAGCATATCATACATGATACTTGAAACATTAAAATTTTTAAGCATTTATCGACATGTTGATCATGATACAAAACATTAAATCAATATTTATAATACATCATTTTAGCAACAACCCATAGTATTTTAAATCATGATTTACAACATATGTAATACATCACATCATAATTAGAAAGAACAAGTATTGTATGCATCATTGTGAATCATAACTTCTTCCCATTTTATCATTGAAAACCGAAAAGAAGTAGGGAAGAGCATAAAAGTGTAAAATATTTCAATCATTTCAAGGCATTTGTATCATAGATACAAAGAAATCATATCATCAAAGATAAGACCATTTAAATACCAAATGACATGATTCATTTTATTAAATATCTTCTTTTTATAAATAACAGAAATTGTAGGTGTATAAAGAAGAGATTGTGATTAAAAAAGAATCTCAAGTAGTAAATCCAAGAAATCAAGATCGTAAGTTGAATACAAACTCATTCAAATTTAAATTGTCAAATTCATCAAAATCTCAACATTACTTTCAAGAGATTTAAAATGGTATACATAGATTTATAATAATAATCAAGGGAAAATCTTAGGAGATCATGATATAGATAAAATTCATTCAATCTTATAAGAGAACAAGATATTAATTCAAGCATATAAAATTTCTCAATTCATTATGAATCATAAAAAAGAATTGTGGTTTCGAAAATTCACGATTCATTTAGAAAAATTTTTCTTTAGTACACGATAAGAAGAAATATAGCAATGATACCAATCATAATTCATTTGAATAGTAGATGCTAAAAAAGTAACATTGAGGATACAAGATCTTGATTTTTATAAAGTAAATCTCAAAAAATCAAGATAAAACTCATTTAAATTCAAATCATCAAATCAAAATCATTTTCAAGAGATTCATGAAAAGAAAAACATAGATAGATTTTTTAATCTCTCAATTCTTTATGAATCATAAAAATTATGATTAAAAAAAAATCATGATTCATTTCGGAAATTTTCTTCTTTAGTAAACAATAAGAAGAAACATGGGAGTTTAAAAACAAGATCTTGATTCACAATAAAATTTCATGTTAACATGCTTTCCAACATGCATCAACGTTTTGGATCAAAAAATGAATTTCATCATAAAACCATCAAGACCAATAAGTTACAAAAAATCATTATATATTACTTTAAAATCTCTTACATAAAATCATCAAATCATGGTATCAAAATTTCAACATTTTCATTACAACTTTATTGCATTGGTTTCATTGAACATAATTTTGAATGATTCTTATAGAAAACTAAAACTTCTTTAATTTTAATTTATAAGATTGACTTTTATATTAGCATGCTCAAATTTTATTCTTATGTCAAAACCATACATCATGTTTGATAACTAAAGATAAGGTTCATAAAAAAAAATCATCAAGCCTTCCATTCAAAAGACATGCATCGTCATTGAAAATCAATATGGAAATCGTCAAAATATACATTCTTGCTTCTCAAGCATATACATAAGATTAATCTTACTAGGTGTATAAGCATTAGATTTATATCTAACATTTTATTGCATTAACATAACACATGTAATTAAAAAAATTAATCCTAAACTAAATTAAAAACAACTTATGAAAGTATTATGTAATTTCAAAATAATTCAAGAGAGTTGAGTTACTTACCTTGTAGTCGAAGCCCATAAAAGCCCAATTCGCCGTTTCACCTTTGGAAGTTCTTGATTCATCCTTGG
Organism: Musa schizocarpa; assembly: GCA_900464855.2. Lineage (NCBI taxonomy): Eukaryota > Viridiplantae > Streptophyta > Magnoliopsida > Zingiberales > Musaceae > Musa > Musa schizocarpa. The sequence goes on from LS990919.1 coordinate 15,632,919, forward strand.
GTGCCTTCCTTTTCTTTGGCCTCTTCCTCCGTTCAAGTTCATTGTTCATTTTAGATTTTTGTTTAATGAACTTATTAAGAGTTAGTGTTCGAAGTTCAAGTTCATCATTGTCCTCATCACTTGAGTCATCGCCAAGTGGTATTCAATTGTCCGAGTTCCAAATCCTTCCTATTCTTTGGAAGGTGGTTCAAGTGTTCATTGTGTTCATCATGTGCATTATGCACCATTTCATATGTCATCAACGAAGCGATAAGTTCTTCAAGTGGAAAAATATTTAAATCTTTTGTTTCTTGTATTGTCAGAATCTTTTGATTCCCAAATTTTAGAAAGTGATCGTAAAACTTTACTAACAAGTTCAAAATTTGAGAAACATTTGTTAAGAGTTTGTAAACCATTGACGACATCCTTAAAACGGGTGTACATGTCAACAATGGTTTCGCTTCGGCTTCATTTGAAAAAAAAGCTCGAAATCATGCATTAAAATGTTAACTTTCGAGTCTTTGACTCTACTAGTTCCCTCGTGTGTGATTTCAAGTGTTCGCCAAATATCAAAAGCCGCTTTATGTAGAAATCCGATTGAACTCATTTTTGTCTAAAAGCAAAAAATAAGGCATTCATAGCCTTTATGCTTTTAAAGAAAACATCTTCTTCTCCAAATCATTCCAATGGTTCATTGGGAGAGAAGACATTTCATATCCATTTTCGACTATGTGCCATAAATTCAAATCCAAAGAAAGTAAGAAAACTCTCATTCGAAGTTTTCCAACAAGTGTAGTCCGATCCGTTAAACAACGGTGGATCTAACAACCGATAAGCCCTCTTGAAAGCCATAAAGAGTCATTTCTATTTGGGTGTTAAACCAAAGTAGGAAACCGTGGCTCGATACCAATTGTTAGGATCGGAAAGCAGCACTAAGGGGGGGGGTGAATTAGTGCAGCGGATAAAAACTTCGGTTTTATAAAAATCTTTTCATTATGAAGAGAGCGGAACTTGACAAGTTTAATCTTGAAAGCGTATTCTTAAATATGCAGCAAAAAAAGTAATAAGGAACCAGAGCATATAAGAAGATTTGCAATAATATAAATAACAGAATGAAACGCAAAACCACAGATCACACCGATTTTAGAGTGGTTCGGTCAAATGACCTACTCCACTTACGAGGGCCCTCTTCGATGAGGCTCCCACCTTCCACTAGCAAGCTTCTTGAAATGGAAGGGTAAATACCCTCTTACAACTCTTTACAAGCGGTTCACTCTCTTACAGATTTTCGAAGAGATGAGGTGAACACTAGCAAATTGAAAAGAAAGAAAGCTAACACTTTTCTAAGATTTTTCTCTCAAACTCTTGCTGCTCAAAAGGTTGTGTTCTCAGCTGAGATTTGAGAGGTATTTATAGGCCTCAAGAGGATTCAAATTTGGGCTCCAAAATTTGGGCTCCAAAATTCAAATCCTCTTTGGGTTCCCGATCTTTGGCGGTGCCACCGCCAGCCAAGCGGTACCACCACCAGCGTTGGTGCTGATGGTGCCACCGCCCAGCCAGAGGTGTCACCGCAGCACTCGGGTGCTGGGCGGTGCCACCGCCTACAGTGTTTTCAGCCCGCTTCAGTGTTTTCAGCCCACCGCCTATAGTATTTTCAGCCTGAAAGGTTATAGGCCCATATTTAAGTTATAGGATTAATACCTAATCCTAATCCTAATTAACATGCTAACTACGAATTTTAAAGACATTATATAAGCTATTACAAAGTCCATAAGTCAAGACTTCTTCCGCGAAGCTTCCGCTGAACTTTTCGCGGTCTTCCGATAAACTCTCTAAACCATTCTACTTGGACTCCCGGCAAGCTCTTAAACTTCACGATTTGATCTTGGCGAGTTCCAATGAGCTTCTTCGCAAGCTCCGATCTCTCTCGGCAAACTCTCTAAACTTCCCACGAACCTTCCGGGCGAAGCTTCCAAAAAACCCTAAGAAGCTCCCTACTCATTCTCGGCTAGTTCCGGCAGCGTTCCCGATGATCCTTCGGACTTCCGTCGAACTCTTGAACTCCCAACGAATCCTTCATTCTTGACTCCACACTTTGTTTCACTTTATGCCTTCATCGTTATCGTAGTTAATCCTGCACATGCAAAACCAAAACTCTACTCCGATCTAGACGGTTATTACAACGCTAATTGACATTCTCGTTGCCCGCACGCGTCATTGGTTGGTGCTTCGTCCGATTCTTTAGCACATCGCCCTCTCTTGCGGCTTGTTGCCCAATCGACGGTTGACCTCCGCAACCCCGATATCCTTGGCGTAATTCCGCTCTTCTTGGCCGATGCTCGACGTTCAAGCCTTCTCAGCCGTCCAATATCCCGGACGTGATCTCCTCCGGCCAAACGCCAATTCCTCCCATGCTAACTGTCTAATTCTGATCGAGTAGACCTGCATCACTCATAATGCAGTTAAACATCTAAACACAATCAATTAGTTTCATCATCAAAATCTGAGATTCAACAATCTCCCCTTTTTATGATGACAACTAATTGATGACTAACGAGTTAACCTAAACTCCCCGGAGTTTAACCAAACTCCCCTATCAATATGTCATTGATAGAACACTTGGATTATCCCAAATCCAAGTGACATTCATCACATGTTATGAAAAAATATTTAAACCATCATGCAAATATATAAAATATTCAATTCAATGCATGAAGTCATCAATATACTTCTCCCCCTATGTCATCAACAAAAAGGAGAAGTTGCTCTAGCTATTTTAAAAGATATGCAAGTTTTTATAACACGAAGCTAGATTTTCATCACAACATATAAGCACAAAAGCATAGCTAGATTCTTAAGTTCAATCATGGCAATTCAACACTTGCTTCTTGTGCAAGATTGCACTTTGCTTTTCTTTGCAAGTAACAATATTTATAATGTTTGATATAGCAAATTTTATATCATGCAAGGTAGCAATATTGAGATGTTTAAGAAAGCAACTCTTGCTTCTTGAAATATGCAAATTTGTCAAGTTTTGCTAGATGTGCAAGTTAGCATTTTTGTCTCTTAAGATAGTCAAGATAGCACATTTGCTTCTTTTTGAGATAGCAACTTTTTTGCTTCTCTTTAGACTACAAGCTAGCAATGTTTACGATATGTAAGTTTCACAATATACAAGCTAGCAAAAAAAAAAAAAGCAAATGTAAGATAGCTTTCTTGTGTAAGCTCATAATTCTTGCTTCCTATTGCAATGTGCAAGTTGTAAGTTTTGCTTCTTGAGATAGGCAAGATAGCACTTTTGCAATTTTTGTTTCTTAAGATAGGCAAGCTTGTGATGTTCAAAATAACAAGCTCTTTCTTCTAGAAGTGTCATTTTTGCTTTCTTTACAAAGTGTAAGCTAGTTAGTTTGCCTCTTTTCATGATGTCCACGCTAGAAATTCTTGCTCCCCCTTTGTCATTGTCAAAAAGAAGGGAAGACCCTTATATCAATTTTCATATTATGACAAAGGTAAGTATCATTCTTATTTGTGCATCATTATATTTTCAAATTAAAACATACACAATTTCAATAACCTTATTTTTCATGCACCGATACCAAAAAAAATAAATCAATCATCATTAATAAGCATATCATACATGATACTTGAAACATTAAAATTTTTTAAGCATTTATCGACATGTTGATCATGATACAAAACATTAAATTAATATTTATAATACATCATTTTAGCAACAACCCATAGTATTTTAAATCATGATTTACAACATATATAATACATCACATCATAATTAGAAAGAACAAGTATTGTATGCATCATTGCAAATCATAACTTCTTCCCATTTTATCATTGAAAACCAGAAAGAAGTAGGGAAGAGCATAAAAGTGTAAAATATTTCAATCATTTCAAGGCATTTGTATCATAGATACAAAGAAATCATATCATCAAAGATAAGACCATTTAAATACCAAATGACATGATTCATTTTATTAAATATCTTCTTTTTATAAATAACAGAAATTGTAGGTGTATAAAGAAGAGATTGTGATTAAAAAAGAATCTCAAGTAGTAAATCCAAGAAATCAAGATCGTAAGTTGAATACAAACTCATTCAAATTTAAATTGTCAAATTCATCAAAATCTCAACATTACTTTCAAGAGATTCAAAATGGTATACATAGATTTATAATAATAATCAAGGGAAAATCTTAGGAGATCATGATATAGATAAAATTCATTCAATCTTATAAGAGAACAAGATATTAATTCAAGCATATAAAATTTCTCAATTCATTATGAATCATAAAAAGAATTGTGGTTTCGAAAATTCACGATTCATTTAGAAAAATTTTCTCTTTAGTACACGATAAGAAGAAATATAGCAATGATACCAATCATAATTCATTTGGATAGTAGATGCTAAAAAGTAACATTGAGGATACAAGATCTTGATTTTTATAAAGTAAATCTCAAAAAATCAAGATAAAACTCATTTAAATTCAAATCATCAAATCAAAATCATTTTCAAGAGATTCATAAAAAGAAAAACATAGATAGATTTTTTAATCTCTCAATTCTTTATGAATCATAAAAATTATGATTAAAAAAAAATCATGATTCATTTCGGAAATTTTCTTCTTTAGTAAACAATAAGAAGAAACATGGGAGTTTAAAAAACAAGATCTTGATTCACAATAAAATTTCATGTTAACATGCTTTCCAACATGCATCAACGTTTTGGATCAAAAATGAATTTCATCATAAAACCATCAAGACCAATAAGTTACAAAAATCATTATATATTACTTTAAAATCTCTTACATAAAATCATCAAATCATGGTATCAAAATTTCAACATTTTCATTACAACTTTATTGCATTGGTTTCATTGAACATAATTTTGAATGATTCTTATAGAAAACTAAAACTTCTTTAATTTTAATTTATAAGATTGACTTTATATTAGCATGCTCAAATTTTATTCTTATGTCAAAACCATACATCATGTTTGATAACTAAAGATAAGGTTCATAAAAAAAATCATCAAGCCTTCCATTCAAAAGACATGCATCGTCATTGAAAATCAATATGGAAATCGTCAAAATATACATTCTTGCTTCTCAAGCATATACATAAGATTAATCTTACTAGATGTATAAGCATTAGATTTATATCTAACATTTTATTGCATTAACATAACACATGTAATTAAAAAAAATTAATCCTAAACTAAATTAAAAACAACTCATGAAAGTATTATGTAATTTCAAAATAATTCAAGAGAGTTGAGTTACTTACCTTGTAGTCGAAGCCCATAAAAGCCCAATTCGCCGTTTCACCTTTGGAAGTTCTTGATTCATCCTTGGGTGCCTTCCTTTTCTTTGGCCTCTTCCTCCGCTCAAGTTCATTGTTCATTTTAGATTTTTGTTTAATGAACTTATTAAGAGTTAGTGTTCAAGTTCAAGTTCATCATTGTCCTCATCACTTAGTCATCGCTCAAGTGGTATTCAATTGTCCGGAGTTCCAAATCCTTCCTATTCTTTGGAAGGTGGTTCAAGTGTTCATTGTGTTCATCATGTGCATTGCGCACCATTTCATATGTCATCAACGAGCCGATAAGTTCTTCAAGTGGAAAAAAATATTTAAATCTTTTGTTTCTTGTATTGTCAGTAACTTTTGATTCCCAAATTTTAGAAAGTGATCGTAAAACTTTACTAACAAGTTCAAAATTTGAGAAACATTTGCCAAGAGTTTGTAAACCATTGACGACATCCGTAAAACGGGTGTACATGTCAACAATGGTTTCGCTCGACTTCATTTGAAAAAGCTCGAAATCATGCATTAAAATGTTAACTTTCGAGTCTTTGACTCTACTAGTTCCCTCGTGTGTGATTTCAAGTGTTTGCCAAATATCAAAAGCCGTTTCGCATGTAGAAATCCGATTGAACTCATTTTTGTCTAAAGCGCAAAATAAGGCATTCATAGCCTTTGCGTTTAAAGAAAACATCTTCTTCTCCAAATCATTCCAATGGTTCATTGGGAGAGAAGACATTTCATATCCATTTTCGACTATGTGCCATAAATTCAAATCCAAAGAAAGTAAGAAAACTCTCATTCGAGTTTTCCAACAAGTGTAGTCCGATCCGTTAAACAACGGTGGACGAACAACCGATAAGCCCTCTTGAAAGCCATAAAGAGTCATTTCTATTTGGGTGTTAAACCAAAGTAGAAAACCGTGGCTCTGATACCAATTGTTAGGATCGGAGCAGCACTAAGAGGGGGGGTGAATTAGTGCAGCGGATAAAAAACTTCGGTTTTATAAAAAAATCTTTAGAGATGAAGAGAGCGGAACTTGACAAGTTTAATCTTGAAAGCGTATTCTTAAATATGCGCAAGAAAAAGTAATAAGAAACCAGAGCATATAAGAAGATTTGCAATAATATAAATAACAGTAATGAAACGCAAACCACGTGATCACACACCGATTTTAGAGTGGTTCTGGTCAAATGACCTACTCCACTTGCGAGGCCCCTCTTCGATGAGGCTCCCACCTTCCACTAGCAAGCTTCTTGAAATGGAAGGGTAAATACCCCTCTTACAACTCTTTACAAGCGGTTCACTCTCTTACAGATTTTCGAGAAGAGATGAGGTGAACACTAGCAAATTGAAAAGAAAGAAAGCTAACACTTTTCTAAGATTTTTCTCTCAAACTCTTGCTGCTCAAAAGGTTGTGTTCTCAGCTGAGATTTGAGGGGTATTTATAGGCCTCAAGAGGATTCAAATTTGGGCTCCAAAATTTGGGCTCCAAAATTCAAATCCTCTTTGGGTTCCCGATCTTTGGCCACCACCACCTTAGCGTTCAGTGCTGAAGTGCCACCGCCCAGCCAAGAAAAGTCACCGCCCAGCACTTTCGGTGCTGGGCGGTGCCACCGCCCACAAGATGTTTTCAGCCCGCCTTCTGTTGTTTTCAGCCCAATCCTATAGTATTTTCAGCCTACAGTGTTATAGGCCCATACTTGGGTTATAGGATTAATACCTAATCCTAATCCTAATTAACATGCTAACTACGAATTTTAAAGACATTATATAAGCTATTACAAAGTCCATAAGTCAAGACTTCTTCCCAGCGAAGCTTCCGCCATGAACTTTCGGCGGTCTTCCGATAAACTCTGAAACCATTCTACCTGACTCCCTAAAGCTCTTAAACTTCACGATTTGATCTTGGCGAAGTTCCAATGAGCTTCTTCGGCAAGCTCGATCTCTCTCGGCAAACTCTCATGAACTTCCCACGAACCTTCCTAGGCGAGCTTCCAAAAAACCCTTCGAAAGCTCCCTACTCATTCTCTCGGCTAGTTCCGGCAGGCGTTCCCGATGATCCTTCGGACTTCCGTCGAACTCTTGAACTCCCAACGAATCCTTCATTCTTGACTCCACACTTTGTTTCACTTTATGCCTTCATCGTTATCGTAGTTAATCCTGCACATGTAAACCAAAACTCTATCCGATCTAGACAAGAGCATATTACAACGCTAATTGACATTCTCATGTCCCGGCACGTCATTGGTTGGCGCCATTCGATTCTTTAGCACATCGTCCTCTCTTTGCGGCTTGTTGCCCAATCGACGGTTGACCTCCGCAAAATCCCCGATATCCTTGGCGCAATTCCGCTCTTCTTGGCCCGATGCCCGACGTTCGAAGCCTTGTGCCATCCAATATCCTGACGTGATCTCCTCCGGCGCAACGTCAATTCCTCCTGCGTTAACTGTCTAATTCTGATCGAGTAGACCTGCATCACTCATAATGCAGTTAAACATCTAAACACAATCAATTAGTTTCATCATCAAAATCTGAGATTCAACACAAAGTACATGTCATGATTCAAATCATCATTATACCTTCTCTCCTTTTATCATCAACAAAAAGAGAATAGTACAACTAGCAATTTTTTAATTATGCAAGCTAGTAAGATAATAATTTTTGCATCATCTTAGAACATGCAAGTTGGCAAGTTTTAAAGATGTGCAATTTTAGCATGTTTGATTTTCTTTGGGAAGTTCAAGCTAGCAAGTTTTTGAAAAAGAATACAACATAGTAAATAGCAAGTTTTACATTATTTTAAAATATTCAAGCTAGCAAGTTTTCTGAGATGTATAAGTTAAAACATACATCATGAGTATTGCCTCCCTTCAGATGTACAAGTTTGGTTTCCCTTGATGCCCAAGATAGCACTTCTTACTAGCAAGCGAGCAAGTTTTGCCCTTCTTTGCGAGCAAGTTTACAAGCTTTTGCTTTTTCTTGAATTGTGAAAACTAATATATCTTTTTCCCCTTTTGTCATTGTCAAAAGGAAAAAGAGAATAATATAATGGTGCAATTCATTTCTCTTTAAATCAATTATCAAATCATCACATGAAATATATCAAGAAAAATTAACTTGGTGATGAGATATACAATTCATGAATATAAAAGAATTATACACAATAAAAATCATATCATGAAAGATAATATAAAAAAAATATGTGAATACCAAACGACATGATTTATTTTGATAAATCTTCTCTTAAATAATCAAAAAGAAATCTCAGGAGATCAAATAGTAAAAGATCTTCAAAAGAAATTTTAATTCATGGATTTTGATAAATCAAGAGAAACTCATGATTCATTTGGATAAATATTTTTTTAATAATATACAAAAATCATTCAAGAATAAAAAGTAAGGGAACTTGATTCATATAAAGAAAATCTCAAGTTATGATTTCGAGAATTTAAGATCATAATATAGATAAAACTCATTCAAATTCAAAAGGTCAAATCATCAAAATCATCAAAATCACTTTCTTAATTCAAGAGATAACATAAAATAGAATCATCACAAAGAATCACTTATTGAAAAATCCAAAAGCTTTAGAGATATTTTTAAGAAAAATATATTATCCCTTTTTTGTTTCAATTTAAGTGATTTGATTTCATACAAGCATGCCCAAGTTTTTTATGTCAAATCAAAACATGCATCATCATTTAAAATCGAAAACATAAATTTCATCATAGAAATCGTCAAAATCAATAAACCATAAATCATAAAAATCATCATTACTTCAAATCATCATGTATAATTAAATTATTAAATCATCAAGCATGATTTCAAATCATCATTTTGTTATCAATAATTCTAATTCTAGTGATCTTTCCTTTACTATTTTGATTAGTAAGCTTCATGAAGTATTTTGGATCTCTGGTCATAAGCCTTGAGTATCCACTATCAAGATTTTTGCTCCTAGCTTTCGATTGTAGAGTTGCTTACAAGGAATGTGGGTTTTCTATATATACCCATTTAACTTTGGGTCCCTCATGTTTTAATCTATCACTCTTAGATTTTGACATTAAGTCATTCATGGTTCCTTTAGAAACTCAAACAAATTTATATGAGTCATACTTTTTAAATAGACATTTATGTGCAACATGACTATGTCCACCATAAAAATTATATTTATTTTTAAGAGAAACATGTAATGTAGGTTCTTTAACAAAAGTGATTGGCTTTTGTTGAGTGTTACTCACAAAATCGATTCCTTCTTTTATATGAATATGACTCTTATTGACAAGAATCATGTTTAAATATTTACTACCAATTTTAAATTTATATAACTTTTATTTAAAAATAAAATTTTCTTTTTAAGTGAGTCTAGTAATTATATAACTCTTCACACTTAATGCAAGGAGTTCATATGCAATTATCATGCTTATTTTTTAATTTTTTAAATTCACTAGCAAAAGAAGCATAATCCTTTTTTAACAATTTATATTTTTTACTAACTAGCTTACATTCATCAAATAAATGATGGAATACATCAAGCAATTCATTGTAAGATAAATGAGATTCGATTGAGTCATTTACCTCATCGTTGAAAGCCATTAAAGTGAAGTTCACCACTTCATCTTCATTGGTTTGCTCCTCACCTTCAAATGCACTCGAATCATCCCAAGTCATATTGAGTGATTTCTTCTTCTTTGACAGCTTTTTCTTCTTAAGTTTATTTTTATTTTTTGATTTTTGTTTTATAAATATTTTAAATTTTCTTATGAGGAGTTCAAAGTCATCATCACTTGAGCTTTCGCTCGAGTAGTCTTGTTTTGTTCTAATTATCAAATCCTTTTTGTTATTTGAAATATTGTTCTCATGTTCGTCAAGTTCATCATATGCCTTGCACGTCATTTAAGTTCTTCAAGCATATTGTAGTTAGTTTCGAATCCCAATTTTTAGAAAGTGATCGTAAAACTTTATTAACAAGTTTAAGATTCAAAAAATATTTGCCAAGATCTTTTAAACCATTGACGATATTCGTAAAATGGGTGTACATATTAACAATGGTTTTGCTTGGCTTTATTTGAAATAGTTCAAAATCATACATCAAAAGATTAATTTTTTATTTTTTAACCCTACTTGTGCCTTCGTGTGTGAATTCAAAAGTATGTCAAATGTCATATACAGTTTTACAAGTTAAAATATGATTAAACTCATTTTTATCCAAAGCACAAAATAAAGTATTTATAGCTTTTGCATTTAACGAAAATAATTTTTTTCTCAAAATCATTTCATTCATTCATAGGTTTAGAGGGTTGTTGAAAATCATATTCGATAATATTTCATAAATTAAAATTTAAAGAAAGTAAGAAAACTCTCATTCTTGTTTTTCAAAATGTGTAATCCATCCCATTGAACATATGAGGACGAATGATAGAGTGACCCTCTTGAAAGCAGAAAAAAGTTATTTTTCTTGGGTGTTAAACCAAATGAGAAAAACCTTGACCCTGATACTAACTGTTAAAGGGGGTGTGAATTAGTGCTTACGTAAAAATTCATCGGTTTAGAAATTCTTATTCGATGAAAATCGATATCGGAAATATGTTAACTTGAAAACACGTTCGTAAACATAGTGAAAGTAAGAAATCAGTTTGTAATAAAAATGAAAAGCTTAAAGTAAATACAAATTAGATTTATAGTGGTTCGGTCGTCGTGACCTACATCCACTCCTGATTCCTCTTCACTCAAAGCCACCGGCTTTCACTATCGATCTTTTTTCAATGGGCGAAGATCAACTACTCTTATAACTATTTCTCCATTTTATAAGATCAGGAGAGAACATTTGCATCTCTCTTTTAGACCTCACTCCTCCCATAGAAAACATCTAACTCTGTGAGGAAGAGACTCTAAGTCCTAAAAGAGTTTCTGATTTTTCTCAAGTATTTTTTCCCCCCTTTCAACTCAATTTTGTGCTTAGCCAAGCAAAAATATCTGAGGTATATAGACCCCAAATGGCTTCAAAAATAGAGCAAAAAATTATATCATCCTAGGTTTCCTAGGTCCTAGCGATACCATTGCCTATGGATGGTACTACCGCCTACAGCATTGACACTAGGTGGTTCCACCACCCAATCTGGTGGTACCATCGCTTGACATAGTTTGGAAGATTGTGTTTGAGCGGTCTTACCGCCTGATATAGTCTAGAAGACTATGTTTGGGTGGTACCATCACTAGACCTTGCTATAGGTCAATAAATGGGCCAAACAATATGCTCAATTCAACCCCGATTCAAGCCCAATTGGCCCCTAATTAAGTTGGCATTGTTTTATCCCAAAACCAACTCAATTAGTCCTAAACTGACTCAATCTAGACACATGATTATAAGTATAAATCCTATGTTATCTGGTATGTCATTGGTTTATCCGACGCTTCGTCCGATCCTTCGGCGCATCGTCCTCTCCTTCAACATATTACTCAATTGGCATGTTGACTCCTGCAACTTCCAATCTCCTTGGCATAATGTCCGATCCTTCGGCCCGATGCCTGAACTCATGGTAGGAAATCTTCTGCGATACGTCAACCGATCATCCGGCCTGACGTCCAATCTTTTAACATATTCCACTCCGGCCCAACATCTGATTCCTCCTGCTTTAATTGATTTATCTTTTTTGATTGAATTTAGTCTACATCACTCAAAACATAGATTAGATCAAAAACTCATCAATTGATTTAATCATCAAAATATGAGACTCAATAGTAGAACCTCCTTAAAATGCGCTTGAACTTCTGATGAGACATGTGTTTCTTCGCTTGAGCAATCGCTTCATTATTATCATAATATAAGGGAATCGTCTCCTTGCTGCTTGACATAACTCTTAGATCTACGATAAACTTCTTAATTTAAATCTCCCAAATCTACCATATATAATATTATCATATAAATGAAAAAGAAAAGGAGGCTCATAGGCCCTAATAATAATAATCACACACATAAACATATCATCACATTGTACATGATCATCTGTTCATATCATACTAGTAGTTATAAGTGATGTATAAGCCGAATATGTGAGTGATGACATGTGTGACACGATACATACTCTTTTTACTTATTATTATTTATTGATATTTTCTTATTTTATCTTATATCTTACATATATTCTAATGTTTATGGATTTGTATAATGGGAATCAGATCATAATGAGATCATGATAATGAGATTGATTCATTTTTAAGCACAGACCCCAAATAATCTTGGTCGTAGGTTACTCGAGAGGGATATTTAGATAATCAAATATATTGGTATGCTATATACCTGACCAACTACTGGTCTCATAGCTACTCATATGGGAACACCAAGGATACAATGCAAGTGCTTATTAGAGAATGAGTTTACTAATTAATCCGCTCATGGAATATTGAATGATTGATAATACCTCTTTGTCAGATACCGATTCTGTCATCTCAATTGTGTATCTAGTCCTTAGACTTAAGATACTAAGGATGTCTTGTATAAGTACTCCACTCTTTGATACCGAACTTATGGGTTTGAAAGTTTCAGATCTAGCATAACTAGTTATTAGGAGTGGTAGCCAACCTTACGAGGAAAATTGAGTATCGATAGAGGATCATCCACTCTCGGTGTAATGATAGAAATATCCTATGTGTTCTTACTTAGGCAAATCCTTAGCCATGGTCATTTGGATTGATATAGAAAGAGTTCTCCAAGATAATTCGATTAAAACGAGACTCGAATAGAAACCATATGAGCTTGACAATACTATGCTCGGTATATGGTCTCTGGGATATTAGATAAATGAGAGAGTATAGATACATGATAACTAAAGACAAAATGGTCCAATGGATTAGATTCCTCGATATCATTTGGGGACTGCAGTGTAGTGGCCTTGTACGTTCATAGTTGATGAGTCGAGTGAATTATTATAAAAGATAATAATTCACTAAGCTACAAAAGAGTTTTGATAAGTATGATTCATAGCCAACTCGATATTGGGCCTAGAGGATCACACACATATGGTAGGTGTTGTGATAAGTAGAGATTTGGATATAAGATATCCATTGGAGCCCCTATCTTATTGGATATCTAGTAAGCCCCTGAATTATTAGATCTTGTGGATAAGATTCAATAAGAACTAATGAGAGATTATTATGTAAAGATCCACTAATCTAAGAGACTTGGATAGTTGGATATAGATCCATACCCAATTTGGTAGGATCCATTAAGGTTAAGTTGACAAAGACCTCTATAAATAAGAGGGAACCAAAGAGGACATAGGCTAGACCCTTTTAGCTGCCACCTCTTATACTCCTCTCTCCCTCTCCTCCTCAGCCAACAACCCCAGTTTGGGGCATGTGGATACCAAGAAGGGTAGCCCCCTTCTTGATCATGTGGTGCGAGTGGAAAGGAGGATTGTGTAGTGATTTAAGAAGCGTTTTCGTAGTGTCTGCCATGTGGATCACCGCTAAAGAGGAGGATAGTTGACTTCCTTAATTTTTTCCCATAGATCTGCAGGTTATTAGGGATATACGATCTCAATATATAACATATATTTTACATATGTATAGTTTTTAGTTTTGCAGGTTTTTGCATACCAATCTTCACGATGATGAGAAACTTTTTCTATGAAAAATTCTAGAATTTTATTTTTCTGTTCTTCCACTGCGCATGTGATGCAACCCTAGAATTTTCAACACATATATCACATGTACACATCACATAAAACTACTAGATAATAATTAATTAAATTATTTAATTAATTATATAGTTTAACTTTTAAACTATTAAAACTCTTGCTAAAAACTCTTTGACAATGTGTCCCTTGCAACTAGGAAACCCTGGCCACCAGGGTTAACCCTGTGGTCAAGAGTTTGTGGCCATAGGGCTGCCTTGGGTGGCTAGGAAACCCTAGCCACCAAGGTTGCCCTTGTGGCCCGGACTCTTTGGCTACAAGGCTACCTTGGGTGGCTAGGAAAACTTAGCCGCTTAGTTGCCCTTGCGGCCAGGAGTCATTGGTCGTAGGGTTGTCATAGGTGACTAGGAAACCCTAGCTGCCATGGTTCCCCATGCGGCTAGGACTCTTGGCCACATGAGGGTTGCTCAGCCATGGCCAAGAGCAGTAAGGTCTACTCTCGACCAAACTGCTTTTGGCCAGGCCGAGAGCACTAAATGTTGCTCTCGGCAAGGCTGCAAGTAGCCTTCGGCCATGGTGCAGGGTAGCAATAGTTACTTCCTTCTTCCTATGTATTGTGTCATCAATTTTAGAGACAAAACATTATTCTATAGCAGCTTTTAATCATATAAGAGTCGTTGTCCAAAACTTCAATTGATGACAAAAGCATAGTAAGTTACGTGAAATAATTCTACACGATTCAATAACATATGCAGTTTATAATTAATCATCGCATGATGAACTTGGCTCTGATACCACTGTTAGGAAACATGGGAAGGCATCACATGCATAGTAAAAAATAGAATATAAAAATTAGTTTTCCAAAAGAATAATATATGAATGTCGTGTGATGTTTGGGAGTAAAAAACTCAACAAATCAAAAAAATATGTAAGATTCGTGAGACTTTCTCACCTATGGGAGATCGTATATCCTTGAAAACATAGATCAAAGTTCGTGGATGAAGGAGGTTAGATGTTCTCTTCTTTAGCGGTGATCCACATGACAGATGATACGATGATACACCTCCCTTTGTAGCATAAATCCTTGTAGCTTTCATGCACCACCTCGCAACAACAAACAAAGAAGGCGTTAGCCTCTTCTTTGCTATTCTCGCGTACCACCAAGGAGTCGTCGGGTGAGGAAGAGAGGGAGAAAAGAGAATATGATAAGGCAAAGGATCTAGCCTATAACCCTTTAGCCCCTCATATATTTATAGAGATCCCTATCAACTTAACTCCGATGGATCTTGTCATAATGGGTATTGAATCTCCATCCAATTACCCAAGCATATTGGATACTAGATTTTCATCCAATTATCTTTTACTAAATGAAAATTAGATCTTTATCCAATTATCCACTTTAAGCTATTATTGGGTCTCATCCAACGGATCCAATAAAACAAGATGTTATTAAATATCACATATTCAATCCTCTATTCGTCACGTTATCTTTCATATGTGACTCTTTAAGTCCAATCCTCATTTTTCATATTAATCATCCAAATTTTTTGAAAAGTAGAAAAAAGTCCTACTAATCATCTTACTAACATATCCTAGCAAATATCATGACCACAAGCATATCATTACTAGGATCACAACAATAATATACAACTAATTATACAAATATAAATATACAATACATATGTGTCATTAATTTAACTGATTTTATCTAAGTTATACGACACCCTTGCATGTCCATCCATAAAGAGTCAACTTCCCTATAACCTCTTATATTTCTTAAAGACCTATTATAAAAGAGATATGGAGTAAAAGAAATGTTAAACTAGAGATCTCACAAATAGATATTCCAGCAAATACTTCATAGGCAATGTAAAATACGGAGATATATGTTGTAAGCTCTAAATAATTATATGATAAAATATTCAAGGTAATCCATCATGCCCAAAAGTCCCTGTAAGTACCTATATGATATCGTTACAAAATTATGCAGTGAACCAATGCTAGACACTACCTCAAAGGTCCATTCAAACTCATGCCACTCGGGTGGTTTAAAAGTGTTGAAATGACTAATATTTTACACTATTCTATCGAGTCAAAAAAAATCTAAAATAATTATTTGGATGATCTATTTTTGAATAATTTTATTTTTATACAATGATTATACATGCTCTACATCTATAAACATTAAACGGCTATAAAAATCAATCAAAATGGGACTACTAACTCTATTACTTATCTCTTACATACCGTTTAAAACATGAATAAAATCAAAAAATATAAATATATTAAAATATTATATCAAATACCTTAGCTACAATACTGTCCTTAGACACACACATCATAGGAATAAATCAAAGACATTCAACTTTCAGAAGAACGAAATATGATACGAGCAAAAGTTTAAATACCCAATCACATCACAGCAAACTTATATTACATACCCAATAGAAGTAAAACAACATAATAACAACATTAATCACATAGCACCGAATACAATGTCTCAATGTCAATAAAAGTTTCAATCAAGTCTCTTCTCAATATAGCATTTGTTATTTCCATCTAAAATAGTGGCAAGTCCCTTTTCTATGAATTTCATTTCTTTGTCTATCGACAAGTGATCCGAGAACATAGTACAATCATTCCTACAAAATATATTAATAACTTTGCATAATAATCAATATAAGTCATCAAAATGAGTTAATAAAATACTTATGATCCGTCTTCTGAGAGCATTTCACAACTTTTAGCCTTTCACCCTTTACTAAGAATCTTTATCAAAAATACCAAGGTGGAGATGGTCTAAATCAATAGAGAATATTTTCTTAAAATTTTACACCTGTTTGCAAAAAAATAATAATTAATGTTTGAAAAATTATTATTCAATAACTAATGAAAATAGAACACTTATTACTATTCTAAAAAATCAGAATGTGACTTTTTTTTGTAAGAGTTATAATAGAAATAAAACTTCTCCTGAAGATACATGAAGCCGCTGGTCTTTACTAAACTCATCAATAGTGATTTTTTAACTTATATTTAAATTCTTTAACCCAAATAAATGATAACCTTCCCACATTTCAAAACCAAAAGATATATTAATTCTTGATCCATCACAAAGTAATCATTAGCAACGAACAAAATATAAATATATATCACGAACCTCAAAACTACTCCACAAAAACAATGAAGCCAAAATTTTTGTCCCGATTCTAGTACCGGATGGAAAAGTGTACACTCGAAGGCATCTATCACCTCTCCATTAGTAAATTCACCCACCTTTAATAATGTCCAAAACGAAGTGTATTCACACATAAATTTAGTGTCTCTCCAAAATATATAACTTCAACTATAAATAATTGTTAGGATCAACATTAAGAGGAGGGGTGAATTAGTGCAATGGATAAAAAATGATCAATTTAAATGATTTCAAAAACTTCGATGAAAAAATCTTAATTCAATGAGAATCGTTTTGAAAAGACATTTGGCTCTAATAAGTTAGTGAGCAGAGAAGAGAGGATTGGATAATTTATAATGAAGTAAAATAGAATGCAGCACAAGTAAAGAATAAAAGCAGTAAGGAAAGAACAAACCAAAATTTATAGTGGTTCGGTCGTTGTGACCTACATCCACTTCTGATTCCTCCTCCATTGAGGTCATCAGAGTCCACTAATTATCTTTCTTCAATAGATGAAGACCAATCACCTCTTTACAATGCTTTCTTCTTTTCACGAGTTTAGGAGATAACCCTTACGGGCCTCACATATCTTCTTGGATTATTACAAAGCTAAAGATATGGAGGAGGACTCTATACACTTTTACAATACTTTTACACTTCAACACTTACAAATTTTTTTCACATTTTGACTGCACTTTGTTATACTTTCATGCATAAAATGATGGGATGTTTATAGGCCCCAATAGCTTAAAAATTAAAGTAAAAAAGTATCTTATCTTGAGTTTTTAAGGTACTAACGGTACCACCATCTGTGCTGGACGATACCATCGCTTGCATCATTGATACTGGACAGTACCACCGCCTAGTCTAGCGGTACTACCACTTGATAGAGCATCGGAGTCTGGGCTCTGGTGGTACCATCACTTAGTTTGGTGGTGCCACCGCTAGATAGGATTCAACAACATGGTTGGACCTTGAATCTAGCCCAAATCAATCTAATTACGGGCCTAATTGGCTTTAATGAGATTATCTCTCAAACCTACATATAATTATGTGTTAACTATAATTTTTAAAGTATACACTAAACAAAACAAGTCCGCTAAGTCTAGGTCTAAAAGACTTCCAACAATCTCTCGACAATCTTCCAATGGACTCCTAGCAAGCTCTTGAATTTCACGATGATCTTCTTGGTGAGTTCCGATGAGCTTCTCGATCAATTCCAATAACATTTCTGACGAACCTCCAAACTCCTAACGAACTCTCGAACTCCCAAAGAAATTTAGATTTTGATTTCGACATTTCATTTTGCTTTATGCCTTCATCGGTAGTTAATCCTACACACTTTTCTTGAATCAAATAATTTATCAATTAATTTCATCATCAAAATCTAAGATTCAATAATAATAAATGATAATTACATCAATTACAACAAACTTAATTTGACAACCAAATTAATACGAAGACATACTATAAATTGTTCAGATTTGAAGCTATTTTGGCAATCTTTTCTTCATCATTGTCTATCTTCTCCTAAATCTATAAAATAAAATAATATTAGCAAACATAATCAAACTAAATATCTCTTTGAGATTTATCTCTTTTAGATTTTTGTAGTGCTAAGTGATCATCCATATTGCCTTTAGATGACTCAGGAATATGATATTTTCACTGCTTACCTTTAACAGCATATATCCCTTTAGCTAATTTCCTCTTCCTAAAAAAACATGGCTATGTTTTAAAGCTGAATAAATTTTTATCTAATAACTTTTGACAGTACAGCCTCTGATCCAACCTTCCTTGGATGATCGATCTTCCCAGATATGGACTTCACCAATATTTGAGGTGACAAGATGGTCGAGTATAGTATCTTTAAGGATCTTTTATATTTTTTATCGACACTTGGTGCATTCTTATTCTGTACCTATATAAGTATCCTGCAAATAACATAAAATGTATGATAAATGAAGTATCACATTTCAAATACACCAAAATGTAAAATACTAAGACATTGTACCTTTGTGTTAATATGATCAACCGGTATTAGATGTCTTTCACTAGGAAAAGGAATGAGCATTTGGCATACTTGCATAACAACAAGCATATAAAACATTATAAAAGACATATCCATATATCCAAATGAACTCCTAATTACAAATAAATGGTTACCTTATCCATAGTTATCAGCTTTAATCTTATCTCAACAACATTCCAATTGCTAACACTTACACAACTCGATCTCCAAAGTCATGAGTGAGTCAGATAATGGGTTGGTAAAAACAGATGGATATTCTCGTATAGTCAAACATGTAAAAATATTAGCAAACATAGGATTCAAATTTTTTCTATAAATCAAATCATATATATGTCGAAATGAAAATTTGTTTACCATAAATGCTACACAACCTCTAAGATATTCAATGATCTTTGTGCTATCACCTAGTTTCCTTTTTTTTATTCTATTCCCAATAGTTGAAATCTTCTCAAAGAGGAAATAATGCACAGCCATAATTTGTCAACAAATGCAAATCATCAACAAAATATAGTAATGTGGGAGGTAAATTATAGTTCATTTGATAAAAATAAAATACAAATAAAAACATATAATTGACAAAAGTTGACAATGTCAATACTATCATCACTAGAAATAAGCCTACACAAGAGATTTTATATATTTTATATATTTGAAAACTGATCTATAAAGTATTTCTAATACATATATCCTGAAGCTATTGCTTCAAGATCAACCACCAACAAAAGAGAGGGGTAAATTATAGTTCATTAGAAAAAATATGATATAAACAAAAATATATAATCAACAAAAGTCGGTGATGTGGACACTATCATTACTAAAAATAAGCCAACACATGAGATTTTTTTCTTATTTTATATATTTGATTCTTGATCTATAAAATATTTTCCATACATAAATGCCAAAGTTATTACTTGAAGATCAACCACTTCTCCTCAATTACACTCAGATAAGAGCAACATACGTGGGACTAAAGTCAACTAGGAGGCTAGTGAACATAAAAGTGTAGCCCTCCATATAATTATTAAAAGAGATAGATAGACAGATCAAAATGTTAGGAATATATCCTATATAATTAAATGGAGTCCTCCTAAATATATTTACATAACACTACCTAAGGGAAATAGAGAACATGTGACATCTACTCATGGCACTTGGTTTAGATAAACATCTACTAAAATAATCGATGTATCTGCAATTATTTACAATATACTCTGGGATATATTATACGATGATGGTGATGAAGTACGGGGTGGTGAAGGAGGGCCTATTTCACATCTAGAAAAAAAAATTTATTTATTTATTGCATATAACATGATAATTCTTACTGTAAATTATTGAGTAATCAATTATATTATCCATCATAATTTCTTTTTTTTTAGCAGTTCAGAGTCCAAGGGATATATGCAAACGCATTCTGTTTATATACAAAAGTAAATATTATTAATATGATAATGGTAATAAAACATTTTCAATATAGGGAATTAAAATCATGAAGTTTTTCTAATATAATATAAAATTAAATAAGTATTACAAATTTAATAAGGAACAAAGCAGTAGAAAACTATTATTAGCTAACCAAGAAGATGACTTTAGGTAAACTAGTCAGTATATCTCCACTGTTTGATCCGGTAAAATGCCCACATATATATGATCAAATGATCCACATATAGGAAAGATCAGTGGATCAGTTTTTTTTTTCCTTGCAATAAACTACATGGTTTATTGCAAGAATTGAAACACTTTTAGAGCATGGTAGGAGAGAAAACTTTTCATCGGTGAAACACTACATATTTTCCCACTTGGATAATGCAGTCAAGATTCTATTCTAATTGTGAACAAGCCAAAGATTTAATTGCTTCAACGTTTACTCCTTTGATCAATCGCAAAGTATGAGCAAATTTTAGGGATGAGATGCTATTGTTCTTAAACATGATGATCCTACTTGAAAAATAAAAATCCTAGCTAAACATAGGTCTAATTACATATTATCCTCTCCTATGTAATTAACTACTTTTGACATTTAACTCTCTATATTTTCAAAGATTATATTGAGATCTCTGTAAAATATTTAATATCATTTCTCTCCATGCCATCGACTATGCTGACGGAAATGTTGGACGTGTTGTCATGTGCAAAAAAAATAGCACTAAAATAAAGTTAAAAAGAAATTATCATAATATTATTCTCATAATCTAAAGAGAGCAATTAGGAAAGAAAGTGGGGTTTTGTTGGGAATGAAATGAGGTAGTGCTATTCAATTACTCCACCTTTTCTCTCTATATCTTTGAAGATTTTATGGAAAAATGAATCACTCGATAGAAAGGATCTTTCTCTCTTGTGATCATGTCTCCTCCTTATCCATCGATTGTCATGAAACTGTTTGATTTCTCGATTATTACTTTTACAGAAGTTACAAAAAGAAAAATTAATATCGATGAGAATAGCACTATGAAATTACTTTTTTAACCATAGTTTAGTATTATTTTTCGCATATGACAGCACATATGATATTTCTGTTAGCAAAATTGATGGTACGAAGAGAAACATGATTAAATGTTTCACTTTAATAAGTATAGGGATCCTAATATAACTTTTGAAAATATAGGAATCAGGATGCTAAAAGTAGTAGCTAACTATATGAATAATCTGTATTTAGCCCTAAACATGCTCATCTATAAATCGCTAAGGAGAGGTCATCGTCGTCGATAAATAGAAGCTCTAGAAGATATCACCATCGACTAAGAAAATTGGTGACCAGTGCCACCGAGGAGAACTCGTCATCTACGATAAGATGTAACCATAAATGTAGTCGTCACTGCCAAGGAAGGGAACCCACCTAGTACTTCTCATTATCAAGGAGAACTCATCGCCACCCGAGTACAAATCACCAAAGAGAGGACCTCGCTATTGCCTAAGATACTAGGATTACACTTGATACATTGTAAACTGCAACATCTACCCCTTTGCCCATTTAATTTTACGACCAGACCCATTGTGATCCAATCCGACCTGATCTAAAGCAACCTAACTCAACTTGAGATGCCCTAACCGAACTTAACCTAACTCGTCATCAATAGGTTTAAATAATTTGGTTCGAGGACTTTATTAATTTTTTTTGTTTTAAAAAAAGTGCCCCTAGATAAAAAAAAAAAAACTAATTAGGATTAGGAGGTACCATTAGATAAAAACCCACAAGTAATTAGGAGGTTCAAGGGCTTTATTAAGTAAAATGCCCTATGAAAAATGCTATAACTATCTTAATTTTATCGGAAATCCTTGCATTCTTTCCCTTGCATCGTGAAGAACCTAAAAGGATGTCTACTAGGAATTTAGAGTCAGATTTAACTTGTATACGACCAACTCCTTGCAGCAAAACTTAAATAGGCCTTCTCGAATAGTAGCAGTTTCAAGAAAAAGAATGCTCCTCTTCCAATACCTGAACCAGTAAAGCAGAAGAGTTCACCTGTATCAATACGTTACAGCACGGCAGACTTCACCGATATTGATACGCAAAATAAAGCCAATAACCTCATCACCAATTTTGTTCAGAGAGGCATCACAGTTAAGTTTTACCACCCTAACGTCTGGTCTTAGCCAGATAATTTTCAAGAGATCCTTCATGTTTAAGGGCCGCCGTTTGCCGCAGGATGCATTTGAATGATTCTGCCGTTTCCCACAAGAAGAAGATAGTGAGGTAAATGCTTGAATCAATCAGACTAAGGTAAAATGCTGTAGAAATAACAAGTAATGAGTTAAAACAAGATTAAGGATAATAGCAAAAATTATGTTGTCAAGATTAAGGATAATAGCACGTCAGATGAAGATAGATCTTGCACTATTAGTTCGGCAATAAAATTTATCAGACTCGAAGGAAAAATGATTCAGTTGCGAAAATGACATTGATCAAAATACCTCCACAGTTCTTTAACAAAATAAAAATATTAGTGATATAAGTTATTGATGATGTATGTTAGTCACGATCCATTTCTTTTTGGCTGAATTGACTTTGATATTCCAGACTATATGTTAGTCAGCACCCAAAAGAGCGAGAAATTAAATACTCAAATCCTACAGGAGTGAAACAGATTCGAGACTGAATATGACAAAATTGACTGTGTATTTATCAGTTAGAATTTCTATTTTCTTTCATATTTTTTGGAATAAAAGAGAAAATCCTTCTTCTTCTGGTCTTAAATGCTCTTGAAACAGGATCTGATCTATGGGTTCTACGACTGTCTTCGGAGTACCGAGATGACAGTCAACCGAGTATAGTGAATGGCACATGATCTCAGTACTCAAATGTTTCTTTTTTCTGATACACTGATCCCTATATATTATTTTTACTTTACTGTTAACTTCCTCAGTCTCGATAAATATGTCCCAGTCATAATGAGTTCCCATAAATATTGAAGTCCGAGATCTATTGTCAAGTAAGTTTTAGCTGGCCACAGCAAAAGACGTGTTCGAGAGTACAGGCGGAGGAGGGGGTTGGAGCTAATTATATTATTGTCTTCCCTTTCCCTATTGCAATGTTAATAGCATGTTTCCAATTATTTTGTTTTTTTTTTTTTTGGAGATCCTTGCACTCTTTGTCTTGCATCGTGATTCATGGAGAGCGAGGATTCTGGGAATCAGAGAATGAGCTGCTTCCAGTTACCAATGTCAGAATCTTTGACATTGCAGTGAAACCTGCAAACTTGTGTGTCATGCATGCATGTCGAGAAAACTTAATCCACTGACAACACTTCAACGTGAACTATGACTCTCCCCTTTCGAGTACCTCTTGCTCAGTAAATTTACACCATATCGGTGAAGAAGTGACTCTGCAAACTTCATTGCCGTCTTTTGTGTAACTCTCCTACTTCAGGGAGGCTATTTAATTGGAAGCTTAAATAAAACAGTTTCTGGACAAGCTAGAACCTGGTTGAGAGGTTCAAAGGCTGTCCACACATGCAGGCAATAATAGTTTCGAGTTCAGATGCGGCGTGGGATACAGATGATTCTTTCGATCTGTCGGTGCTGTCTGCAGGGAATGGGTTAATGCCGAGAGACATAGGGGAACATAAGTAAATGTGCTTGCTAATTATTGGTAAGGTTAACAATCGGATGTAGTCCTCCGACTTAAGATTGTGCTACTAAGTGAAAAAACGGAGTGACTTGTTTGAATCAAGTTCCACTCACTGAGCCCAAATCCAGGGTTTTAGCATCTCATCGGAAGTGGAACAGGAAACAAAGGATGAATGATCAATTTTGGTTGTTAGTACAGTATATTTATGTTGGAAGATGGTGATACTAATGCTAAATAGTAAACTCCCACTGGGGGTAAATAGTAATGCTAAGCAGTAAACTTCAAAATTATACTGTCGACTACTGATTGGTACTATTTAGACAGCAATGCTTCCATCTTTTCTTTGACATTGTCGAACGTAAGTTGTTTGTTAGACAGTATTTCTTCACGAAATAGTTGGTATCTGTCATTTAATCTTAGCTAACAAATAAAATTCATTGTTTTATTGCTTTAATATATTTTTGGAATTGGACCCATAATTAATCCATGTGTTCTCTTTCACGTCACATCCAATGATCGTTTCACAAACAAAAGTAAGTATGATTCTGGTATCTCCAAAAGCCATATGCTGGCCATGATATGCTCTCTCTCTCTCTCTCTCTCTCTCTCTCTCTCTCTCTCTCTACTTGTTCATTGCACTGCCAGTCCTTAATTGCTCTTAAAAGCTTAAAAAAAAAAAGATGTAATTTTTCTTCAAATTATTCTATAATAAATGAAATTTTAGACAGCATATTTGCTGATAAGCTATCTCCTTTTTGTTAAAGCTGTGACTGCCATCTTTCTTCAAGAAGCTCTGGCGTTACTTTGTTCCTTAGGGTGGGGTTGAATCAACCAAAGCAGAACCTCCTCACATGGTGTTTAGAGCAGCCATGGCATGGCTTTTAAGCAACTACGAACGCATGCACCCCAACCTGGGCAACAGTGTGCTGGTAGGGTGGTTGCCACTGTTGAGCGACACTACTTTTGCAGCCACCACCACCGTCTTTTCTCTCAGCTTTGCTTAGTCTATTGCTTTGCTTTGCTTTGCTCAAAGTAGTGGATCCACATGTCCTTCATGGCCCGGCCAAAAAGTCTATATAAGAGCCACTACTTTAATCAGTGGCAGCTCAGCTTGGGAAGAAGCCATGGCTTCCACCATGAGAGTTCCTCCTCTCCCACTTCATCATCGCCACCACCTCCTCCTCCACCTCCCTCTGTTGGTCACTGCTGCTGTGCTTGCACTTGGAGGGGCTGAAGCCGGCAAGGTTCCGGCGATCTATGTCTTCGGGGACTCGACGGCCGACGTGGGCAACAACAACTACTTGCAGAGGAGCAACGCCAAGGCCAACTTCCCCCACAATGGCATCGACTTCCCTCTCTCAAGGCCAACAGGGAGGTTCAGCAATGGATACAATGGTATTGACTTCTTAGGTAAGTGATGCTCTTAAAAACCTTTAGTCGCTCACCAGTAGTAATGAGATGATCTCCCCGAAACAAAAGAACAGGTCCATGAGTGGATGGTGTCTTAGGTGAAAGAAGGAATTGAATGCTTTAGAATGGAAGTTAAGATGATGATCTAAGTGAAAAATTAAAGGTGGTCAAAAGGTGTTTAAAGTCTAAAGTGAAAAGAAGTGGTGCTTGCTGATTAAAGAGTTCAAAGGAGCACTAGCCATACTCCAAGAATCAGAAACCAGAGCCAGATGTTCACAGGATCCTCAAGATATAGAGAGAGGAAATGGTTTAACATTACAGAAAATTTTATCTATTTCATGTTATTAGGATTTTGCTTTGCATTTGACATGTTTGCTAATCCTCAAGCTGGATTGTCCATAAAGCATTCTGAACTTTACCAGAAAGACCGCTCTTTTCTTATCAAAAGGGGTTGCATATTCCATTGTTGGGCTTGCTACTCTTTTTTTTTACTCTGCTATACAGTGGTTGAGAAGTATGTAGAATGGTTAGAAATTTTAACCCTCATGTAATGTTGTTTTTCGAGTTGGCATATATTTAATGCTTTTTTCATATGAAATCAAAAATATTATACACTAATAGACAAAAGGAGGCTTTGATCCAAAAATCAAAGACCGGCATAATTTAACACAAGTAGATGATAACCCGAGTGTCGTTTTTAGAAAATCCTCCTCTTTTTATGAGAGAGAAAAAAATGGCAAGACAATCTAAAATGTAACTATATGAAACAAATAATTAGCAAATCTCAATTTTCAATTTCAAAAGATAAAAAATCAACTGCTTTTAGATCAAACCAAAGCTAGTTTCAGTCCTTTATCATGAAGCGGCAGTGTGACCTTGTCTTCACTTTCTTAAACCAGCCAGTGACCATTTCATTACACTCATCCTCGAGAAGACATCTTTCCTTTGGCATGTTCACCGACTATGACATGAAAAATGCAGCAGCCTTATAGTGTATTTATTATATACCAGAGAAAGGATATCATGTAGAATTTATGAGAGGGTGATACTAATGGTAGATCCAGCAAAAATCATATGTTGATGCCCATCAGCTTATTACTGGCATAGAATCATTGTTTGCAGGAGTGAGTATGCTGCTTTATACTATACCTTCAATAATTCTAGTTTTAATGGCAGTGAAGGCTATCGGTTCCATACACTTAGTCGGCAAAGAAAATGGTTCTTAGTAGCTTTAGCTTATAGATTGTGGACGATGTGAAAGGTGTTTGGGTGTAAAAATATTAAAGATGAGTTCAAGCATGACCTTAGCATCAACTTTCGTGTTGCTCTTGTTCGATTGCATCAACTAAAATTTAAGATCAATGTCCACTTGTCCATATTTCATCGAATTTATGTTGTACATCTCAACCAGGGAGCAAAAGAGAGATGTTCATATTAGTGTCATGGTAGAAGACTTCTCTAGGTTCTGTGACATAAGATTGATTTATTATGAAATGTTGTTACTCTTATGACTATATGTTACATAATATATTCTCGAGATTTGTCAGTATACCTTTCTCAGACTTCAGCATTCTTAAGGGGCCTTCAAGTTTCTTGTTATTTTAGGGCAGGGGATCTTTTACTGTGCCAGAAAGAAAAATAAAAATAGCAGCTCAGAATTATCAGAGCCCCTTGAACTCAATAGCAATAAACACTGGGTGGGAAGCTGAATTTTCAATTAATCAAATAAATGAAAATAAAGAAAGCGGAAGCAGGTGCTGGATGAAGTTATAACCACATAGGCTTCTCTCCTAGGCCTCAAATCAGAATCCTTTTTCTAATTTTATTGTAATCTTCAGGTTATCAAACTTCTAATCATATTATGTAAGTAAAGGATATGAAAGCATATGATAAAGAATCAGTAAAATCTTCTTTCTCAAATCCTTAAAGTAATATAAGATTTTGATGTGCCAAGTGGACTGAAATTACTTTTTTTTTTTTTTTCTTTTCCCATTATGGAATTAGAGATGTGATGTGTGTGTGTGTTTTTTTTTTTTTTTTTTTTTTTTTTGCAACATTATATTTGACAGTCATAATGTGAATAGCTATAATGTGATTAGTTATGTGAATAGCTTGTTGATCTATCAACCATTTGGTACAACACAAAGTGATCCAGCCCACATACATTAATGGTTTTGCATAATATTTTGGCCCATATTTTCCATTTGCATCTGTTGGATCTCTAATTTATTCCATCTTCTGTTCAGCCATCCACATGGGATTTAGGAGGAGCCCTCCATCTTTTCTTTCCCTCACTAACAAGACCAATCACCAAATCTTTAAAGGACTAAAAGGTGTAAATTTTGCTTCTGGAGGATCAGGAATTCTCGACTCGACTGTAAGCATAACCATTGGTTTTCGACTTGTATTATGACACTTGATTACTTTTGTCCAGAAATTACTCTCATGCAAAAGCCAGTGATCTGTTTCTGATGAATGTGCCAGGGGAGCACCATTACCATGACAAAGCAGATTCAATATTTCTCCACGTTACGATCGAATATTATGACACGAATTGCTACCGAGCCTACTTATCATTTGCTCTCAAAATCCATCTTCCTTATCAGCAGTGGAGGCAATGATATATTTGCCTATTTTACGAAAAATAACTCTCCAAACACTACTGAAAAGGATCAGTTTGTTGCTACTCTTGTCTCACAATATGAGAACCACTTGAAGGTTGTCTTTCTCTTTCCCTGCATTTCATTTTCATGGATCACAACATCTTCACTGCACCTTTCTACTTGATTTAGAGATCCTGAAATTAACATGGCAGGCATTGTTTACTCTTGGAGCAAGGAAATTTGGTATAGTTGATGTCCCTCCCATTGGGTGCTGCCCGTATCCAAGAAGCCTGAATCCTACAGGTGGTTGCCTGGACATCTTGAACGAATTGTCTCTGGGGTTCAACAAAGCTGTGCATTCGTTGATGCTCAATCTTAGCTCAACATTGGAAGGGATGAAGTACTCAGTTGGAAGTTCTTATGAGGTGGTTTCCGGCATAATAAGAAACCCAGAAGCTCTCGGTACGCACACAACCACAATTTTCTTTGTAGCAAAATAACAAGCTTGGGCTTTTAACAAGCACCGTGTCTGCAGGTTACAAGGAGATCAAGACTGCATGCTGTGGAGCCGGCAAGTTCAACGGCCAATCAGGATGCACTCCTAATGCTACCTACTGCTCCGAGCGCCACCACTACCTGTTCTGGGACCTCTTGCATCCAACACACGCGACATCCAAGCTTGCAGGATCAGCCATCTACTATGGCTCGCAACAATTTGCGAGTCCCATCAATTTTAGGCAGCTGGTGGAAGATGAGAACTGAAGTTAGTGAAGAGTCATGTTTCAAGTTAGTGAGGCAAGTGAGAACTGCAGTGTTGCCTAGAATAGGTTTGTTTGAGTACTATGCTGTCACATTACAGAAGATGTGTGTAATTGCTCTCCTCTTTTCTCATATGTTTCTTCTCCTCCCTATCTTCATCGCTTTATGTTGTATTTTGTGGATAATTGGTGGTAAACAATCCCCCACTGAGCTTCAATAGGAACTTCCATCATGCTCTCTAAATTTCAACTCTGCAACTCGGGCACATGCACACGGCCAATTGTTCCTAACATCTGAAACACTAGCAGAAATTTTGCTACATTTGCTTTGTTGTTCATCAACTCATGATTCATCACTTGCAAGCAGTTGCCCGGACACCTGCAGCCACAGGGAGTACTCAAATGTGTGTGTGTGTGTGTGTGAGAGAGAGAGAGAGAGAGAGAGAGAGAGAGAGACTTCTGTGATTTTTTTAGACCACTTCCATATGCCACAGGGATTACTAATCCCCCGAATGCAACACTTGAAACTCAAGTTTTCAAGTTGTGTGTGTGTGCGCGCGCCCGCGCGCATGCATACGTGTATCTTCTTTTTCAGTTGCATGAATTTTGATTCAGTACAAGAAAAGTAATGTTTCTTTAGACTTGCAATGGCACAACCTTCCACTCCTCAAGTCCCAAAACCTCTTCACACTGGCACAACCTTTGCAAGGAATAGTTGTGTACAAGAAGCTTCCAACATTGATTTCTCTGCTTTGCTTTTATCACTTACGTTCAAGCACAATCTCTCCAAACCTTAATAAGCAATTGTGACAATCATCCAACACCACAATACTCTGCAATTCGTAGCTCTAAACTTATGAATAAAAACCTTCCAGTGGCTGCACTATTCTTCTGTAGTTCATAGTGGATACATAGCTAGAATTGCATTGACAGATGTCTGAAAAGTAATATCTGTAGTATGTCTTTTCGCATCTGGATCTATTTCACTCTCCTAATATACATCACTCCTGCTGCATATTATCAGCAGGATCATCCAAATTAATGAGTTCATCCATCAACCCAGATATATTATGAAGAGACAGCAACTGGCAACAGCTCACACCTCCACTATCTGTTTCATGACACACTAAGTATGCATCATTTTTTACCAGAATATTAAGGAAAACCAATGACAACTGCAAGAAACAGCAAAAGAGTTGGATACCAGGAAGAGGTGACCTGTGATTATTTAATGAAAAACTGCATCTGGTCACTCAGCATCAACCTGCATCCACAAATTGATTTCATCAGTACCTTATTATTAGTTGGGATTTACATCTTTATTGTTATTGTTGTTGTTGCTGTAGTGCCTCATCTACCGAGGAATAGCTTATAAGTGTACATATTCTTCAGGAAAACTTGAAAAATAAGTGGTACATTCTATTTATCATGCATAATTACATTTTGGGCTGACAAACAACCCATGTCCACAGAATCCATTTAAAAGTGATACTACAAATCTGCTAATATTTATGTTCCACTATGCTACCTATATTTAAGGGGAGAGAAAAACCATGAAGCAATTTCCAGCTCTTATTGATACCTCTATGACAGCTTTATAAAGCAAGAACAAAGAGGAGATGTATAAGGCGAGCCTTGGCACCATGGTTAGGATACTTATTTACAAATAGAGGACATGATTTGAGTCACAAAAAGAACCTCTCTTATTAAAGAGTATAGCCACGTCCATCGATCCTACTAAAACCCTGCATTAGTGCATTATTAAAAAAAACTAATATTGAGATTTGTTGCAGCAAAAAGATTAATATACTGTTCAGGTTCTAATTTCAGTTAGTTGGGACTTCAAAATTGCTTGAGTTTGAGATTGCCAACTTCAAAAAGTCATTTCAAGTACCGGAAAATTTGTTCTATGATGGAGATTCAGTACAGAAACAGACTAATGTTGCTTAAGTTACGAGCTCAACCTCCAGTAAAACACTAGTTAATTGTTTTATCTTCCCTCGAACTGCATAGTGTTTATTAGAAGAAAATTGAAAACAAGAAAGCATTCATAGTTTCAACGGCATCAGTTAAACTGATGCAAGAGTTCTACTGGGTTATTGCCATATAAATTAGAATAAAAAATCCAATAAACAACCTCAAGTTGGACAATAAACTACAAAAGAAAATACTGAAACATGTGCATTCATCCAAAAACTGAAGATCACAGTTTCTTACTAGTTGATGCAGCTTAGTTTTCTTTTATTTCCTTGCAGTTGTCAACTTTTTCTAATTCCCATAACTCAAATTATTGTGGTATCAATTTCCTTGCTTGTTATCCTAGTAAGATTTTGCACCAAAATACACTGGATCAATCTCCTTGATTATATTAGTAGAGAATGAATTCCTACTTAGGGACATATATGATCCTTTTGCTTATACGTTATGGAGCTTCTAGTTCGTTGGTTTTTGGTGGAACACTTGCTTGCTTATTCCAAATGTGTTCAACATTTTACTACAATTTGTTCTATTTAATTAGTTTTGGCAATATTTTCTCTTGAATTTGCATAATCAGTTTATAGTCTAGTAGTTCCATAAGTTAATACCATACTCCTAACTCAATTCTACTTATCTTAATTCTCAATTATATAATTATACACAGTACCCCTATGCTAAAGCACCACAGCTAAAATACTGCTTACAGTACTAGACTGCCCCCTCTTCCCTCCTGTTTGCATGAGAATAACACTTATTGCAGTCCAGAATTGGCCCCTTTCCTAACTAAATCAAGCTTAATGTTGGTCTTAATTGTTTTTTTTTCCTTTTTTAATGCTAAGTTGGGCAGGGGCCACCAATTTTCAATTTTTTTATTATTTTAACCGAACTGGTCCATGTATCGATCCATGCCTGGACCAGTATGTACCGCCTATACCATACCATTTTGGGTGGTGCAGTAATCATGCTTACATGCATGATAAGTTACAGTCTGTCACATCATAAGACTTCATATTTCTTTTCTGAAGAGAATTATCAGCATACTACCCTCCTGTCTAATTCATTCACAAGCTGCAAGCATGAATATGGAGTGCAATGTCATCAGACGAGGCCCCACATTGTTCAGCATGTGACAGGGCTGAGCTACTGTAACCCAATAACCTAAACTGTTATGTAAAATCACAAGCTCCCAAAAGACCATAAATTTAGTTGTGTCGGTACACGTATTAGGTTGTTGCATAACTGTCACTAAAATATCTGGATTCCTTTATGTTACTACAAACAGAAGGGTTTTCCTGTTTAGTTTAACATAAGGAACTTTACAAGTCTAATTTTATGGATATATGTAGTATCATCTTTAGTAGAATGTTCCAAAATAGCAAATCTTGCCGCAATGCTACTATCTGAACTCAAATATAGCTACACAAAGTAATCCACACACCAATGGAATCAAGACCTGGTTAGACTAGGACATGGAAAACATTGTTCTGAAAACATACCTGGTTTAGGGGATTGTCAGGGGATTTCTTCCAAAGCTTCCATATCATATCCTTGTACTGGTTGAGCATCAGACCTGGTTTCTCTTCCTTTAATTTGAGAAGCTCTGATTCTTCAAAAGCCTGAAAATATACATGTTAAGAATCAAAATTAAGAAACAATTTCGGCAAAAAAACATAAAAAGAATGATAGATTCCCTGCATAATGCATATACAATGACTCTTCAGCAAAAAGTATTTGGAGCTGTGTCATAAAATATTACTATGATATGATTCGACAAAGTGATGCTATACTTTTGTCAATAACAAAGATGTAGATATCACAACTAATATTTACTGGAGAAAATCAACCATCAGAAGAACAAATATCTGAGCACGGAAAATGTATGATGTCCAAAAAGAAAAAAGTTACAGCAAGGCACAACCAGTGTCTCAAGAGATCACACATACATAGCAACATGTTACTCCCTAATGAAACTGCAGAAGCTTAAACCAAAATACAAAACAATAAAAATCTTGAACACAAGAAAAAATGAAAAAAATGGTAAGGAAAAAACAAAGAGACAATGCTTTAAAAATTACAAAAAGAGAGTCTTGGTTTATATATCCTTAACATTTGTATGGACAACATGTGATGGGAACTTAAAAAGAAAAAGGATCACTCAGAACAAAAACTAAAAAAATTAAATATGTGATGTAAATAATTTATTTATTTATTATTTATTTTATCCCTAATTTGAAACAGGACTTGGGAATTAACTATGAATTAGCTTCCTTGTTAGGCCACACAAACAAGGAATCATATTAATCTATCTATTGTAAAACTCTAATTATAAAATTTTAATTCAAGAAAAAGGAATTCAAAATTTTTCATTGATTACAACAGCTGTCAGAAAAAGCACAAGATCCGATCTGGTGCACTAACATCAGTCTATTTACACCCAATAAGTCTGATACAACTTGTTTGCCATAGAGGGTAAATCATACTAGATCGAACTGGACAAAATCACTCAGGTTACATTTCAATTGGCTGTTGGACTCCTAAATACAACCCTGTACCAACCGGTATGGACAATATTTTAAACCATGGTTGAAGCTAACAAACAAATAATTCAACTACACATATGCCAAGATGACAGATCATAGAGTTACTATGGTAAACTTATTATTCACTTGTGCAAATCCATCCATCAACTTGGCATATGTGTGAAGCACATCAAAGTGGAGTATTAGAACTTGTAATTTTTCTACCCATATCTTTCTGCTTACTATCCTATACTAAGTTTTCTAGTCTTTTATGATATGTTGCAAAAATATACACAAGAATAACAAGCTTTAATCCAACTATCTGGGAGTGACTGCATGGATCTTTTCAGCCATTGAATTTTGTATGAGGCAACATCCTTATTAAATATAGTGTTCAAGTCTTCTTAGGTATTCCTTTACTTCTCATCTGACACATCTATATGCATCCTTAGAACATACCCCTACTATCATAAACAATTCCCCATCATTATGTCGCTTACGAAGCTATGCTCAATTATTCACAAATGAATTTTTTTTTCTATCTTTCTCAATAACATCACATGTTCAACTAAATATTTTGCAAACTTTTCATATATGTTGCTTTTTAACAGCCCAACAGTGTGTGTTGCATAGAGGTAGAGATGAAGTAAACACTTGCCTTATAATTTTTTTAAAACTAAATGATACCTAGTGATCACATGAAACACTCACTATAGCTCTCTACTTAACCATCCAACAATATTTTCATCAATCTCTCCATCATGTGGAATAATAAATCCAAAAGACCTATAACTTTTCTTTTCAGACTCCTTGTTCAAACATCCTACCTACAAGTTGTAGTTCTCTTAATATTGTTAAAATAACTTCTTATATATATTCAGTCTTAATCCTACATAATTTAATTTCTTTCTAAGATTTCCCTTTATAACTCAGGATTAAATTTTAATTTCATTTAAATTCTATCCTTATTTACTTGTTTATTCTTGCAAAACCTAAGGGTGAGACTTAGCATTAAGGTGAAGTTGTTCCATTATGACCGGGGCTACTAAAGTTTCAGTCATGTCCCCAAATCCTACATTAGCAGGAGATTTATGCACTTGACTTGTAATTTAGATAGAAAAATGATAGGATTACAAAGAGAGTAAGAACATAAAATGAGACACATGGCATCATCCTCTATAAAAGAGAGTATACTCAAGACCAACATTAAATGACTTAAAATTTTAGTCAATTCTATTTTGTTTGATACTATTAACCAAAAATACAGACTCTAATCACCTTATACTTCCACGTTACTAAAAAGAAATAATATCACAAGAAAAGTTGTTTTATGAAACAATAGGATGGTCTAGAGCTGCACGGTATGAGGGCAGGCATATATTGAAATCTTGTTTGTCCAAAATTTGCTTGGTTTATGTTTAGTCAATTTGGTTGACCAATGAATTTATTAAAAAAATGATTTGTAGATTTAAAATCTTGAACAGGACTTTCAAGAGCTGGTTAAAAAAGACCTCTGAAATCAATGCCGTGAGCCTAAACTATGAAAACAATTGCTCAATTCTAATCTTAAGATTGATATTTCTGAAATAAAATACATGATTGCTAGAGTGCAGAATAATCTTGTTCTTTTTTAATGAATGACGATGATTTTTTAAAGCAACTAAGGGAAGCGATCTCCGATATCGTGTGGGAAAAAGGA
Organism: Musa schizocarpa; assembly: GCA_900464855.2. NCBI lineage: Eukaryota > Viridiplantae > Streptophyta > Magnoliopsida > Zingiberales > Musaceae > Musa > Musa schizocarpa. The sequence goes on from LS990919.1 coordinate 15,668,091, forward strand.
AAAAACTATAGCTAACAATAAATCAGCGCTCACAAATTTACTAGGTTATCCATCAGCATAGAGCCCAGTGATTCTGGAAGAAGCCTATTAGGGTTTGAATGTGTACGAGGTTTCCTGTTTTCTCCGCCAAATTTAGTATATGGCCAAAACCAGAAAAGAAAGAGCGATACCTTGAAAGAAACCTTGAGCCTCCTCTCAGGATGGCGATCAGGCGGCAGCGCGGGCTCCGGGAGGGCCATCCTGGCGATGGCATCCTCCACGGAGTGGGCCTCGATCACCGAGTCGTCCCTGTTGGTGTTCTCGATCATCACCATCCGATCGTACTCCTCCTCGTCGGCGGTGCGGCTCTGGCGCTTCTTGGCGGCCTCGGCGGTCTGGAGGATGCGCTGCCGCTCCTCCTCGCGGCGTCGCTGGAGCTCGGCCTCGGTGACCTTGGGGACGGGAACGGAGACGCGGGCGGCCTTGCGGTCGGGCTTGCGCCCAGCGACCTCGAGCTCCCGCTGCTCCTGCTCGGCGAGCATGCGGTTCTCGGCGCGGCGAGCGGCGGCCTCGGCGCGTTTCTCGGCCTCATCCTCGCGCTTCTTGGCGGCGCGGGACTTGGAGCCCTCCGCCTCCCGCCAGTACTGCTCCTCCTTGTCCTTGGCGGCGCGGTCCTTGCGCTCCGCCTCCACAGCGCTCCGGCGGGCGTGTGCCGCCTCCGCCTTCGTGTTCACGCCCATCTTCTTCGGCATTGCGACCGATCGATCGCTTCCACCGCCACCCTCAAGACCGATCGATCGCTTGGCTGCCTGGAATTGTATTATTATTATTATAAGTACTTATTATTACTGGAACCGGCGAGGGTTAGAAAAGAACCAAAGCCAGGACGGATCTGCATTTTGCTTTCTGTTTTTGCTTTTTAATTTTTCGTTATTACTTTCTGTTTTTGTTTTTGTTTTTGTGTTTCGTCTTTCCTTTCAAGGACGCGATTCCGGATCTCCGCCCTTCATCCGTCCCCTCCTCATGATCCACCCGTTCGTCGCCGATAGCGGTGTGGGTCCCTTGTGACGACTGGAACCTTCCGTTGTTTTCTACTGGGGATGTACAAAGTTTGGTGGATGATCGCCAGCGCACAGCGTCATCCGTCATGTCGTGTATGCCAGACTGCGATGCCACGCATCACGGCACGTCCAGAAACAAAATAGATGCCACTTCACAGGATCATGTTTTGGTTCGTCACATTGTATCCGGGCTGAGCTATACGAGGCTCAAAATTTTCCAAGAAATAAGACCCAAAATCCGTAACCTTTGGCCCGATATTAATTTCTTTTGAGACTTTTACATATGAATAAAGTTGGATAGCGATTTCCGTTAAAAGAAACCCTAATATTATAATTTTTTCTCCATGCAGCACTCTCATATTAGTTTTTTTTCCCATAGAGCTCTTTTTCGGAACCCTATAGTTACTCTTTTGTTTTTTTTCTTTTTTTTCTCTCTCTTCAAACTCATTCAATTGATATAATTGAACCAACCCAAAATTTGAACATATTCAAAATAAATAAAAATAATATGTATAAAATTTTTTTTTTGAGCTTATTAAAATACAAAATTAATTAAAAAAGGGGATATAATAAGAATATAAAATCAATCTTTGTATAATTCTTTACTTACCACTTTTTACCTCAAAATTTTCTTTTCCTTGCTCTATTCGTACTGAATTTTACTTTGTTATTGTTATAGGAATCCACCAACAAATAAGGGATTAATCTTGCTTATTTACTATACCACTATTGATTGAATAAACCTTTTTTTTATGTTTTTCCTATTTTGTTTTTTATACAAAAATCCTATTTATGTTGTGCCAACCTAACACAAATTCTTATTTTATTTATTATTTATTTTCTCAATATCACACACACACACACAAATTCTTGTTATAACATTCAACTGTAATATGTATATACATAAATGTAAATAGAATTATGCAAATAATTAACTTTAATTAAGTAAATAAAATTAATAATAATATCTACTTAAACATACATTATTATATCTTTAAACACTTAAGCATGTATTATATAAATAAAAATAATCTCATTCTTATAACATATTATTTAAACATTATAGGTTATAAATATTTAATAAATAGATCAATAATTATCAAAATGATGATCAAGTTCTCAAATGACATTTGTTGTTTCTAGACTCTTTCTCTAGTCATCAAGTATTTTATCTTAATATGTTTAGAACCATTAGAGTGCTTATCATTCTTAGAGAAGAAAACTACTAGTGTATTCCTACAAAGTATTTTTAGTAACCCGATAATTGAATCAACCACATCAAATCTTCAAATAAAATTTTGTAGTCACAAATCTCGTGGCATCAAAGCATGTAATAAATTCAACTTCTATTGTTAATTATATAATAAATAATTATTTTATATTTTTTTAAGAAATTATCTCTCGAGCTCACATGAATATAAATCCTAAAGTGAACTTTCTATTATTAAAGTAATTTACAAAATCAATATCTATATATCTCACCACTTTATACTAATTTGATTTCTTGTACGTGAACTTGTAGGCTTTCGTCCCTTATAGATATTGTAGAGAAATCTATGGGTGATATCATATGCATAGATGAATATAAATCAAAAATCTTAAATTTTCCAAAATGTGTTTATCATCGTGCCAAGATTGATATGTAAAAACCCACGAAACTAAAAACTACGTGTGAGATAGTTATGTTACCTAGGGAGATCATATATCTTTGAATTCCTACAAATCTATGGGAAAGGATGAAGGAGATCAAGCATCCTCCTCTCTAACGATGATCTATACTATAAGGGCTCTGAATACGCTTCTCGAATTGTTGCCCAAATCTCTACACTTATTGGTTGAGGAGGGAGAAGGGGAGAGGAGAACAAAAGATGACAACCAAGAAGTCTTGCCTATAGCCATTTGGTTCTCTCCTATTTATAAAGGTCTCTTGTCAACTTAACCATAATGGACCATGCCCTACTACGTATTGGATCTTTATCCAACTACCCAAACCTCTTAGATTAGTGGATCTCTATCCAATAATCTCTTATTAGCTCTTATTAGATCTTATATATATGATCCAATAATTCAGGGGCTTGATGGATATCCAATAAGATAGGGGTTCCAACGGATATTTCATATTTGAACCTCTACTCATCGCAACACCTACCATATGTGTGCAATCCTTTAGGCCTAATATCAAGATGGCTATGAGTCATACTTATTAGAACTTCTTCTAGCTCAATAAATTATTATATCCATAATAATTCACTCAATTCATCGATTATGGATGTATTATGTCACTACACCGCAGTCCCTAAATGATACAGAGGAATCCAATCTTTTGGACTTATCTATCTTCAATTATTATATATCTATAATCCCTCATCTATCTAATATCTTAGAGACTGTATACCGGGCATGGTGTTGTCAGGTTCATATGGTTTCTCCTCGAGTCTTATTCTAATCGGATTCTCTCACATAACTTTTTCTCTCTCAATCCGAATAACCTTGGCCAAGGATTTGTCTAAGCAAGAATATATAGGATATTTCTATCATGATACTGAGAGTAGAGGATCTTCTATCGACACTCAATAGCCCTCGTAAGATTGGCTACCACTCGATGGTCGATTGTACTAAATCTGAAACTTCCAAGCCTATAAGTCCAATATTAAAGAATGGAGTACTAATACAAGATATCCTTGATATCTCAAGTCTAAGGACCAGGTATATCATTGGGATAACGGAATCGTTGTTTGACAATAAGGTATCATCAACTAACCATCCAATATTCCGTAAGTAGATCAATCAATAAACTCATTCTCCAATAAGCACTTGCATTATAGCTCTAGTGTCCATACACGAGCAGTGATGAGATCAATCACTTCCATAATATGGATAGGTATATAGTATACTAGTCTATCTAGTTATCTCAATATCCCTTTCAAGTAATATATGATTAGGATTATTTAGGGTTTGTGTTTAAAAGTGAATCAGTCTCATTATTGTGATCTCATCACGATTCAATTCTCATTGCACATATCCATGGACATCATAATATATTTATGCATCAAGTAATATAAAATAAAAAATATTATAATAATAATATGCAAAAAGAGTGTATGTCATGTTACATATGTCATCACTCACATGATTGGCTTGTAGGGACCTATGACTAGCAGATATCTCATCACTTTCTTTGTAGCCTTTTAATAATCTATTCCTAGGTTACTTTAAAATAAGAAATATGTTTTATTTGATTCCTTTCTAAGTCATTCTTACGACACTTACTTTGACTAAATTTTCATCTCTAGTAATAGGTGTATCATTAGTTAAAGAAAGCTGCATACTAAATCTTTCCAAGACTTGGTCAATATATTATTTTTGAGTTGATCCTAATAATTTTTGAAATCTATCTTTGAATATCTCAATACTAATAACATAAGCTACCTCATTCATATCAATAATTTTAAAATTCTTAGTGATAAATATCTTAGTTTCTTGTAATAAACTAATATTACTATTAGCTAGTAAAACATCATCTATATATAAGACCAATATAATAAATTTACAATTATTAACCTCCAGATATACATATTGATCAATAATATTTTTCTTAAATCTAAAAATAATAATGATATCATGAAACTTTATATGTTATTATTTGAAAGCTTATTTAAGATCATAAATGAATTTCTTAAGTTTGCAAGTCAAACTTTTCTTTCCCTTCTCTACTAATCCTTCTAGTTAAAATTTTCTCATCTAGATCTATATTTAAAAATATTATTTTTATATCTATATAACTCAAGATCATAATGAGTTATTAGCATCATAATAATTCTCAATCAGTTCTTTTTAGAAACTAAAGTAAATATCTTGTTGTAATCAATATCTTCTTTCTAAGAAAATTTTTTAGTCACAAGTCTTTTATATTATTCAATATTACCATTTGAGTCATGTTTTATTTCAAAAATTCATTTGTAATCCATTAATTTTAATTTTTTTTTCACTATAGCGTACCATCTTTTAGAATCATTACTTCTCATAACTTATGTAAATGATATGGGTCCTTTTTTTATTCATATTTTATAATCTGATTCTTCTTGATATACCCATAATTATTAGAAATGACATATCTCCTTTCTCTTGGAGATCTTCTTAAAATTACTATTATAGTTATTCTACAAGATTTCTAGTAGCAACATCATGTGAGAGTTCATCAATGCTATTATATTATTCAGTGATTTGATGAATACCAACCTCTCAAATAGGAAATGATAAAGACCATCAACCTATATATTCTCTATATCAAAATTAATTTTTAAAGAATTTTCACTTCTACTGATTTTATCATTTTCTATAATTCTTGTAGTATGATATTATACTATCCTTGTACTATGATTATGGTAATAAAATCTATATCCATTAGATTTTTGAATAACTAATAAAATACTTTAAAATGATTCTTAGATCTAATTTTTTTCATGTGAATTGAAGACTCTTGTCTCTACAAGATAACCCTAAATTTGTAAATGTCTCAAATTAGATTTTGTACTAATCCATAACTCAAATAGAGTTATGGTGGTAACTTAACTAGGAATTATATTTAAGATATACATAATTATCCTAAAAGCTTAACCCCACATTGACTCAAATACAGAGGAATAATTTATCATGTTTCTAATCATGTCTATATGAGTATGATTTCACTTTTCAGTAATATCATTTTACCGTGGCATACTTGGTAAGGTATATTGAGCATAAATATTTCGCTTTTCTAGGAATTTATTAAAAGGACTAAGATTCTAATTTGACTCATCAAATCTATCATAGAATTCATCATCCATATCAGATATGATAATTTTATCTTTTTAATCTAATTATCTCTTAATCTCATTTATATAGATCTTAAAAGTGTCAATAACCTTAGACTTTTCATATATTTGATACACATAGGCATAACTTAATAAGTTATCTATAAATATGATAAAATATCTCTATTCATTAAAATAGAAAATATAAAGTAATCCACAAATAGTTCTTTATTTCTTGTAATATACTTAGTTTGCTTTCTCTTAATATAATCTATACAAATATCTAAATTAGTTTAGTTTAAATCTTTCAAAATATTATTCTTTACTAATCTTTTGATTTGTTCCTTAGAGATATACTAAAAATGTTTGTGCCACATGATAGAAGATTTCTCATTATTGAAACTATGTTTCAATCTAGTATTTGATTATAGGGTCATCAATGTCTTTACAAACTCAAAATTTAAATCAACTTTATACAAAAAATTTTAAAACTAATTTTTATTAAATTATAAAATATATTGAGTTTACCATCACTGAAAGAAAGATAATATCCTAATTCATCAATCTAGATAAAGAAACTAAACTTTTAGAAATAGTAAGAATATTGCATGTTTCTAAACTCTTAGAAACAGGTGAAACCGTCATGGCATAGTCTCCGAGATTATATCAGGTGGTGGTACCATCAATTTGGGCAGTGGTACCGCCTAGTGTCAGGCTACAGGCGGTAGTATCGTATGTACCCTAAAATTTCGAGGATTCGAATTTTGGGCTCCAAATTTGAATCCATTTGGAGCCTATAAATACCCCAGCTATTCCTGCATGGATAAGTAAAAAATATTGAGTAAAACTCTATGATTCTAAAGTTATAAACCTTAAAAAGTTGAGTTCCCTCCTCCTAAAGCTTAGAGAGAGTTCTAAGAGAGGTGTGAGAGGGATACCTTGCAAAAGAGAGTTGTAAAAGATTGTCTCCTAAACTTATGAAAAGGAGAAGAGAGATATAAAAGGATAGTTGGTCTTTGCCCATTGAAAGAAAACTGATAGTGGATGCCGGTGGCCTCGACGAAAGAGGAATCGGTGAAGTAGATGTAGGTCACGACGACCGAACCACTATAAAAATTTGGTTTGTGTTTCTCTTGTGCAATTTACTTTACTGCAAACTACTTTACTTGCTTTACATCCACTATGCTCTTCCGTACACTTTCAAAGTTAATACCTTTATGAAACGATTTTTTTATCGAAAATAGATTTAATCGCAACGAAGTTTTGAACCGACATAATTTTTATCGCTGCACTAATTCACCCCCCTTTAGTGCTGACTCTTTTCCTAACAAGAAGTACCATTATAAAATATAAGATAACATTAATATTTTGAGTCCTCAAAATATGATGAACTATTAATATCATCTATATTTCATCTTTAAGTGAAATATTAACATATATAATAGTCATTAAAAATTATTGAAGAAAGAATAATATTATCTTTATGGAATAGTTTTACTGTATGTAGGTATATAACCTTAAACTATAAGGATATCCAAAATAGTATTATTTTATCCTATGACATAATTATTCAAAGTAGATTTTCTTTTGAAATTATCTAAATATCCTAATTATATATATCAATGTCAATATTATTTTTCTTGATATCATTTAATACTAATTTTTAATATAATTTTATAAGCCATTAGTCCAAATCATTTTGGTTGCTACAAAATCAATATAATAATATAAAATATATCTTAAAATATCTTATTAATGGTAGAATATTTATTATAATTCATACCTCATAAGTCTATCATCCTAGACTATTTTGGTAACTATAAGTCAAATAAAACTTAGGTATATAAGTTACAAATAATATTTACTAAATTTTTATTAATCTAATTTATATAAAAATAATTTAATAATAATAAAATAATAACCATAATAGTTATTAAACATAAATCAGTATAAAAGAAAACTCATATGATAATTGTAATTATGATAAAACATAAATCATATTTTTATATGAAAGATAAATATTATTTTATATTTTTAAACATATACATGTAAATAACTACATAAATATCTAAAAATAATAATTTGAATTTAAGATCATATGAAATCCTATAAATGAAATTCATAATTTATAATTTTTTATAGTTTCATATGAAATCCTAAATTAGACCAATTAACTCTATTTAATTAGGTAAGCCTAGAATTGGACTACCAAAAATAAGTTAGTTGATTTAGGCTAAGCATCGGCTTAATTAGGTTAGTTAAAATTAAAATTGATCAAAGTTAAAAATTGGCTAAGATTTGACTTTCCTCAAATTTGGTCAAAATTAAGATTGATTAAATCTAAATCTAATTAAGCTGTCATAATCAAGTTCAATAAAAAATTTATGATTGACCAAAATTGAGGCTTAATCAAAATTAAAATTTGACCAAATCAAGATGGTCAATATTTAAATTGGTTTAATAACAAAGTGTAATAGGTTAAAAATAGGGTAGATTAGGTAGGTTTTGACTAAAGTTGATGAGATTGGGTCAACATTTAATTTTGATCGATTAGGTCAAAATCACATAGAGCCCACCCTTATTGATCCCCCCCCCCCCCCCCTCTTTTTTTTTTCTTTGTTGCACCTTCCACCACCACCATATGTTCAATAGTAATGGCCTATCACACCATACTAGTGCCTCATTAGACCAACAATTACTGGTGCCATAGTCTAGAGCCCAAACATGCGCAACCATCGGGCATAAGTATCGCAATGATGCGCAATAAGGTACTTGCCCTCTTGTATAGTCATCGTTTGCTTATGTAGACTGTCACTCACTTGTGTTATTTATCGTTGCTACCATTCATACCCACATTAACATTATGACATCCAATGGAACCGCCACTTGTTGTGCCACTACAGTCACCCAACAATATCATTGGTCTTGTTGTTGCCCACTATAACAATGTCGCTACCTACAACTCGCATGCATAGTCATTCCTATGATATCGTTGATCGCCTCTACCATGTGTTGCATGGTCACTATGTTTAGCAACAATTGTTGCATGCAGCACGGTCATCGGCAAACACCACCTTGGTGTTGAGCCAATGAGTCTAGGCACCTTCGATCATAATAGCGCACAACATATATAGTAGTATTGCACTTTCTATCACTACCCATGATAGCGTTGAATCTCGTATTTTGATGATAAAACTACTTGATATATGTTTATGATTTAATCTACGTTTTGAGTGACGCAGGATGCTTCAATTAGGATGAGATAATTAAAGCGGGAAAAATCATGTTGTACCGGAGGAACATGCCAAAAGATTGGACGTCGGGCCGGTGGATCAGTCGACGTATCGACAGAAGACTTCGGGCCGTGGACTCGAGCATCGAGCCAAGAAGAGCGGGTATTTGCGCTAAGGATATCAGAGTTGCGGAGTCAACTGACCGATTGGGCAATAGGCCATAGGAGAGGACGATGCATCGAAGAATCGGATGAAGTGTCGAGGGACCAATGACATGCTAGACAACTTGGTTAATTGCTTAGGATTAATTGTCTCGATCGAAGTTTTGTTTTACATGTGCAAGATTAACTACGATGGAAGAAAGACATGCAGTAGGAGTTACGCTGGAGTCAAGACCATGATCATGTTGGGGGTTCGAGAGTTTAACGGAAGTCCGGACGGTCGTCGGAGGTTCTACGGGAACAAAATCCGAGAAGTCCAGGAGCTTGCCAAAGAAGCTCATCGGAACTCGCCAAGTGGATCGTCGCAAGTCTAGGAGTTTGTCGAAAGTTCGCTGGAAGCTCACCGGAAGAAGCGATTGACACACCGGAGCAAGTTACAGTAAATGTCTTGAGAAATATCGTAGTTAGCATGTAGATTAAGTTAGGAATGGGAGGTGATCCCATTAATTTAATCTGAGGGCAATTGGGCCATTGATAGACCCAAATTGGGCCGAATGGATCAACCCATTCGGATTAGAATTCCTGCCAAGCGGTGACACCGCTAGGGTCGACGGTGGCACCGCCTAGGAGATGGTCTTTCATGAAAGCTGGGCACTGCAACCACCCAGGTCAGGCAGTGGCACCACCTGGGCTCAGTCTTCGAGCGAGACTAGGCGGTGCAACCACCCCTAACAAGCGGTGGAACCGCTTGAGCTCGGTCTCCGAGTTCTGCCAAGCGGTGCAACCGCCCCAGTCAGGCAGTGGCACCGCCTGGGCTTAGTCTCCGAGCGAGATTGGGCGGTGCAACCGCCCCTGTCAGGCGGTGGCACTACCAGAGCTCGGTCTCCGAGCTCTGTCAGGCAATTGTACTGCCCCAGTCAGGAGGTAGTACCACCAAGACCCCGAAAATCCGGGAGGTGACATTTTTTAGCTCCAAATTCAAACCAGTTTGGAGCCTATAAATACCCCTCCCATCCCTAGGTAAAAGACACAAGCACAGAGAGATTAAAAGAGAGAAAATGCTACTGCAATCTTTAGAATTTCTCTCCTCTAGCTAAAGTGTTAGAATTATGTTTAAGAGAGGAGAGTGAGTGCTTGTAAGGGTTGTCCCCTAAACCCAGTAAAAGGAGAAGAGGGGTGTAAGAAGGAGGTTGATCTTTGCCTAGTAAAGGAAGATCGTTAGTGGATGCTGGTAGCCTCGACGGAAGAGGAATCGAAGGAGTGGATGTAGGTCACGATTGACCGAATCACTATAAACTCTCATCTTCTCTTGTTTGCATTTATTCTTGCTGCTTACCTTATTGCAAACCTCCATATATGATTTACTTCCTCATTACTTTTGCTGCACTCCTTTATGAACTCGCTTTCAAGTTAAGTTTCCGAAAATGGTTTTACGTTGGAAATGATTTCATCGTACGAACGCAGTTTTAAACGTCGAAAGTTTTTTACTGCATTAATTCACCCCCCCCCCCCCCCCCCCCTCTTAGTGCTCTTGATCCTAACAATTGGTATCAGAGCTCGGTATTTCTTATTTCGGATTTACACCCGAGAGAAATGACTCTACATGGCTTTCAAGATGGCTTATCGGTTGTTCGTCTACCATTGTTTAACAGATTGGACTACACTTATTGGAAAACTCGAATGAGAGTTTTCTTGATTTCTATGAATTTGGATTCATGGAATATTGTTGAAAACGATTTTCAACTTCCCTCTAAACCGATGAACGAATGGTTGGATTTGGAGAAGTATTTTTCTTTAAATGCAAAGGCTATGAATGCCTTATTTTGCGCTTTGGATAAAAATAAGTTCAATCGGATTTCTACGTACGAAACGGCTTTTGATATTTGGCGAACACTTGAAATCACGCACGAGGAACTAGTAGAGTCAAAAAATCAAAAGTTAACATTTTATTGCATGATTTTGAGCTTTTTCAAATTCAACCAAGCGAGACTATAGGTGACATGTACACCCATTTCACGGATGTCATCAATAATCTAAGAGTTCTTAGTAAATCTTTTTCGAATTTTGATCTCGTAAGAAAGATCTTAAGATCCCTTCCAAAAAGGTAGGATCCTAAAATAACCGCAATGCAAGAAACAAAAGATTTAAATATTTTTTCACTTGAAGAACTAATTGGTTCGTTGATGACATATGAAATGGTGCACAATACACATGATGAACAAAATAACCTTCCAAATAACAGGAAAGATTTGGAACTCCTGACAAATGAATACCACTTGAGCGATGACTCAAGTGATGAGGACAATGATGAACTTGAACTTTAAACACTAAATCTTAATAAATTTATTAAATAAAAATCTAAAATAAATAATGAACTTGAATGGAGGAAGAGGCCAAAGAAGAAGAACACAAAGTGGGATGAATTGAGCTCCTCCGAAGACGAGGAGAAAATCAAGAAAGGCGTGGTGGCAAACTACGCCTTCACCGCTTTCAATGATGAGGTAATCGAAATCTCCCTAATTTATTTTGAAATTACTTGATGCTTTCATGATGTATTTTCCTTTTTAGTTTAGAATTAATTTTCTTAAAAATTACATGTTTAAAAATAAAAATACAAAAATTATGATCATGCAAGTAATTTCGAAAATGATAATATTGCATATTTTATGATAAACAAACAAAATAATTGTGATTGAAAATATGAAATCATGGTTAAGAAGTAATAATGTTTATCATATTGATTTTCATTGTTATTTCTCATTTTTTAATGAAATCATGTTTGATTTGAAGTAATGCATAAAGTTGTAATAAAAATATTAAAATTTTGATACCATGATTTGACGATTTTGTGCATGAGATTTTAAAGTTATACATGATGATTTTTATGGTTTATTGATCTTGATTACTTTTATGATGAAATTCATTTTTCGATCCTAAACATTGATGCATGTTTTTCATAAATGAAAAAGGTATGCTTCTATGAAATAAATCATATAAATTGAAATGGCTAAAGAGAGAAAAGCATGTTTCTTGAAAATTCTTTTTCTCTATCTTATTGACTGTGATGAATCTATTTGATCATATTTTTATGAATTTCTTGAAAATGATTTTGATTTGATGATTTGAATTTGAATGAATTTTTATCCTAATTATGATCTTAGTTTATTGGAATTACTTGATATCTTCTTTATGAATCAAAATCTTATATCTCCTACGTTTCCTTTTACCATTTCCTAAAGAGGAGATCTATAAAACTAACCATGATCTTTATAATTATGTTTTGAAACTTTATGCAAATCAAGATCGTTCACCATGACTTCTTGCATTTTATTAAAGAAATTATTTAAATGAATCATGTCTTTTGGTATTTACATGATCCGAGATTTTATCTTTCATGACATGATGTGATTGTATTTATGGCTTATATGCCTTGAAATGATTAAAATATTTTACACTAGTTTGTTCTTCTCCTCTTCTTTCTTGTTTACAATGATAAAATGAGGAGAAATTTTGATCATGCATTGTACGATAAAATTACTATAATGAGAATTTTACACTATTACATGCCTTAATAAAATGTTGGAAACTATGTGTTTTGGATACAAAAATTTCTATGATCATGAGCATTTTTATCTTCATGATTGTGTTTGAAAATCTATAGCAAAACTATGTTCGAATGCATGAAAGTGTTAAATTTTATTTTCGGATTTTTTTGATCCTAACAATTCATTTTTGAAAATCTATTGATCTTGATTTGATGATTTAAATGAGCTTTATCTTGATTTTTTGAAATTTATAAATTAAGATTTCTTATGCTTAAATCAAGATTTTATATGCATGAATTAACATCTTATTCTCTTACAAGATTGAATGAATTATATCTTTTTCATGATCTCCTAAGAATTCTTTATGTTATTTATTTAAGAGGAGATTTGTTAAAATGAATCACGGTTTCTCTTGATTTTTCGAAATTATAACTTGAGTATTCATTGTATAAATCAAGATTGTTTATATGTTCTCTGACATCTTTTAAGGCTTATGACTTGAATTTTGTTATATAAAATTTTTTGAATGAATTAAATATATCTCATCACCTAATAATTCTTCTTAATATTCCTTATATGATGATATGAATACATGAAATATTCATTAATTTGTTTTGATGTATACAAATAAGAAGTTTCGATCATGCATGGTAGGATGTAATTTGACAAAATTGGTACCATAATGATATGAAATAAATGATGATGAATGTTTGGTATCATGATCAACATGTTGATAAATGCTTAAAAATTTTAATGTTTGAGTATCATGTATGATATGCTTATTAATGATGATTGATTTATTTTTCGGTATCGTGCATGAAAAATAAAGTTTTTTGAAATTAAGTATGTTTTAATTTGAATATATAATGATGCACAAATAAGATTGATACTTACCTTTGTCATGATCTAGAAATTGATGTAAAGGGTCTTGTATTTTGATGATGAAACTCTTAGAGCTCAAAATTGTTGTAAAAGCCCAAAAGTTCTCCTCCCTCTGTTCTTGAAGTTTTGAGTTGTAAAGAGAGGAGAGAAAAGTTCTGTAAGGGTTGTCTCCTGAGCCCATTAAAAGGAGTGAAACTGTAAAAGGGCAGTTGACCTTCGCCTATTGAAGGAAGGCCTCTAGTTGACGTCGATGACCTCGTCGGTGGAGGAAGCCAAAAGTGGAGTAGGTCAAGGCTGACCGAACCACTCTAAATCTCGGTTTGCATTTACTTTAAGCACTTTATCATTTCTGCAAACCTCCTAAATAGCTACTGCCTTTTGCGCTTTTACGAACGAGTTTCTAAGTTCAGATCTTTCCGAATCAACATTTAGACGTAAATCGACGTTTTCGTATGATCATTACATTGCAGTTTATGTTTACATTTTAACTCCAATTATAACTGCAAACTGCCTTCTGTGCATTTACAAAACATATCTCAAAGTTCAGTATCTTCAAAGTTGATGTTTAGACGTAAACCGGTTTTATCGTACGAACATCGCATTTCAGTTTACGCTTGCATTCTGATTTTTATCATAAACTGCAAACTGCCTTTGTAGATTTACTCTAACGTCATCTCACTTAATCTTAAGCTAAAGGAGTCTAAGAATCTGGTTTTACATCGAAATCACCTTTGTCGCAGCTTTCGATTTTAATCGCTGAAAGTTTTCCGCTGCACTAATTCACCCCCCCCCCCCCCCCTCTTAGTGCTCTTGATCCTAACAATTGGTATCAGAGCCCGGTTTTTCTCATTTCGGATTTACACTCGAGAGAAATGGCTCTTTATGGCTTTCAAGAGGGCTTTTCGGTCTTTCGTCCACCGTTGTTTAACGGTTTGGACTACACTTATTGGAAAACTCGAATGAGAGTTTTCTTGATTTCTACGAATTTGGATTTATGGAATATCATTGAAAATGGTTTTCAACTTCCCTCTAAACCGATGAACGAATGGTCGGATTTGGAGAAGAAGCATTTTTCTTTAAACGCAAAGGCTATGAATGCCTTATTTTGCGCTTTGGATAAAAATGAGTTCAATCGGATTTCTACATACGAAACGGCTTTTGACATTTGGCGAACACTTGAAATAACGCACGAGGGAACTAGTAGAGTCAAAGACTCGAAAGTTAACTTTTTATTGCATGATTTTGAGCTTTTTCGAATGCAACTAAGCGAGACTATAGGCGACATGTACACCCGTTTCACGGATGTCGTCAATAGTTTAAGAGCTCTTGGAAAATGTTTTTCGGATTTTGAACTCATAAACAAGATTTTGCGTTCTCTTTCTAAGAAGTGGGATTCAAAAGTAACTGCAATACAAGAAGCTAAAAACCTAAACAACTTATCACTTGAAGAACTAATTGGTTCGTTGATGACATATGAAATGGTGCACAATGCACATGATGAACATGTTGAACACAATCACCTTCCAAAGAACAGGAAGGATTTGGAACTCCGAACAAATGAATGCCACTTGAGCGATGACTCAAGTGATGAGGACAATGATGAACAAAACAACCTCCCAAAGAACAGGAAGGATTTGGGACATAGAATATTTGAAGACCACTCGAGCATAAGCTCAAGTGATGGTGAACTTAAACTACAAATGAAACGAAAATTAAAAAGCAAAAAGAATGGAACTACTTGCTTTAAACGCAAGAAGAAGAACAAAAATTGGGATGAATCGAGCTCCTCCGAAAACGAGAAAGTCAACAAAAGCGAGGCGGCAAACTACGCCTTAACAGCCTACGACGTTGAGGTAATTAAAATGCCTTTGGTTTATTTTGAAATTACTTGATGCTTTCATGATGTATTTTCTCTTTTAGTTTATAATTAATTTTCTTAAAAATTTCATGTTAAAAAAAAAATTATGATCATACTAAGTAATTTCGAAAATGATAATATTGCATATTTTATGATAAACAAATAAAATGATCTTGATTGAAAATATGAAATCATGGTTAAGAAGTAATAATGTGTATTACATTGATTTCCATTGTTATTTCTCAATTTTGATTAAAAATCATGTTTGATTTGAAGAAATACATAATGATGAAATTAAATATTTTGATTAATAATTTTATGCATGAGATTTTAAGTTGATAATAAGCATATGTTATTTTCATGAGTATATTTGAAAAAATTATGGCAAAAATGTGCTCGAATGCATGAACGTGTTAAGATTATTTTTCGGACTTTCTTGATTCAATGTTCAAATCACTTAATTGCCATGATGATTTTACACTATAACATGTTGGAAATTATATGTTTTAGATACATAAATTTTTATGATCATGAGCATGTTTTATCTTCATGATTGAACTTGAAAATCTAGAGCAAAATCTTGTCCGAATGCATGAAAGTGTTAATTTCATTTTCGGATTCACTTAACAATTGGTATCATAACAATCGGATTTTCTCATACACTTATGAAAAATATTTTTCTAAAATGGATTTGATGAAATGATTCCTGCTTATAAATTCCATCTTGAAATATGAATGATAGTGTTTTTGCTTGCAAAGATTTGTTTCACATACATATCTCCTATGATTCATGTGCAGAAAAAGAATTTATAAATCATAATACAATGAGATTTCTTATGCAAAAATAAAGTGCTTTTGTGATTCTTTGCTAAAGAGAATAATTATTAAAATCATGATCTTGATAATTATAACATGAAGCTCTTTATAAATCAAGATCGTTCATTATGCTCCCTACATTTATCTAAAAGGAGTTCTTAAAATGAAATGCAACTTGTCTTTTGATTTCTTAGAATTCAATGAAGTGTCATATTGATATCTTGAAACTTGGAATATTTTAAAATGTGATCTTGATAAGAATGTTTCAAGTTGCTCTTTGTACTATATCTTTTCAAATGAATCATGAGCCTTGATATCATATAGAAATAACAAGATTTCTTTGCCTTGTATGTCTTGTGTGATGATTGTACATCAATTTGTTTTATTAAGAATTATATGAATCTTGATCGTAAACTTGTTAAGAAGAATTGTAATGAACCATGAATCATATCTTTGGTATTCACGAATTGATCCTCATTGATATCTTTCATTGATATGATAAATTATCATCTCATGATATATCGTATAATTATATCATGCTTTGCGATTGTATCATGTGATCTTTGCTGAATTTTCACATTGATATTCTTCATGACATGATTTCTTTGCATTGTTGTCTTATATGCTTCATGTGATAATATGAATACATTGAACACTTATGATATGATTTTTATGCAATTCCTTGTATTCTCATCACCTAATAATTCTTCTTGATATTCCTTATGTGAAGAGAAGAATACATGAAATATTCATTAATTTGTTTTGATATATACAAATAAGAAGTTTTGATCATGGTAGGATATAATTTGATAAAATTGATATCATCATGATATGAAACATTTATGATGTGCAATTATGCATGCAATACTTGTGCTTTCTAATTATGATGTGATGTATTGCATATGATGTAAATCATGATTCAAAATGCTATGAGTGCTAAGTTACACATTTTGAGAAGAAATTACTATATTGAAACATTAATGTAATTATGAATGATGATATGATATTATGCATGCAATACTTCAACTTATGATAATGATGCATGCAATGATAAAATATTCATGATGAAAAATTGTCTTGACATTCATAACTTGATTATTCATCCTTTGTCATAATTTTGAAATCGTTGTAAAACAAAAAAAGAACTACAAAACTGTATTCTCCATTTCTTTTTTACAATGACAAAGGGGGAGATAGCTAGCTTGCACAAGTCAAGAAGATGCAAAAACTTGATTGCTAGCTTGCCTATCTTAAGTAGCAAAGATTGCTAACTTGCTTATTTCAAGACGCAAAAATTGTCTTCTTGAACATCACTATCTTGAATATCTTAGGAAGCAAAACTTGCAATTTGCACATTGCAATAGGAAGCAAGAATCATGAGCTTACACAAGAAAGCTATCTTGCATTTGCTTTCGAAATTTTTGCTAGCTTATATATTGTGAAACTTGTATATCGTAAAAATTGCTAGCTTGTGGTCTTAAGAGAAGCAAAAAGTTGCTATCTCAAAAGAAGCAAATGTGCTATCTTGCCTATCTCAAGAGGCAAAAATGCTAACTTGCGTATCTAGCAAAGTGGACAAAATTTTCAAGAAGCAAGAGTTGCTTTCTTGAACATCTCAATATTGCTAGCTTGCATGATGTAGAACTTGCTATCTTGAACACTACCAAAAGTGCTATCTTGAATGCTATAAAACTTGCATATCTAAAACTTCATAGCATGAATGTTCTAAGCATGATGTAACACTTGCTAAATCTTCTAGCTCCAAGATTGCATGATGATAAAACTTGATACTATATTTTTCATGCAATAAGTTGAACTAATATCACAAATGCTTGATTGTGGTACTTCTCCTTTTTGTTGATGACAAAGGGGGAGAAGTATGTTGATGAAAGTATGTTGATAACATGACATGTTATGCGTAAGTTTATGCATAAGTTCATGATGACGTGTTGCAAGTATTCATGATGAATATTGCAATGACTTGAATTCAGTTTGAATTCAAGGTTCTATCAATATGGCATATTGATAGGGGGAGTTTGTTTAAACTCCGGGAGTTAAGTTTAACTCGTCATCAAGTGGTTGTCATCATCAAAAAGGGGGAGATTGTTGAATCTCGTATTTTGATGATGAAACTACTTGATATATGTTTATGATTTAATCTACGGTTTGAGTGACGCAGGATGCTTCGATTAGGATGAGACAATTAAAGCAGGAAAATCATGTTGTGCCGAAGGAACATGTCAGAAGATTGGACATCGGGCCGGTGGATCGATCGACGTATCGACAGAAGGCTTCGGGCCGTGGACTCGGGCATCGGGCCAAGAAGAGCGGGTATTATGCCAAGGATATCAGAGTTGCGGAGTCAATTGGCCGATTGGGCAATAGGCTGCAGGAGAGGACGATGCGCCGAAGAATCGGACGAAGCGTCGATGGACCAATGACATGACCGGACAACTTGGTTAATTGCTTAGGATTAATTGTCTCGATCGAAGTTTTATTTTAAGTGTGCAGGATTAACTACGATGGAAGTTAGACAAGCAGCAGGAGTTGCGCCAGAGTCAAGTCAATGATCACGTTGGGAGTTCGAGAGTTCGACGGAAGTTCGGACAGTCGTTGGAGGTTCTACGGGAACAAATCCGAAAAGTCCAGGAGCTTGCCAAAAGAAGCTCGTCGGAACTCGCCAAGTGGATCGTCGCAAGTCCAGGAGTTTGCCGGAAGTCCACAGGTGTATCACCGAGGGTTCATCGGATGATCGACGGAAGTTCGCCGGAAACTCGCCGGAAGAAGCGATTGACGCACCGGAGCAAGCTGCAGAGATTGTCTTAGGATTTATCGTAGTTAGCACATTGATTAAGTTGGAAATGGGAGGTGATCCCATTAGCTTAATCTTGGGGCAATTAGGCCCCTAAAAAACCAAAATTGGGCCGAATGAAGCTACCCATTCGGACCCCGACAGCACTAGGAGGTGCAACCGCCCAAGCCGGGAGGTAGCACCGCACGGGCTAAGTCTCCCTCCCAGGAGACCGGGGTAACTGCCCCAACCAGGTGGTGGCACCACACTGGCTCGGTCTCCAGCGAGATCGGGCGGTGCAACCTCCCCCCACAGAGGGTAGCACCGCTGAGCTCGGTCTTCGAGCTCTAACAGGAGGTGCAACCGCCTTAGTCGGAGGTGGCACCGCCTGGGCCTCGGCCTCCGAAACGAGGCGGGCGGTGCAACCTCCCCGATAGGGAGGTGCAACCGCTTGGGCTCGATCTTGAAGCTCAAAAGCGGGTGCAACCGCCCCCACGGAGGTGCAACCGCTTGATCCCAAAATTCCAGGATTTGATAGTTTTGAGCTCCAAATTTGAACTGGGTTGGGGCCTATAAATACCCCACCCATTCAGCACTGAAAAGAAAAAGACAAAACATCGAAATCTTGATCTTTTCTGTGATTCTTAGAGCTCAAAATTGTTGTAAAAGCCCAAAAGTTCTCCTCCCTCTGTTCTTCAAGTTTTGAGTTGTAAAGAGAGGAGGGAAAAGTTCTGTAAGGGTTGTCTCCTGAGCCCGTCAAAAGGAGTGAAACTGTAAAAGGGCAGTTGGCCTTCGCCTATTGAAGGAAGGCCTCTAGTTGACGTCGGTGGAGGAAGCCAAAAGTGGAGTAGGTCAAGGCTGACCGAACCACTCTAAATCTCGGTTTGCATTTACTTTGAGCACTTTATCATTTCTGCAAACCTCCTAAATAGCTACTGCCTTCTGCGCTTTTACGAACGAGTTTCTAAGTTCAGATCTTTCCGAATCAGCATTTAGACGTAAATCGGCGTTTTCGTACGATCATTACATTGCAGTTTACGTTTACGTTTTAACTCCAATTATAACTGCAAACCGCCTTCTGTGCATTTACAAAACATATCTCAAAGTTCAGTATCTTCAAAGTTGACGTTTAGACGTAAACCGGTTTTATCGTACGAACATCGCATTTCAGTTTGCGCTTGCATTCTGATTTTTATCATAAACTGCAAACTGCCTTTGTAGATTTACTCTAACGTCATCTCACTTAATCTTAAGCTAAAGGAGTCTAAGAATCTGGTTTTACATCGAAATCATCTTTGTCGCAGCTTTCGATTTTAATCGCTGAAAGTTTTCCGCTGCACTAATTTACCCCCCCCTCTTAGTGCTCTTGATCCTAACAGAAACCACTTGATATATGTTTATGATTTAATCTGTATTTTGAGTGACGCGGGATGCTTCAATCAGGATGAGACAATTAAAGCAGGAAAAATCATGTTGTGCCAGAGGAACATGTCAGAAGATTGGACGTCGGGCCGGTGGATCGGTCGATGTATCGACAGAAGGCTTCGTGCCGTGGACTCCAGCATCGGGCCAAGAAGAGTGGGTATTGCGCCAAGGATATCGGAGTTGCGGAGTCAACTGTCCGATTGGGCAATAGGCCGCAGGAGAGGATGATGGGCCGAAGAATCGGACGAAGCATCAAGGGACTAATGACATACCAGACAACTTGGTTAATTGCTTAGGATTAATTGTCTTGATCGAAGTTTTATTTTACATGTGTAGGATTATCTATGATGGAAGAAAAACATGCAGCAGGAGTTGCACCGGAGTCAAGACCATGATCACGTTGGGGGTTCGAGAGTTCGACGGAAGTCCGGACGGTCATCGGAGGTTCTGCCGGAACAAAATCCGAGAAGTCCAGGAGCTTGCAAAAGAAGCTCGTCAGAACTCGCCAAGTGGATCGTCGCAAGTCCAGGAGTTTGCCGGAAGTCCACTGGAGCATTGCTGAAGGTTCGTCGGATGTTCACCGAAAGTTCACTGGAAGCTCGCCGGAAGAAGTGATTGACGCACCGGAGCAAGTTGTAGTAAATGTCTTAAGAAATATCATAGTTAGCATGTAGATTAAGTTAGAAATGGGAGGTGATCCCATTAACTTAATCTGGGAGCAATTGGGCCCTTGATAGACCCAAATTGGGCCGAATGGATCAACTCATTCGAACCAGAATTCCTGTCAAGCGATGGCACCGCCCAGGAGATAGTCTCTTAGGAAAGCTGGGCGGTGGCAATGCCTGGGCTCAGTCTCCGAGTGAGACTGGGCGGTGCAACCGCCCCTAACAGGTGGTGCAACTACTTGAGCTCAGTCTCTGAGCTTTGCCAAGCGGTGCAACCGCCCTAGTCAGGCAGTGGCACAGCCTGGGCTCAATCTCCAAGTGAGACTGGGCGGTGAACTGCCCCTGTCAAGCGGTAGCACTGCTAAAGCTCGGTCTCCGAGCTCTGTCAGGCGGTTGTACCGCCCCAGTCAGGAGGTAGTACCGCGAGGACCCCGGAAA
Organism: Musa schizocarpa; assembly: GCA_900464855.2. Taxonomy (NCBI): domain Eukaryota; kingdom Viridiplantae; phylum Streptophyta; class Magnoliopsida; order Zingiberales; family Musaceae; genus Musa; species Musa schizocarpa. Next base: position 15,689,738 of record LS990919.1, read on the forward strand.
TCTGGGAGGTGACATTTTTTAGCTCCAAATTCAAACCAGTTTGGAGCCTATAAATACCCCTCCCATCCCTGGGTAAAAGACACAAGCACAGAGAGATTAAAAGAGAGAAAATGCTACTGCAATCTTTAGAATTTCCCTCCTCTAGCTTAAGTGTTAGAATTCTGTTTAAGAGAGGAGATTGAGTGCTTGTAAGGGTTGTCTCCTAAACCCGATAAAAGGAGAAGAGGGGTGTAAGAAAGAGGTTGATCTTCGCCTAATAAAGGGAGATCGTTAGTGGATGCCGGTGGCCTCGATAGAAGAGGAATCAGAGGAGTGGATGTAGGTCACGATTGACCGAACCACTATAAACTCTCATCTTCTCTGGTTTGTATTTATTCTTGCTGCTTACCTTATTGCAAACCTCCATATGTGCTTTACTTCCTCACTACTTTTGCTGCACTCCTTTACGAACTCACTTTCAAGTTAAGTTTTCGAAAACGGTTTTACGTCGGAAACGATTTCATCGTACGAACACAGTTTTAAACGTCAAAAATTTTCTACTGCACTAATTCACCCCCCCCCCCCCTTAGTGCTCTTGATCCTAACAGATAGAACCAATGACCAAGATTACGTAGCATCGTATGCTCATGGCATCATCATTGGATGTGCAAGTAAACCTGATCACCTACAAGCAGGCAACATACGACAAGGGTGGACGGAATAAGCAATTAGATCGGATAACCCTTCATAAGAGAAGGGCGATAATATAAATAAATTTAAATTTTTACGACCTAAGATATTTGATTTTAAAATATCAGACTATGATACCAATTGTTAGCATAAAATCATAATCATGTTATTATGCGAAATAATTTTAATGTTAGAATATGAATACCTTTATTTGATTCTTAAAACATACTCCATAGTTCAATCTGTAGAACATAGAGATAAAGGGAGATGTGAATAAATCAATAATATTGATAGTGTCTGTGTATTATATTATATCATATCATACATAGTCCCTAAGATATTCTATCTATTTATAGAGAGTCTCGAATAAGTGATTAGAAGAGCCTCTCCCATCAACGTTATTTCCTAAAGAATCCTATCATCAATGGCCTTTCTTTCTATTGATTGATAATCATAATTCGAATCTAATTAGAATTATAATATATCTTATCTAATTAGATAAAATCATATAATTTAATAATATAATCATAATTTACATTGTTTCACTTGATAATTTATATGAGAATGGTGCAATGTCTTCAAATTTATTATAAACCTAAAGTATAATTTACTTGTAATTTATTTAATAAGTATTGTCTTATTTTCATATCATTAGTAGTACTTTCTTCTTTTACATGTAGACGGTAACTATAGGGCACGTGTTAAATATTTTATCTCTAATTTTTTTTTAGAAAAAATCAAATTCAATTGATAAGTGTTGGGAAATCTAGGGCGACATCATATGTATAATAGAAGAACAAAAAAAAAAATCTAAGAATTTTACACAAAAAATAAGATTTTATCATCGTGTAGAGATTGGTACACAAAAACCCACAAAATAAAAAACTACACATATAAGAAAAATATATTACCTAGAGAGATCGTATATCTTTAAAAACCTATAGATCTATGAGATATGATGAAGAAGGTTAACTTTCCTCCTCGATAGCGGTGATCCATATGGTAGGGGCTGCGAAGACACTCCTTAAATCACTACCCAAATCTCTTCCTTGCATGCACCATACAATCAAGAAGGGGCTACCCCTTCTTACTGTCCACATGCTCCAAATAGGGGCTGTAGGTTCAGGAGGAGAAGGGGAGAGAAGAATATGAGGTGGTAGCCAAAAAACCTAGCTCATAGTCTATTGGTTTTTTCTTATTTATAGAGGCCTCCTTGTCAACTTAACCCTAATAGATCATATCATATTGAGTACTAGATCTTAATCCAACTACTTAAGCCTCTTAGATTAGTGGGTCTCTACCCAATAATCTCTTATTGGCTCTTATTGGATCTTATCCATAGGATCCAATAATTCATGGGCTTATTGGATATCCAATAAGATAGGAGCTCCATCGGATATCTCATATCTGAACCTCTACTCATCGCAACACCTACCATATGTGTATGACTCTTAAGGCCTAATATCGAATTGGTCATGAGTCATACCTGTCAGAACTTTTTCTAGCTCAGTGAATTATTATCTTATCTCCATAATAATTTACTCGACTCATCAACTGCGGATGTATTAGGCCACTACGCCATAGCCCCTAAACGTTACAAGGGAATCCAATCCATTGAACATGTCTATCTTTAGTTACTATATATTTATAGTTCCTTATTTATCTAATATCTCAAAGACTGTATATCAGACATAATGTTGTTAGACTCATACGATTTCTATTCGAGTTTTGCTCTAATCGGATTCTCTTAGAGAATTCTCTCTCTCTAAATTTAAATGATCTTAGCTAAGGATCTATCTGAGTAAGAATATATGAGATATTTCTCTCGTTACACTAAGAGTGGATGATCCTCTATCGACACTAAATGGCCCTCATATGGTTAGTTGCCACTCTCGATACACTACTAGGACAACAGAATCGCTATCTAAGAATAAGATATCATCAATCACCCAACATTATATAAGCGGATTAATCAGTAAACTCATTCTCCAATGAGCACCTGCATAATATTCCTAGTGTCCTAACATGAGTAATTATAAGATCAACCAACTCCATCATATAGATTGGTATACAGCACACGATTATCTAGTTATCTCGATCCCTCTCTCAAGAAATCTATGATTAAGATTATTTAGGGTCTTTGTTTAGAGGTGAATCGGTCTCATTATCATGATCTCATCACGATCTGATTCTCATTGCATATATCTACGAACATTACAATATATATATATATATATATATATATATATATATATATATATATATATATATATATATATATATATATATATATATATATATATATATATATATATATATATATATATATATATATATATATATATATATATATATATATATATATATATACAATAAGTAATATAAAATAATAAAATATCAAATAATATAATAAGCAAAAAGAATGTGTATCATCTCACATGTGTCATCACTCACGTGATTGGCTTGCAAGATACTTATGATTAGCAATCTCCCACTTGACCTAAAACCAATCACATATATGTTTGATCTTTATCAGACTCTATGATATTCAAAGACAATCTGAGACAAATAACTTTGTCAATTAATTTGCAATGTTATCTTCGGATGAAACTCTTTCTACTACTACGTCTCCTCAGGTCATGATCTCTCTAATAAGTTGAAACCTTCTTAGAACACTTCTGATGAGACTCAAGTTCCCTTATTTGAACAATCACCCCATAGTTATCGTAATATAAGGGAATCTATCTCTCACTACTCGACACGACTTATAGATTTGTGATAAACTTCTTTATGCAGACTCCCCCCTTTACTGTCTCTACTGTAGTAATATGTACTCTGCCTCTATGGTTGAGTCAATACTAGTATCTTGCTTACAACTCTTTCAATATACTGCTCCTTCATTCAAGGTGAACACATACCTTGAATTCGACTTGCTATCATCGACATCGGGCTAAAAACCTGAGTCTGTGTAGCCCTTAACTCTGAGGCTACTATCTTCATATATTAGTAAAATATCCTTAGCTCTTTTTAAATACTTAATGATACACTTTACTACTTTCTAGTGCTCCAAGCCTAGATCCACCTAATACCTACTCATGACCCTCAGAGCCTGTGCTATATTAGACCTAATATATAGCATATCATACATGATAAATTATATCGCTAAGGTATAGGGTATCCTATCCATGTCTATCATTTCTTCAGGAGTTTTTGGGGACATACTCCTAGAAAGCAATATCTCATGTCTCATCAGTATGAGACCTCTCTTGGAATCTTCCGTGTCAAATCTTTTGACAATGATTTCTATGTACTTGCCTTGGGACAAGCCAAGCATAATCTTTTATCTATCTCTATGGATCCGAATCCTCAATATATAGAATGATTCTCATAAATTCTTCATGGAGAAATTTATAGATAACCAAGTCTTTACTATAGAGAGCATTCATACATCATTCTCAATGATCACAATATCATCCACATATAGCATCAAGAAGATGATATCACTCACATTTACCTTCTTGTACATACAAGGTCGATCTTCGTTCTTAATGAAGTTATAAAATCTGATCTCCTCATCAAATCTTATGTTCCAACTTCGAGAAGCTTGCTTCAATCTATAGATGGACCTAAGCAATATGCAAATCTTATCTGGACTTTCTTTAGATACGAATCTCTTAGGCTATATCATATATACCTCCTCCTCGAGGTTGCCATTAAAGAAAATGATTTTTACATCCATTTGTCATATCTTAAAATCATAGTGTGCTACAAATAGCCAATAGAAATCAGATGGATTTTAGCATGACTATAAGTGAGAAGGTTTCATCATAGTCAACACCTTATCTTTGATGATACATTTTAGCCACTAGCCTTGCTTTATAGGTCTCCGTCTTTTTAGGTCTCCACATTTCCTATATATCACTTGCAAGCAAGCAACATATGATAAAGGTGGATAGAATAAGCAATTAGATCATATCACTCTTCGTAAGAGAACAACGATAATATAAACAAATTTAAATTTTTACAACCTAAGATATTTGATTTCAAAATATTAGGATTTGATACCAATTGTTAGCATAGAATCGTAATCATGTTATTATACGAAATAAATTTAATGTTAGAATATGAATACCTTTATTTGATTCTTAAAATATGCTCTATAGTTCAATCCATAGAACATAATAACATGGATCTATAACGAGAACATAATAACTATGAGATGAAATAGGGATAAAGAAAAATATGAATAAATCAATAATCTTGATCGTGTCCATGTATTGCATTATATCATATCATAGCATACGTAGTCTCTAAGAAGTCTATATATTTATAGAGAGTCTAGAATAAGTGATTAAGAGAGTCTCTCCCATCAAGATTATTTCCTAAAGAATCATATCATTAGTGGGTTTCCTTTTTATTGACTGATAGTTATAATTCGAATCCAAACAAAATTATAATATATCTTATCTAATTAGATAAAATCATATAATTTAATAATATAATCATAATTTACATGAGAACAGTGCAGTGTCTTCAAATTTGTTATGAACCTCAAGTATAATTTACTTGTAATTTATTTAATAAGTATTGTCTTATTTTCATATCATCATTAGTATTTTCTTTTTTTACACGTTGACCGGAGCTATAGGGCAAGTGTTCAATATTTCATCTCTAATTTTTTTGGAAAAAAAATCAAATTCAACTGATAAGTTAATTACCTTAGATTTTTCATGTAAAATGTCGACAAGGACATATTGTTGTATACCAGATTTCCCATTTACAAGAATTCTTAAGATATGAATTTGGAGTTATTTATCTTACAAATTTTTGTTCACTTATCAGCATACTTTGCATGATTGATCTTCTTAAGTTTACTTTAAGAGAGTTTGGATAAGTGAATGTTGAAATACTAAAAATTTCAGGTCTCTTTTTGTAGAAATATTAGAATTTATCAGCATAGTTGACTAAAGGCAACAATAAAATTATTTATGAAAAAAGACTGAGTATTGCATGCATGTTTTAGCTTGTTCTATATATGAGTAGTAGAGGTAATGCTTTTAGTACAGTGGAGCTTAAATTATCTTGTATACTTTTTAAACAGTGAATAATATTCGAAAACAATCTAATGACTGAATTCACAAGCCAAGAAGTTCACGTGAGAAAAACAATAGATGATGACAAAAAATCTGAAAGGAGGTTCAAATGTTACAAGCTACAAAGTAAACAATGATAAAAGAGAAATGGAAGAATGTTCCAACAGACAATCTGTTTAATAGGGGGAGGTGAAGAAGGATTTGCTTGCTTGAGTGAACATCCTGTAAAGAAAGATTTGATGTAATATATTTATGTGATTTAACAGGTTACAAAGGTAAGGTTGATGCAGGTCTCATGCAGAGTGATCTCAGCCATGGGCATATTGAAGGCTCACTTTTAGCAGCCGCAGCAGACTGAAACAATGAATGACCCTTGGAGTTTCCCAACCTTTGGAACGTAGACCGTTCCATGTGTCAAGAAGATTTCAAACAGCTCATTATTAGGTGACAACTTCAAGAGAAACTGTAAGTTCAAAGGCATGATGATGATCACAATGCATTCATCAGCTGTTCAACTCTATTTCTCTCTCTTGACCCGTTAATGCTGAGAATAACTTTACCTTCTCACATGAGAATCTAAAGATAGCGCATCACACTTGTAATCATATTGTTTTTGAAACAATAATTGAACAAGAATCCACGGAAATGAAGTTAACAAGGAAAACAACAGCATAAATACACAAAAATTATGATAAAAGGTCTGCAATGTATTTATTGCATGATAAATACAGTTAAGTTTGAAGATAAAAATGAACCTGGAAGATGCAGCATTGCTCGAACATGGTTTACTTGAATCCATTTGTTCTTGAGAAATGAAAGAGGTTACTGTATTCACACTAGATGGATGTTCTCTTCTTTCCTCTTCTTCTTTTTCCTCGAGGGAAGTAATGAGGCAGGTTATTTCTACACGCCAAATTGCATCTTCTGAATCAAACAAAGAACGTAATCTGGATGCTATATATGATCTCAAGTATGCAGCCTAATGACCAAAAGAGAAGTATACGCGTATGCATTCAGCTCTTGACTGATCCAAACGGCTGAAACAAATGATGGTGTTGGATATTACAAAGAAGACTGCCTTCGGTCATGTAGCATTTGGTTCCTCAAGAACAATCTTTTACTGTTGATTTCATCATTGTCAAGCAATCTTTTCTTTTTTTGCGTTGCCAAAAATTACAGAAACCCTAACCGCGTTAATGATGCTGCATCTTCCTGAAAGCCTTCATTGAAACCAAGAAAAAGAATTGTTATGTGCATCATACTTCACATTTTTTATTAGATTTGTGCTTGCAGCTAGAAACAAATATCTAAAAAGAAAACAAAACATTGAATCCCTGCTACTCATTTCTGAAATTTCAAGAGCACTCTAAGCCAAACTGACTGGCTCATATATAGTTTTATGAAAGGATGTTCAGGGTTGCCTGAGATAACCCAGTCTCAATCATGTGATGGCGAAAGATGGTGCAAGAAAGATCATTGTTCTAGTAAACAAGAAGCCCGAGAAAATGTTAGAGATAGAAAACGGAAAGAGGCAATATATATTTTGGCAGATTTTCCTGCATTTTCTCTCTATTGCAATGCTTTCTCATTCTCACCTTACATCAGATGTGAGATTGGTGAAAACCTGCAAAGCTGGAAGAAGATTACCAGCAAAGCATCAACTAAAATGACTCAAAGGGACAGGAGGAGGCAAGTAAAACCAAGCAAAGTTATAGGATCGCATGCCATCTCATCGTCGTAATCATTCCTGCAGTGAAGAGGCAAAGCAATGCCCATCATCTAATTATGACACATATTAGCAGCAGTCAAGAAGAAAAGTAAAGTATGTGATGCCCAAAAAGCTCGTTTATACCAACCCTTCCTTTAACCACCGAAGAAGTGTTTGTTTTCTCTACTTGTATGAGGGCAATCCAGGTCGTAAATTGCAAGAAAGATCTGCCAGATGGGTTTTACAAAGAGAAGCTAACAGAGTTCACTTGGCAGGATGCCCACCTCCGTCCATATGATTCTCCTCGTTGATGAGAGATAGAAGTGGTGGATGGAGGTGGACAGAATGCCAAGAACCTCTGCAAGCAACCCTTTGATAAGCCCAGATGACATCATATATTTCCCATACCACTGCCTCCAAGCTTTCGATACTTTGACCCAACGAGGGGGATAAATGGCATTTATACGAGTGAGAGAGAGAGAGAGAGAGAGAGAGGCATTTACTAACCAAATTAAAGAGGTTGAAAAAGGGATGGGATTGTTCTTGTTGTGTGGTGTGGATAACAACAGACAAGCTGAGATGACCATTCGGTGGAGAAGGAAGGATTCAATCATCTCGCTCATTCTTTCCCCTCAAACCATCCCATCTAAAAGGAAAGGATTGAGAAGCGTGAACAAGGTGGGTGGGGGGTGGGTGTGAGAGGGAGAAAAGAAAGCAAGAAAGAGAATGACAAGGACAATAACCAGGAGATTAAAGGAAACCAAATCTTTGCTCCCATCCACACCTACTAATCCCTCTCTTTCCCTTCGTTGTAGTGTCATTTCTCACACGCAAGCAAACACAGGAACAAAGGCTACACCTTTTTCTTTAGTATCTTCTGTGGGCTAAAAGGAGGCTGGCTCAATGGGGCAGATAGCTACTACTTATCAGAAGTATAACTACGATTCTATTGGGGGTGGTGTTGAGTAATGAAACTGGAACTCTCATTATACTACAAAAGAGAAAGAGGCGTCTCTTTCTCCCTTCACGATGCACGTAGTTTGATCTCACTTAGTTCTGATGGTTCACTCTACAGAAACAGTGCATATTGAACTCATATCCTTCACCGATCGTAAAAGATCAAAATTTTCGACACTCTTGAGACACATGCAACCGTTTGATAATACATGTTGGATGATGATTTAACTCCACTCCTGCACAGCACCAGCACCATACTGCACAATAGGGGATTTGAATTCTACAGGAATTTTCTGAAATCAACGAAGAACATAAAATAAATCCAAGATTGTGGAATCTACACGAGCAATGCTTCTCGTGAATATGACATGAAGAATGGAACTGTAATTATATTGTGCATGCTACCAACCCCGACTCCCCAAGCTTCACGGAAATACATATTTGCCTCTAAATTTATATACAACCAACTATTTAAGAGATTTAATCTAATTGAGCATATATGAAATCGATGATCGCCTAGTTAATTCCTGTTTCCATAGTTATATGTTATATCTTACATAAGAACGAACAATTTCTTTTCCGCTATGCTATTTGTACAAAGACTGTTACTGAACCTTCAGTAACTAAAGTAAGTATATGTCATAAACTTGAACCATTGTGATAACCAAAAAAGAATCACATGTCCGATTTATTGATAATTTCACGTTATATATAATATTAACTTTGTAAAAAAAATAATTTTTGCAAGTTCATGACAAGACATAATGATCCACACATATCCACATTCTTTTATCATTATCTTTGGGAAAAAGCAATACGGGAAGCATCTGTGATCTACCAAGACAAACTCGAAAGGGTGTACGTGCCAATATCTTTTACCATTCATTGTCTGGCAGAAAAAGAAGGCAAAAAGGGGTGAGAGAGAGAGAGAGCGAGAGAGAGCGCATTGAAGAGCTGGACCCACCAGCCCAATCGCTCCTTTTTGTCTTCTGATCTGCCATCATTCATGATGCTCACAACTTCACCCCACCATCACCAGTAAGTTCCCTCACCTCCACATCATCTCATCTACCAGCTTCTTCAACCCAATGCCATGCATTTAAATCCCATCAATTCTCTGCCTCACCAACCCACCATCCATTCCACTTTGTCCAACACCATAAAAACGAGAGAGGGATTAGACAATGTGTAGTGAAGTACAACACCCTTTGTACCGACTCTTCAAATAGTTAATTGAGACCCTTCCTCCTCTTCTTCTTTGGCTAACCTTATAAATATGTTCACAGAAAAAATGTTAGACGAGAGCATGTGCATGAAAGCCAACAAAGTTTACGTGATGTCTGAAAGCGTCCCTACGTGAAGTATAAATGTCCACCAGGTGTTGGAGGCGTTCCCCACATTAATTTTCCAGTGAAATCCAAATCCAAAGAATCGGGATCCGAATCCAATGCCTCCCACATTAATTTACCAGTGAAATCCAAGGTATCAGAATCCGGATCCAATGCATTTTTCCTCCGACATGACTCTTCCTTAGCATGAGCTCAATCTACAAGATGACAGACAGGTTGTCAAAAGGAAGGAAGGAAGGAAGGCGAAACTTGCGAGGTCCGACTCGCTTTTGCAGGACGACCTTGCAATATCACTTCATACAAGGAAAACATTTTTATTAGTTCATTGTTAACACTTTTGAAGTCAAGCCAAGCGAATGGAAACGGGTACGAGTATGCATGTTATTGCGAAAACTCGTTGCACCTTGATGCATTTTTATATGGCTTTTGTGAACTTTTTATTGGGCGATCCCATGCATGACTTAGGTGATTGATTCAAATTTCTAACATTAATTTTATATGAGTAGATAAGAAAAATATAAAAGGTAATCATCAGTCAAGAAAAAAGACTTTCATTTGGGGAGAAGAAAGATTTTACGATTGATTAGTCAAATTATTTTCGATGGTTATGCTTTTCTGATACGCTAATTCAGACATTATACTTTATGAATTTATCGGTATAGATCTTTAAGATTTTTCTTCTACTTAATGTTTCTCCCTCATATGAGTATCTGATTTTTATATGATATATGATTTATTATTTTAAAATAAAATATTATTCTAGTTTGTACATATTTTTTTCTTCATATTGAAGGATTTTTTCACATAAATCTTCTCTCATGATTTGCTTAGCATTTTATCGCTAATTTGATTAACTCACACTATTAAATTATTTATAATATATATTTGTGTTAAATTATATCTTATTTAATTACATTAAAAAAAGAAGATTCTAGTGTTTATCACCTTCGTATATTCAAGACTCCATATCCCATCCTTTCCTAACAATTTTTATGAGTTGCCTTATGTCTGATAAAAAATTCTAACAATTTTGTTGGGATTCTTTTGCAATAAAAGATCCTATGAAAAATCTTAATATATTGATTGAATTAAAATTTCTCTTTATTTTTATGTCCCCTCCCAACTCATCAATAGTTTTCCCCTCCCATGCTCTATAGGGGTTAAACAAGGTGACCTCCTTCCCTTCCTCTTTTTTGTTTTAGTATAGCAAAATCTAACTAGGATTTTTGAGGACTTCGTTGTCAAAAGGAAGATTACCCCCTTCGGTGTCGAAGGCCTTAAAGCTCACACCTCATCTTTGCTGATGACATCCTCCTCTCTATCGGAGCTAATGATAAGTCATGCCTTAACATGATCAAAGCTCTCGACCTTTATTCCTCCATCATCAAACTTCATGTCAATAAGAACAAGTCGATCATCTTACTTCCTAAGGCCTACAACCCTATCACTAAGTATTGGGTTTGCGAGCTCTTACACATTATCCAAGTTCCTTCGTTCACCATCGTAGAGTTCCTAATCACTATCAAGATCAAATAATCCAAAATGTCCTTTCTAGATTAAATTGTTGGAACAATTGCAAGTTGTTCCAAGCTGATAAAACAGTCCTACGCAATTTTATGGTCAACACGGTGCCCTTTTATTCTTTGATAAATACTTGGATCATTGATTAAAAATATTTCCTTTATTTAGAAAGGTTCCTGTCACTTCTTCTGGAATAATGATCGATCTAAGAATAAAATATCCTTTATTAATTGGAGTCGCATCACTAGCCCTAAGGCTGAAGGAGGCCTTGGTATTAGGAATATCAAGCTTGTTAAGACCATTATCTATGTCAAGAAGACCCCTAGAACTAAGTTTGAACTCATCTTCATCTTGGGAAAGCTCATGCAATGGCCTATCTACCTTTGTTTGGAATAATCTTTGGATAATTAATACTCTTAATAGTTTTATAGCCAACCTACACCAATATTGACTCTCTTTTTTTCATCTGATCTATCAATGAACCCATAGACTACAATAATTAGATCCCCGATGTCATCAATCAGCTTTTCGATCTAGATCTCACCCAATCCATTCTCTCGAAACATTCACACTCAAGAGTGTGTATAGATCTCTAAGGGATGAGGATTTTATGAGATCCACCATTTTAACTTTTATAGGTGTATTGCGATGAAAGAGAGAACTCGGACAATTTTGCTGTTGTCTTTCTTAAAGCTTTCATTACGAATAGATTATGACTCATATGGAAACACATAAATGATTATCACTTCTACAACTCTTAGTCCCAAACTAGATCTATATGGTGTCATGCGATATCCTTTACCAATTATGGTTAGAAGTCCAAGATCCTTCCTTACTGAGGGATCTTCTTCCCCCTACCTTCCTACCCAATCCCCCTATTCGAACACCCCCTTTGTTTGAGGACACCACCGTTCCTCCGTCCTCCGATGTGACAGATCTTTTGACCCTCCTATTTTTTTTTGCAGGTTTTGGCTTCCTCATCAACGATCCGCTAGGCAACACCATTTTGGTAGGCTGCAACCGCTACAGCCTCAACAAGAGCGTGCGGGACTCTTCTCTCCTTGCAGAAAGCCATGCCATCCTTGATGGGCTCAAAGCTCCCCATCAACACCAGATAACTCATCTCAAAGTCTATACAGACTCCCAATCTTTGGTCAATATGCTTTCAAAGCAATCCAGCGTCCCATGGCAACTCTACCAAATATACTGAGATATCCTACACGTGGCATCTTCCGTGCACACCCAATGGGTTCACATCAACGAGAATAGTAATAATTCGACCCACAACCTTGTCAATTAGGGTAAACTTAATACTTTATATATATATATATATATATGGAAAGGTGACCCACCTCCTATTAGCATGTAGGAGGACTCTTTGATTTAATATAATTCTCGTTTTTCTTTAAAAAAAATTCTCTTCATTTGGAAGTTAAAATGCAATCCGATACTATCTTTGCCTAAACTTCAATTGGAGATTGGATTTAGTGTGCCCCAATGAGTTTTAGGAAAACTATTACCGACCAGTTGCAGTTTGGGAAGAATTTACGATAAAAATAAATAAATAGATATGCCAATACTGTCAATATTGTATGTCAAAGATCGTTTTCTTTAATGTTAGGTTTAAGGTAGTTTTTATTGGTATAGGGAAGTAGTTATTCTTGGTAATTCTTATATAAAATCCCAGACATCTTTAATGCTAACCTTTCATAAAATTATAAATTTATTTGAGCAAGGATAATAACATTGAATTGGTGTATTAGACCTACTTACTAAAAATTGAGGATTCAAAACTTCATTCAATATATTTGGAATATACTAACTAGTTTGGTTAATGAAAACTTTGTATGATCATTGATAGTATCATGAGTATTGATGAGTTGACCCAGTTGATCTATTGTCAAAGGTGCAAGCTCATTTAGGTGCCTGTTCTTCGTTGATGTGGGAGACTTAGTGAGGTGAGACTACATAGGCTGCCCGATCGAAAGCCATTCTATTGGTGAGGACTTGGTTCAAGATAGCCGGGTAAGCAGATTGGAATCTTCCTAATTGTAAGGTTCCTCCCTGAGGGTTGGATCATTCGGGTGTCTTCGGGTTGTTGGCGATCTTGCATGACAGGCCGACGCCGAGGGTTGCCCAATGTAACCCCTTCGATGCTTAAATTAGCGAAAGGGAGGAGTTAGCAGTGTGTGTAGAACCCCTCTTAGCGTCTGCTTAAGGTAGTTGTTATACCTTTAGAGATTGACCCTCTGTAGGTTATTAGCATCCGTCAATATTTCAAGAAGATGGTTCATCTATTCTAGGGTGATTGTTCTGATCCCGTGCTATGCGGGATTGTCTTCTCACTTTCATATGTCACTTTGTGCGATTTCAAACGATGTGGATTCTGTTTTGCATCGCTTTTGAGCCGGGGAGATATCTCTTTGGGACATAATCGTTTCTAAGTCGAGCTATGTCATTGTGTACCACTTTGACATATGTATGACTTTGATTAGGGGGAGTCACATGGAGTTCGAGGTGTGCAGGTGGTCCCAGAATATCCTCTATCAATCGTGATCTCGAATTCCACGTTCATCACTTATCCTTTAATATATATATATATATATATATATATATATAATTAAAAAGATTATCTAAATAATAAGATGATTGCTATATTAATTAACTATTTATCATAATGGTTTTTTCAAACTGCCATCAGCAAATGTAACGTAACAATTCATATTAGTTATTTTGGACGATGGATGTAAACAAGCATTTTACGATCTTATTTTGAAAAAGGGAAGTCCAAAATCTTTCATTTAAATGAACAAAACAAAATAAAAGCTGGAAACAATATGAAAAACAATATGTGTGAAACAACAATAGCAATATAAAAAGCTTGAATATTCCGATGCAGATTAATTAAGAAATCATTAGAAATGGAAAACCAATACGTCAATATTATAAAATATAATAATCATTCAAAATTCCAATGCAGGAATCATTTTGTTCACTGAGCGCTAATAAATAAACATGTTTGATTTGCTACTAAATAATATCGTCTCTTCCAAAAGATGCCTAAAATTGATCATTATGTTCAAGAGTTTATTAGTCTATAAGATATATATATTTTTATCATACATGTGTAATTATATGTCAAGAGAGAACGCAACAAGAGGAAAAAAATACAGAAATATAGCCAAAATTACAAGTCTTAAGCTTCAATACTTGTATATGCATGCGCAACTCGTTTTAGCAAATAACAATGATTCATAGGAAAAGATAAACTATTTATTTTATGCACACACACATATATATATAAATAGAGGAGACACTAAAATCATAACCAAAATTATAAATCTTGATTCAAATACAATTTAAATACTATATAATATATGCCCAACTGGTTTAAGCACATCATAATAATTCATGTATATATATCTATATACGCAAGCCCAAACACACACAGAGGAAACACAAAAATGATATTCAAAACTACAAATATTGATTCAAATACAACTGAAATACTTAAATATGTTTGTGCAACTGCTTTTGGCAAATAACAATGATTTATAGAAAAGAATTATTATTTGTATCCTATATACGACACACAAAACCGAGAGCCAGAATTACAAATCTTAATTTCAAGACTGCTTGAATACTTGCAATTGGTTTCAACAACTGATAAAAATTCATAGTAAAGATTTATTATTCATTATAGATACAGATGAAGAGAGAGAGAGAGAGAGAGAGAGAGAGAGAGAGAGAGAGAGAGAGGATACAAAGGGGAGCTCAGCTGGAGACTCCAAATCTTGATATAAAATACGGCTTAAATTCTTGTTTATCGGGGGGTGGCAATTGAAGGGAGAAGTGGAAGTCAGATTGGCGACATGCAAATCTCGGCCGTCTTGGAGATGGCGACGTCATACGTAGCAAATCTCATGATGAGTAGCCATCCCATGGCAATCATATGTAACGCTGACCCGGTGCTTCGATCACAGAGAAAAAGAAGAACACAGTAGAGTTGGACTTCTTTCCCACTGCTCCAAGCGCATGGGAAGAGAGCATGCGTTGTTGGTCTCTTTTGATTCGGTGCAATGCGCTACGTCATGGATCTAAATCCTAATCCAGTGATGAATCCATTGTCTGGATATCAGTTGCCCATATAACCCTTTGAATGTCTTTATGTACAAATTTTGAGCGTGGTTTATAATGTAGATGGACAAAGGCTTGAATGTGGATTACCTGCGATGCAACTAAACATTCTTGCATCAAGGATTTCGCCTTAAAGAAAACTCTCGAGTCATTCTCAACAAAGTCAATTGAAGTAACAGCTGGTACAAGACATCCTCTTCACCTGCAGATTACCAACTTGGAGACTGAAGTGAAGCGGAGAGTTCAGATTAATTACCTCACGACTGTGTTTTGATCACTACAATATCTATCTCTTCAGAAGCAGTTCATACGCAATTCTGGAATGACATGGGAATCAATATAGAATAGAACCACATTATAGAACCTAAATTAAGTGAAAACCGTAAAGAATTAAATGAAGAAGATAGAAAGATAGAAATTATAGAAGAAACTATAAAATGTATGAAATGTAATTACATAGTTCATTTAGATAGTGAGCTCTTCATAGCTATTTATACACATTTAGGGAAGATTTTCCTCGACTGCTCAGAGATTTCCTCAATTGCTTAGATATTTCCTCAACTGTCTTAAAGAAATCTTATCTGTTATCATGCCTCCGTAAGATTGAGCTTCTATCAAGGATGTCGATCTTAGACCGATGAGATAAAAATAGTTTACAGGTGAGAGGCTTTGTGAGTGAGTCTACTAGTTAATTAGTCATATATACGTGAGAAACACGGAGTTGATATCTGACAACCAGATCTCATACGAAATGGAAGTCGATGGTAATGTGTTTCATGCAAGAATGGAACACTAGATTGACACATAAGTAGATAGTTCAAATATTATCACAATATATTGTAGGAGTAATTGTGGAGTTGACGTTGAGTTCCATGAGCAGATTTGTGACCCAATTGAGTTCAGTAGCGGCGGTGGCGATGACATGGTATTCAGCTTTAGTTGTAGATCATATAACCGTCTTTTATTTTTTTAGAACTCCAACTAATTAGAGTAGCTCCAAGGAAGACAATGTACCATGATGTAGATGTTTTATCATCAAAGTTCCTTGCCCAATCAGCATCAGCAAAGGTATGGAGATGGAGTGAAGCATTTTTGCAAAGAAAAATATCATGATTAAGAGTCCCTTTAAGATACCACAAAATTCGTTTGACCATAGATCAATGCGTAGTAGATGGTCGATGCATGAATTGTGATAATTTATTGACGGTAAATGAGATATCTGGATGGGTGAGAGCCAAGTATTGTAAGAAGCCAAGGACTTGTCGATATTGAGTCGAATTTGTAACAGGGCTTCTATCACATAATTTAAGTGATTCACTAGTAGATAGAGGAGTTGTAACCTCTTTCGCATCCTGCATATTTGTCTTTGATAATAAATCTTGAATATACTTCCTTTATGATATGAAGAGAACTGAAGATGTAAATGTTCCTTCCACTCCCATAAAAGTAGCTTAAAGTTTCTAGATCTTTGAGGGAGAATCGATCGGCCAAGTGTTTTAGAAATGCCCGAGTCTTCAAAGGATCATTGCCTGTGACAATAATATCATCCACATACACCAAAAGATATATTATGCTTCCATTGTGCTAGCAAATGAATAACGAGGTATCAGACTTGGAATTGATGAAACTAATTGAGATCAAAAACGAGCCAAGCTTTGTATACCAAGCCCTTGGAGCTTGACGAAGTCCATAAATAGCTTTTTGAAGTTTGCAGATATGCCTCGGATACTAAGGATGAATGAAACTAGGAGGTTGCTGCATAAAGACATATTCAGTAAACAACCCCCTGTAAAAAGCCATTGTTAACATCCAATTGTCGTATATGCCAGCCCTTTGAGATGGCCAAACTCAGGATAAGACGGATTGTTGTGGGTTTAATAATGGGACTAAATGTCTCTATGAAGTCGACACTAGGTCGTTGATGAAACCCTTTGGCGACTAGACATGCTTTATATCTAGCAACGGATCCGTCTAAGTTTCGCTTAATTCGAAATACCCATTTACACCTAATGATATTTTGTGTGTAATGAAAGGGTACTAAAGTCCATATAGAGTTATGGAGGAGAGCATCATATTCGCTACACATGGCTTTACGTGAATAAGAAGATTTTTGAGCTTGAGTGATTGTAGTGGGTTTATTGGCCTCAGTAGAGGAATTTGTTATAGCATATAAGTCAAGGACTTGACGTGGTTTGAAAATACCACATTTGGAGTGGGTTGTTATTGGATGTCTAGGGGCGATGGAAGTGGTAGATTGTGTTGGTGGTATAGTCGAGGGTGAGTTATTGTCATGGACCGGGCCAATTGTCGGCACGTCAATATCACTAGGTCTAGGAGAAGGTAAAGCCGGTGGCAATGTTGCCGAGGGTATTACTTTATTAATAGGGAAAACTTGTGAGGAAAAAAGTGGAGAAATAGAGGGAGTGGGAAGCTGTTGAACTGGAGTAATAGTAGTATGTAGATCTTGAGGGGGACTGGACGATGTCATGGGAAGTTCATGTGATGAGATTGGAGGGATACTCCAGTGATGTATGTTTATCGGAGTAGCCTGCATAGTAGGATTATTTTGAAAAAAAAAGACAGACTCCTCAAAAATAATATGACGTGATATAAAGACTTTTTTAGTTTGAGGTTCATAGTATCGAAAAGCATTACGTTTAAAAGAGTAGCCTATAAAAGTGCAAGGCTTGGATCGTGGTGTTAGCTTATGTGAGGCATAGGGATGGAGTCATGGATAACATAAATAACCAAAAACTTTGAGTTTATTAAGATTTGGAAGCTTGTGGAATAAATTTTCAAATGGTGACTAGTATTGTAAGAATGGAGTGAGCATACGATTAATGAGATACATTGTAGTTTAAAAAGCTGTTGACCAAAAAGGTGGTGGCATGGATGCTTGATGTAGAAGGGAGAGACTAGTTTCAACGATATGCCGATGTTTGCGTTCGGTAGAGCTAACCAATTGGAGAGTATGTGGAGGTGACTTGAGGTGTTGTATATCACAAGCGGAGAGACATGATGTGAGGGCTTGATATTCGCCTCTGCCATCAAAGGAAACTATTTTAATGGAAGATTGAAAAAAATTCTCGACCAACTTTCAAAAGTTGGTAAATACTGTGGAAACATCAGACTTATGGTGGAGAGGATATAACCATATGTACTTAGTGAAATAGTCTACAAAAATAATATAAAAGCAAAACTTGTCAAAAGAAGGAATTGAGGCAGGGCCCCACATATCGGTATAAATGATTTTAAATGGTTTTGAGCAAGAAATAGAGGTTGTCCCAAAAGGCAGTTTATGACTTTTATTGCAAAGATAAGCATCGCAATGAGTGATTGTGCTATTGATTTTCAAGGTAGGAAGAGAATAATGAGAAAGTAATTTTTACTAGATAAAAGAGGAGGCATGACCAAGACGACGATGTCATACATCAACCAAAGTTGCAATTGAAGAGTGAGCGGTAGGAAGGGTAATTTGCGAAGTGGATGGCCACTCATAAATGTTATCTTTGTTCTGACCCTGGACTAAAGATGCTCCCGTGCTCAAATCCTTGATAAGAAAAGAGTTAGGAAAGAATTCAATGGAGATATTATTTTGTTTATAGAATTGAGAAACGAAAATCAAGTTTCTTTTAATGTTAGGTGCACACAGAATATCATCAAATGTAAAAGTTGTGGCAAGTGAACTAAGCATTGAGGAACCAGAATGAGTAATAGGAATTCTTTTACTATCACTGATGATGATATCTTCATTTCCGTCATAATTATTGTGGATGGACAAGTTTTGAAGATCAGAGGTGATGTGATGAGAGGCGCTCGAGTCCACAATCCAATTAGGTTGGGTAGTAGTTGGAGTAGTCATGAAATTCACCTAAGTCCACTATGATGGAGCAGGGAGTTTGGGGCAAGAGCGACGGACTTTCACAGAGTGTCCAACTTTATCACATAGTTGGCAAATGACTTGTTGGTGGCTTGTGAAGTCAGGACGTGACGACTGAGGATTATGAAAGTTACCACCTTGATAGGGATAAGGGAGGTTTGGTTTGGGCCCCATAGGGCTAGGAGGCAGCTTAGTCAGACCGTTGTTGACGTGCTTATTATACTGGTTGCTCTTTCTCTTAGATTTTTTATTGACCTGAGCTGTAATAGGTGGTCCGGGCAACCTATCATTATGCTTCAAGTACGTTTCATAATCGATCAACTTATCATAGAGTTCTTCGAATGATATTGGTGAGTTACGTGCCCGAAGTGCTGTTGTCAGTTCTTTGTACTTGCCTCCTAGGCTATTGAGGGTATGGATTAGGACTTCTTCATCAATGAGAGAATGACCTATCAAAGCCAAGTCATCGATGATAACTTTGATATTTTGTAGATAATCAGCAATAGTACTTCCCTCTTGTTTTATTTTCATAAGATTGGAGAGAAGTCCGAGCATGCGAATATCCGAGCGATTTGCCAAAATGGTTTGTAACTTGCACCATGCTTCTGCAGCAGTCGTACATGAGGATATCAGTGGGGCAACGGATCCAGCAACTGAGGCTTGAATAGCTTGGAGGATGAGGCGATCTTGACGTAACCATAGTTTGTGGGCTAGATTTGACACTGGACTGGGTTCTCCTGGGATGGTGATCATTTCAGGTGGACACTAGAGAGAGCCATCAACGTAACCTAGGAGATCATAGCCAAATAGAAAATTAGAAAGTTGTGCCCGTCAAGATGCGTAATTGTCGTCTTTGGATAATTTAAAGAGAATGAGTGCTACAGCATTGATGGTGATAAGACTTTGAGAAGTGCTATGGTTCCTTACAGGGATAATAAATGGAATGGCAGAGGTAGAGGATGAAACATTTGAGGATATATATCTGAGGGAGTCGTGAGCTGTAGAAGGGTCACTGTATGCAATGTCGAAGAGAACTGCTGCTTCTTAGAGCTTGGTGGTTGGGATTTGAGGGCTTTAAGGGTGTTCCCACTTCTAAGCATTGAGGTACGGTTGCAGCAGTGTTAGCAGCAGAAGGCTGCACCGATGCTGGAGAAGGCTGCACCAATGCTGGAGAAGGTTGCAGCAATTTCTGCAGCGATGCGGAATGCAAGAGAGATTGTTGTAGCAAGGCGGGAGAAATCTTTGCAGCTTGTAGCGATGCAGGAGAGATTTCTGCAGCGATGCTGGAGAAATCTGCAAGGTTGGAGATAGTTGCAGTAATGCAGTATTGGAGTTTGGTGGCTAGAAGAGCGGTGGAGTTTTCAGTGGAAGACTTCGGTAGGCAAGGGAGCAGCAGCCAGCGGTAGAAACAAAGGCTGTGACTGTGCTTCCTTTAGGAGCGTTGCCCACGGAAGAAGTGTCAATGCAGTGGGCGTAGCGACAATGACGTCGTCGCGAGAGGGATGGTCGAGTGGCTGCGGCTGCCACCCAAGGGAAGGCGATGGACTCTGGTCGGGAAGCGATCGGGGCTGTGGCGGGAGTTGACTGCTTTGTTGCTTTAGATTAATATTGTCGAGATGGAGGTAGAGGAAATGACTGGCGGCTGCCAGCTCAGGTAGGAGAATACAGCGAAACAAGATAAGCAGCGTCGGCATTGAGCACCTGCTGACGAGGTTGTTTGAGGAGTCAAACAGCGAGAAGAGGGCAAGCGGCTCTGATACCATCTAAAGAATTAAACGAAGAAGATAGAAAGATAAAAATTATAGAAGAAACTATGAAATGTAATTGTATAATTCATTAGATAATGAGTTAATAGCTATTTATATACATTGAAAAGAATTTTCTTTACTGCTTAGAGATTTTCTTAATTGCTTAAAGATTTTCTCAACTGTCAGAAAATCTTATCTTCTATAAAAAACAACTGTCCTAAGAAAATCTTATCTGCTATAAAAAAACGACACGATGTTTAATCAATTAAGTGGCCTTTTTTTCAACATTATTCAAGTCTCCATCAATCTCATTATAAATGCGAGAACATTCTTCATTATTTCGAACCATGATGAAAGCGCTTAAAAGACAACACGGGGTTGGGACTCATTCTGCAAGAACAGAACCGAAGTCAATTCATCAAGCAGGTGGCGCAGAAAACATGTCGACGACCTTCTTCCACGACGGCCGCGTCGAGATCTCCTCCCACCACCTGGCTACGTTCTTCCTCGACGCAAACATATCGTCCTTCCCGGCGGCACAGATGTAGTGGGCGTTAGGGAGGTGCGCGAGATCGGCGAGCGCGAACTCGTCCCCGGCCAGGAACCTGCTCTCCCCTAGCCGCCGCTCGTAGACGTCCAGCACTTTGGCCAGCTTCGCTTGGTTCAGCTCAATCGCGGCTGGGTCCTGCGGGAGCCCCATCCGGGGGGCGAATGCCAGCTGGAACACCAGCGCCGAACTGGGTGGGTTGAAGCTCTGGCTCTCGGCCTCCAGCCACTGCTCGACCTGCGCCCGCTCAGCCGGCCCGCCGCCGTTGCGCCCGAAGAGGCTCTGGTTGCCCCTGTTGGCGTACTTGTCGCAGATGTAGCGGCAGATCGCCCTCGACTCTTCATGCACAGATCAAAACCCCTTGGCAAAGAACATGAACAAGAGCACATGAACAGTAACTCAAAAGCGGAGGAAACCGGTACCAACCAAACAGAGTGGCGTGCTCGTCCTGGAATGCCGGGACTTGGCCGAACGGCTGTCAGGATGAGACTCATCAGAACAAGAAGAATAAGAAGAGAAGGAGTAGGAGTTCGATGGTGGAGAAGAGGAGAGGGCAGGGACAGGACCTGGAGCTTGAGGTAATCGGGAGACTTGTGCTGGCCTTTGGCCATGTCCACATTGACGAGCTTGAAGTCGACGTCCTTCTCTAGGAGGCAGGCCAGGACTCTAGAGACGGCCGTAGATATGGGAGGGCCGTACACCGTCACGCTTCCCATGCCTTCGTTGCTCCGTCTCTCTCTTCCTGTAAGTATCTGGCTCTTTGTCGGCAGAATGAAACGGAGGAGTCAAACAGAGGCGTTACAGATCGCAGATGGCTCGACAGCCACACGGTGTTTATCGTGATTTAATGACCGTCGTTTCATCCCCAGTTTAATCTTTTTAAGGAAAGATGTACAGAAAATGAAAGTTGCTGACAGTATTATTTCTCTTAATTATTTTATTAATAATATTATGGTTACTTGTGACAATTAATTTAATTGATAAAAAAAATCGAAACTTATTATTCGAAGTTCATTTTATTATTGAGAATCTCTTGCTATTCACAATCACTTAAAAAATAATAAATAATTATTATATTATTTATAATTTTAATATTATTATAATATCTTATTTTAATTATTATATTAGTTATCAATACTTATCCCTATTGACTTGCTCATTGCCGATTGAAGGTGACATCACTCGTTGCTAACATTACTCACTATCACTGGCAATGTCGCTCGACGTCTAACTTCATTTGTCACCTTTTCGACAATATACTCTAAGAACGAAGAAGAAGAGGAAAAAAAAAAATGTATAAAAACGAATCAAGAAAAAGAGAAGGAAGAAAAGAAGAATTAATTTAAGTGCATTTACGAAAGAATAATTTAAAATATTCAAAAATTTTAAAATAGGAGTGCAAATAGTAAAAAGGGATTACAAATAGTAATATCCTAAAAATCTTAAGTGATTTCCCTAAAAAAGACCTCTCTTTTTTTTTCACAAAAGACAACGTCCTTTTTGAGTTTTTTTCCATCAATACTCCTTGTTAACTCATTGTTAACTCATTCCGCCAAATTTTTTCATCAGTTTTTTCACTAGTTTTGAACTGTCACAG
The DNA here is from genome assembly GCA_900464855.2 of Musa schizocarpa. Classification (NCBI taxonomy): domain Eukaryota; kingdom Viridiplantae; phylum Streptophyta; class Magnoliopsida; order Zingiberales; family Musaceae; genus Musa; species Musa schizocarpa. The sequence goes on from LS990919.1 coordinate 15,712,944, forward strand.
TATTTTCATTTAAATAGCATCTTCAGGGTTTTTATTAAGGTACTGAAAGTATTGTATGTGATATTATATTATACCTTTTTTATTGTCATTATTAGTAGATCATTACTATATTATATATTCTTTGACTTGTAATTAGTTTAATGTTGTTTCCAACTATTATAAATACCTAATATGATATATCAAATGATTTATAGTGTTTTAATTTATATAACTCATTTATTATATTTTAAATATATTTTATAGTAATTTTATTTTGATGCCTAAAACACTAAACACTATATCATGCGAGAACAGTACAATTAGCTTTTTGAGAGATAGTCTTACTATTTTTTTTAATTAGAGATACTTATTTGAAAAAAAAACCAAAAGGGGATGCCTTTTGGAAATCAAAAAAATTTTGATTGTTGATGGCATTTGAAGGAATATATTGTTAGCTTTTAAGATATTATCGAATTTAATAACTTAGAAATTGGATCCAACATTAGGGTATTAGTTTTATTGCCAAGAAAAAAACAATACCTCGTGTGTGTGTCTCTTGGTTGTAGGTTTCTGCACTCGAAGATATCATCACTTGTGAGGCGTCTGCTATTTTGGACAGATTGAAGCTGGCTTTGCAAATTGGTGCCCCGACGATTCACACTGAAATGGACTCCATGTTTATGGAGGACATTCTATCAAAAAAAAAAAAAAAAACATCAAACTCTATCTTAAAGAATTATAATTTTATATCGCAAGATATCGTATGTGATATGGCATATTTTGGCTTATAGATGAGCCATTACCGACGTCACACGCCATGTCCCAATCAATATCAGAATCCAACGCCGCATGCCATCGGAACCCCGTGACGCACGTCAAGCCAAGTTCCATACCAAGACACTATGCGATATGACTATCTCGAGGGCTCGGGGCAGTACCGTCTGACACTGCTTAGGCATCCCCTAAGACACCAGCTCGTCAGAAAAGCCATCCCATCCCGCAAGGGTCAACAGCTACACTGAACCTAGGCACAACCAATCCTCACATAATAGTATATAAACCCCTGGCCCATGCCCGGCTAGAGGGAGAGGAAAAACTCGATATCAAATACTCCACTGACTTGCTCGTTGGAGGGGCCAAAGTTGGGAAGTACCCGATGAAGGCCATTTTGCAGGAAGGCAGACACCATAGAGCGGCGAGCGTCTCAATCCGAGAATTGCCAGCCAGTACACAAGGACGAGTTGCCATTCATCTCGGAGTCGGAGAGACGCATCCCACCACAAATAGTGTCTGGGTCGACAAACTGCGAAACTCGGATCAACATCTTCTCACAAGGGCCCAGCTGCCTCCGCCAGCCCGACTCTTGTTCGAGTTGCTATAAAACAGCCATTCCCAACCGGTGAACGTCTCGACCCAGGAGACACCTTCCATCGCACAAAGGAGAGTAGTGAGCTAGTCCGGATCCCGACCAACATTGGCCAATATTCCTTCATGAGGGCACGGCCACCTCATCATTCTACCCACCCCGCAAGAAGCTCCTGACATCGATCGGCGAACCTAACCGTGCTGACTCATCAGCCACGGTACTTTTGTTCACTAATATTTTAGCGCTAGAAGGACGGTCATGTCGCAGGAGCAGCTGACAGGAGTTCTCCCTAGGAGAGGACCACCGACCCGTTGAATCTCGAATTTTGATGATGAAACTACTTGATATATATTTATGATTTAATCTGCGTTTTGAGTGACGTAGGATGCTTGATCAGGATGAGACAATTAAAGCAGGAAAATCATGTTGTGCCGAAGGAACATGTCAGAAGATTGGACGTCGGGCCGGTGGATCGGTCGACGATGATCGACGAAAAGGCTTCGGGCCGTGGACTCGGGCATCCGCCAAGAAAGAGCGGGTATTGTGCCAAGGATATCGGAGTTGCGGAGTCAATCGGCCGATTGGGCAATATGTTGCGGAGAGGACGATCTGTAGAAGAATCGGACGAAGCGTCGAGGGACCAATGACATGCCGGACAACTTGGTTAATTGCTTAGGATTAATTGTCTCGATCGAAGTTTTGTTTTAATTATGTAGGATTAACTATGATAACGATGAAGACATAAAGCGAAATAAAGTGTCGGAGTCAAGCGCGAAGGATTTGTTGCGAGTTCGAGAGTTCGACGGAAGTCCGAAGGTTCGTCAGGAATGCTACCAGAGCTCGCCGAGAAAGATCGGAGCTTGCCAAAGAAGCTCATTGGAACTCGCTAAGATCAAATCGTGAAGTCTAGGAGCTTGCCGGAGTCCATGCAGAATGGTTTCCTGAGAGTTCATCTAAAGACCGCCGAAGTTTGCGGGAAGCTCGCCGAAAGAAGTCTTGACTTATGGACTTTGTAATAGCTTAGAAAATATCTTTAAATTCATAGTTAGCACGTTAATTAGGTTTAGGATTAGGTGTTAATCCTATAACCCAAGTAGGGGCCAATTAGGCTCAAGTTCGACTGGTTTGGGCCAAGTTTGGAGCCAAACCAAGTGAGCTGAAATAGTAAAAGTGGTGGCACCACCAGGGGTTGGAGGTGGCACCGCCCGTGCTATGTCTCCCAGCCGAGACTTGGCGGTGCAACCGCCCCACCAAGAGGTGCAACCGCCCAGGGGCTCAGGCTTGAAAGTCTGCCAAAAAAGTGCAACCTCTCCAACGGCGGTGCAACCCCCCGAAGCTCGGTCTTCGAGCTCTAGCAGAGAGGTGCAACCGCCTCGAGAGGGTGGCACCACCCCAGGGCTCGATCTTGAAGCTCGCGCGGGGTGCAACCTCTCCAGTCAGGAGGTGCAACCGCCTGATCCCGGAATTCCGGGATTTGATCGATTTGATCGTTTTGAACTCCAAATTTGAACTGGGTTGGGGCCTATATATACCCCACCCATTCAGCACTGAAAGCATAGCTCATACACTTGAAATCTTGCTGTCTTTCTGTGTTTCTTAGAGCTCAAAACTGCTAGTTCTCCTCCTTCTATTCTTCAAGTTTGAATTGTAAAGAGAGGAGAGAAAACTTCTGTAAGAGTTGTCTCCTAAGCCCGTAAAAAGGAGTGAATCTGTAAGAGGGTGGTTGGCCTTCGCCTATTGAAGGAAGGCTTCTAGTTGACGTCGGTGACCTCATCCGTGGAGGAAGCCAAAAGTGGAGTAGGTCAAGACTGACCGAACCACTCTAAATCTCTGGTTTGCTTTTATTTTGAGCATTTTATCATTACTGCAAACCTCCTACATAGCTACTGCTCTCTGCGCTTTTACGAACAAGTTTCTAAGTTCTAATCTTTCCGAATCTGCATTCAGACGTAAAACGGTGTTTTCGTACGATCTTTACATCGCAGCTTACATTTACGTCTTGAGTCTGTTTATAACCGCAAACTGTCTTTTGCGCTTTTACGAACGAGTTTCTGTGCAGTTTACGTTTACGTCTTGGTTCCATTTATAACTGCAAACTGTCTTCTGCGCTTTTACGAACGAGTTTCTTTGCAGTTTACGTTTACTTTTTGTTTCCATTCATAACTGCGAACTGTCATCTACGCTTAGACGCAAACTGTGTTTAGACGTAAACTGTGTTTGGACGCAAACTATGTTTAGACGTAAACTGCGCTTAGACACAAACTGTGTTTAGACGCAAACTGTGTTTAGACGCAAACTGTGTTTAGACGCAAACTGCGCTTAGACGCAAACTGTGTTTAGACGCAAACTGTGTTTAGACACAAACAGCGCTTAGACGCAATCTGCGCTTAGACGCAAACTGCGTTTAGATGCAAACTGCGCTTAGACGTAATATGCATTTAGACGCAAACTGCATTTAGACGCAAACTGCGTAAACTGCACTTAGATACAAACTGTGAATCGGCTTTTGCATCATAATAGATTTTATCGAACGAACGCACCTTCCGGTTTTAATCGATGTAAGATTTCCGCTGCACTAATTCACCCCCCCTCTTAGTGCTCTCGATCATAACAATTAGTATCAGAGCGAGGTATTTCTCATTTCGGATTTACACCCGAGAGAAATGGCTCTTCAAGAGGGCTTTTCGGTCTTTCGTCCACCGTTCTTTAACAGATTGGACTACACTTATTGGAAAACTCGAATGAGAGTTTTCCTGATTTCTCTAAATCTGGATTTATGGAATATCGTTGAAAACGGTTTTCAACTTCCCTCTAAACCGATGAAAGAATGGTCGGATTTAGAGAAGAAGTATTTTTTCTTTTAAACGCAAAGGCTATGAATGCCTTATTTTGGCGCTTTGGACAAAAAAAATGAGTTCAATCGGGTTTCTTTGTGCTAAACGGGCTTTTCGATATCTCGGCACACTCTTGAAATCACGACGAGGGGAACTAGTAGAGTCAAAGACTCGAAAGTTAATATTTTACTGCATGATTTCGAGCTTTTTTCATATGAAACCAAGCGAAACCACCGTTGTTGACATGTACACCGCTTTACGGATGTCGCCAATGGTTTAAAATCACTTGGTAAAAGTTTTTTTGGATTTTGAACTCGTTAACAAAGTTTTTTGCTCACTTTCTAAAACATGGGATTCAAAAGTAACTGCTATTCAAGAATCGAAAAACTTGAACCAATTTCCACTTGAAGAACTAATTGGTTCATTGATCACATATGAAATGACGTGCAATGCACGAAGAACTTGAGAACCACCTTCCAAAGAACAGGAAGGATTTAGGACATATAACATTTGAAGACCACTCGAGCATAAGCTCAAGTGATGGTGAACTTAAACTACAAATGAAACAAAAAAATAAAAAAAGTAAAAAAACGAAACTACTTGCTTTGAACGCAAGAAGAAGAACAAAAATTGGGATGAATCGAGCTCCTCCCAAGAGGAGAAAATCAACAAAGGCGAGGTGGCAACTATGCCTTTACGCCTTTCGACGAGGTAATCAAAATGCCTTTAATTTACTTTGAAATTACATAATGCTTTTCATAATGCATTTTTTTTTTTTTTATTTTCTTAAAAAATTGCATGTTTAATAATTTTATAATGAAAATAGAAAAATTAGGAATCATGCTTATCATTCTAAGTAATTTTGAAAATAATCATGAAAATTGCTTGTTTATGATAAACAAAATGATTTTGAAATACATTATGAAATCATGCTATATGTGGTTGAGAAGTAATAATGTGTATCATGTTGATTTCCATTGTTATTTCTCGATTTTGAGTATATGAAATCATGTTCAATTTGAAGTTATGATTAATGAGTATATATTTTTGAAATTATGGTGATTATCAATTTTCATGATAATAACAGTGGCTTTAAAAAAAAAATATATATATATTTTGTTGATGCATGTTTTCATAAATGAAAAGGCATGCTAACATGAAATCGATCACTTAAAATGAAACACTTAAAAAGGGGGAAAATATATTATCAATGAAATCATGAATCTATTTATGTTTTGTGAGCCATAGAAATGATTTTGATGACTTAAAATTGAAATGAGTTTTATCAAAATCATGATCTTGATTTATCAAATTGAATGAATTGAAAATGAACAATAATTTTTCTCTTGAATGATTGTGACTTGTATTCCTTGTATTCATAATATGATTTTTATGCAATTCCTTGTATTCATGAAACATTTATCTCATCACTCTATTATTTCTTTTCAATATTCCTCAAGTGATGATATGAATGCATGAGATATTCATGAATTTATTTTTTCGATCATGCACGGTAGGATGCAACGTGACAAACTAATACCATGATTATTTGAAATAATATGAATGATGATTTGGAATCATGCATATAATAATGAGTTTATATGTTTTAAAAAATGTGCATGTTTTAATTTGAAAATATAATGATGCATAAATAAGATTGATACTAACCTTTGTCATGATTTAAAAATTGATGTAAAGGGTTTTTCCTTCTTTTTGACAATGACAAAAGGGGAGATAGCTAGCTTGCACAATTCAAGAAGAAAGCAAAAATTGCACTTCTCAAAAGAGAAGAAATTGCTATCTTGAACATCATTAAGAAGTGCTATCTTGCAGATCTCAAGACACACAAATACAATCATGCAAAATTTGTAATTTTGCACATCATTAAAATTTATGATGCTTTGGTGATTATGCATGTTCTAAAATGTTATAAAATTCACTAGCTTCCATGATGTAGAACTTAGCTATATTGAACATCACCAAGGAATGCTATCTTAACTATCTCAAGAAGCAAAAAGTTAACTTGCACATCTAGCAAAACTTATATTTCAAGAAGCAAGAGTTGCTTTCTTGAACATCTCAAAATTGCTAGCTTGCGGGCCTTAAAATGTAGAAATTTTTTGCTAGCCTGTATATGGTAAACTTGCTATCATACCACCATGATGATGAGCATGCCTTATCTTCATGATTATATTTGAAAAACTATGGCAAAAATATGTCCGAATGATTAAACGTGTTAAAAATATTTTTTTTCGGACTTTTTTTTTTTTGATTGAATGATCAAATCACCGATTGCCATAATGATTTTAGACAATTACTTGCCATGATTACATGTTGGAAATTAGGTGCTTAAATACAAAATTTTTATGATAATAAGCATGTTTTACCTTCATGATTGTAATTGAATATCTCTAGTAAAACTCTGTCCTGGGATGTATGAAAGTGTCAAATTTCATTTTCGGATTTTCCTGATCCTAACAATTGGATTTTCTTGATACATTATCCTCTTCCTAATTTAACAAGCATATGTCATATCAAGTTTAATTCACATCATTGATTTTTTGACATATGGAATCATCTAGCAAATGCACTTATCATGTGAAAAATATTTTTCAAAAAAACATATTTGATGATTTCCTCTTACCAAAGGAAGATATTTTTTACATACAAGGATTTGACTCACTTACATATCTTAATCCTTGCAAAAAATGAAGTGTGCTTTAATATCTTATCGATTTGAACTTCACATATGGCTTTCCTCCTTCATGTAAAAAAAGATAACAAATAAAAAAATGAAGAAGCAATAAAAGCTATCTCCATGTCATGTTTTCCTCGAGATGTTTGCATTACTGGTATCCTATCACTCACTTTGTTGGAAAATGACATGAACCAACTTATGGCATCGCACTTATATTTAAAATTTGTTTATATCGTTCTCCTTGTTGTTGATGACAAAGGGGAGAAATATATGAATTGATATGTTTGCTATCACTAATGGTTGCTATCACCGATCTTGATATGTTTTGCTATCACTAATGATGATATGGTTGCTATTACGATGTTGATATGCTTGCCATCACTAATGATGATATGGTTGCTATTATCGATGTTAATATGTTCGCTATCACCGATGTTGATATGGTTGCTATCACGATGCTATGATTAGGCCATACTTGCATCACCAAGAAATATATGATTGCTATCATTGCTATGATTAGGCCATACTTGCATCACCAAGTAATATATGATTGCTATCATTGCTATATGCCCTGTATCAAGATATCAAACAAAAATTTGCATTGCACGAAATGATATCTTACCATGTGATGCAATGCTTGCTAAAATATTCGAAATGTGTACATCATGAAATGATATTAAAATCTTGCTTCACAGCTTTACATGTCGATATCATGCCATATGATGAAATGCTACAATTGATAAACACTTGAAATAGTTGCGTTACGATATCAAAAGCTAACACTACAAAGGAAGCAAAAATTTGCTAGCTTGCAACTTGCATGTTTCAAGAAGCAAGAGTTGCCTTCTTGAATATCTCTAAACTGCTAGCTTGCAAGCTCTAAAATATTGTAACATTGCTAGCTTGCATGTGCTATCTTGTATACCGTAAAACTTGCATATCTAAAACTTGATAGCTTGAATGTTCTAAGCATGATGTAACATTTGCTAAATTTTCTGGCTTCAAAACTGCATGATGATAAAACTTGATATTATGATTTTCATGCAATAAGTTAAACCAATATCACAAACACTTGATTGTGGTACTTCTCCTTTTTGTTGATGACAAAGGGGGAGAAGTATGTTGATGACATGACATGTTATGCATAAGTTTATGCATAAGTTCATGATAACGTGTTGCAAGTATTCATGTTGAATATTGCAATGACTTGAATTCAGTTTGAATTCAAGGTTATATCAATATGGCATATTGATAGGGGGAGTTTGTTTAAACTCTGGGAGTTAAGGTTAACTCCGTTTATGATGACATGTTGCTTAGATTTTTGAATCTAAGAGTTTCTATCAATATGGCATATTGATAGGGGGAGTTTGTTTAAACTCCGGGAGTTAAGTTTAACTCCGTCATCAAGTAGTTGTCATCATCAAAAAGGGGGAGATTGTTGAATCTCGAATTTTGATGATGAAACTACTTGATATATGTTTATGATTTAATCTGCATTTTGAGTGACGCAGGATGCTTCGATCAGGATGAGACAATTAAAGCAGGAAAATCATGTTGTCTTGGGAACATGTCGAAGATTGGACGTCGGGCGGTGGATCGGTCGACGATATCGACAGAAGGTTTCGGGCCGGACTCGGGCATCGGGCCAAGAAGAGCGGGTATTGTGCCAAGGATATCGGAGTTGCAGAGTCAACTGGCCGATTGGGCAATATGCTGCAGAGAGGACGATCGCGTCAAGAATCGGGAATGCGCCGAGGGACCAATGACATGCCGAACAACTTGGTTAATTGCTTAGGATTAATTGTCTCGATCGAAGTTTTGTTTTAATTATGCAGGATTAACTATGATAACGATGAAGACATAAAGCGAAACAAAGTGTCCAGTCAAGCCGGAAGGATTTGTTCGCGAAGTTCGAGAGTTCGACCTAAGTCCGAAGGTTCGTCGAATGCTACCGAGCTCGCCGAGAAAGATCGAGCTTGTCAAGAAGCTCATTGGAACTCGCTAAGATCAAATTGTGAAGTCTAGGAGCTTGCCGGGAGTCCGAGAATGGTTTCCATTGTTCATCTAAGACCGCCGGAAGTTTGCCTTGGGCTTCGCCGAAAGAAGTCTTGACTTGCGGACTTTGTAATAGCTTAGAAAATGTCTTTAAATTCATAGTTAGCACGTTAATTAGGGTTAGGATTAGGTGTTAATCCTATAACCCAAGTAGGGGCCAATTAGGCTCAAGTTCGACTGGTTTAGGCCAAGTTTGGAGCCAAACCAAGTGAGCTGAAATAGTAAAAGAGGTGGCACCGCCAGGTTGGAGGTGGCACCGCCCGTGCTATGTCTCCCAGCGAGACCGGCGTGCAACCGCCCCAGCCAAGAGGTGCAACCGCCCAGGCTCGATCTTGAAGCTCGCCAGGCGGTGCAACCTCTCCGCCAGGGCGGTGCAACCGCCTAAGCTCGGTCTTCGAGCTCTAGCAGAGAGGTGCAACCGCCTCTGACAGAGGTGGCACCGCCCAGAGGCTCAGTCTTCGAGCTCTGCCAGGCGGTGCAACCTCTCTAGTTAGGAGGTGCAACCGCCTGATCCCGGAATTCCGGGATTTGATCGATTTGATCATTTTGAGCTCCAAATTTGAACTGGGTTGGGGCCTATATATACCCCACCCATTCAACACTGAAAGCACAGCTCATACACTCGAAATCTTGCTGTCTTTCTGTGTTTCTTAGAGCTTAAAACTACTAGTTCTCCTCCTTCTATTCTTCAAGTTTGAATTGTAAAGAGAGGAGAGAAAACTTCTGTAAGGGTTGTCTCCTAAGCCCGTAAAAAGGAGTGAATCTGTAAGAGGGTGGTTGGCCTTCGCCTATTGAAGGAAGGCTTCTAGTTGACGTCGGTGACCTCATCCGTGGAGGAAGCCAAAAGTGGAGTAGGTCAAGACTGACCGAACCACTCTAAATCTCTGGTTTGCTTTTATTTTGAGCATTTTATCATTACTGCAAACCTCCTACATAGCTACTGCTCTCTGCGCTTTTACGAACAAGTTTCTAAGTTCGAATCTTTCCGAATCTGCATTCAGACGTAAAACGGTGTTTTCGTACGATCTTTACATCGCAGCTTACATTTACGTCTTGAGTCTGTTTATAACCGCAAACTGTCTTTTGCGCTTTTACGAACGAGTTTCTGTGCAGTTTACGTTTACGTCTTGATTCCATTTATAACTGCAAACTGTCTTCTGCGCTTTTACGAACGAGTTTCTTTGCAGTTTACGTTTACTTTTTGTTTCCATTCATAACTGCGAACTGTCATCTACGCTGAGACGCAAACTGTGTTTAGAAGTAAACTGTGTTTGGACGCAAACTGCGTTTAGACGTAAATTGCGCTTAGACACAAACTGTGTTTAGACGCAAACTGCGCTTAGACGCAAACTGTGTTTAGACACAAACTGCGCTTAGACGCAATCTGCGCTTAGACGCAAACTGCGTTTAGATGCAAACTGCGCTTAGACGTAATCTGCATTTAGACACAAACTGCATTTAGACGCAAAACTGCATTTAGACGCAAACTGCGTAAACTGCACTTAGATACAAACTGTGAATCGGCTTTTGCATCATAATAGATTTTATCGAACGAACGCACCTTTCGGTTTTAATCGATGTAAGATTTCTGCTGCACTAATTCACCCCCCCTCTTAGTGCTCTCGATCCTAACAATAGGTATCAGAGCGTGGTATTTCTCATTTCGGATTTACACCCGAGAGAAATGGCTCTTCAAGAGGGCTTTTTGGTCTTTCGTCCACCGTTCTTTAACGGATTGGACTACACTTATTGGAAAACTCGAATGAGAGTTTTCCTGTTTTCTCTAAATCTAGATTTATGGAATATCGTTGAAAACGGTTTTCAACTTCCCTCTAAACCGATGAACGAATGGTTGGATTTAGAGAAGAAGTATTTTTCTTTAAACGCAAAGGCTATGAATGCCTTATTTTGCGCTTTGGACAAAAATGAGTTCAATCGGGTTTCTTTGTGCGAAACGGCTTTCGATATCTGGCACACTCTTGAAATCACGCACGAGGGAACTAGTAGAGTCAAAGACTTCGAAAGTTAATATTTTACTGCATGATTTCGAGCTTTTTTCATATGAAACCAAGCTTAAACCGTTGTTGACATGTACACCCGCTTTTAACGGATGTCGCCAATGGTTTAAAATCACTTGGTAAAAGCTTTTCGATTTTGAACTCGTTAACAAAGTTTTTCGCCACTTTCTAAAACTTGGGATTCAAAAGTAACTGCTATTCAAGAATCGAAAAACATGAACCAATTTCCACTTGAAGAACTAATTGGTTCATTGATCACATATGAAATGACGCAAATGCACGTGAAGAACTTGAGAACCACCTTCCAAAGAATAGGAAGGATTTGGGACATAGAACATTTGAAGACCACTCGAGCATAAGCTCAAGTGATGGTGAACTTAAACTACAAATGAAACAAAAATTAAAAAGTAAAAAGAACGGAACTACTTGCTTTGAACGCAAGAAGAAGAACAAAATTGATGAATCGAGCTCCTCCAGAGACGAGGAGAAAATCAACAAAGGCGAGGTGGCAACCACGCCTTTACGCCTTTTCGACGCTGAGGTAATCAAAATGCCTTTAATTTACTTTGAAATTACATAATGCTTTTCATAATGCATTTTTCTTTTTTATTTTCTTAAAAATTGCATGTTTAATAATTTTATAATGAAAATAGAAAAAATTAGGAATCATGCTTATCATTCTAAGTAATTTTGAAAATAATCATGAAAATTGCTTATTTATGATAAACAAAATGATTTTGAAATACATTATGAAATCATGCTATATGTGGTTGAGAAGTAATAATGTGTATCATGTTGATTTCCATTGTTATTTCTCGATTTTGAGTATATGAAATCATGTTCAATTTGAAGTTATGATTAATGAGTATATATTTTTGAAATTATGGTGATTATCGATTTTCATGATAATAACAGTGCCTTTAAAAAAAAAAAATATTTTGTTGATGCATGTTTTCATAAATGAAAAGGCATGCTAACATGAAATCGATCACTTAAAATGAAACACTTAAAAAGGGGGAAAATATATTATCAATGAAATCATGAATCTATTTATGTTTTGTGAGCCATAGAAATGATTTTGATGACTTAAAATTGAAATGAGTTTTACCAAAATCATGATCTTGATTTATCAAATTGAATTAATTGAAAATGAACAATAATTTTTCTCTTGAATGATTGTGACTTGTATTCCTTGTATTCATGATATGATTTTTATGCAATTCCTTGTATTCATGAAACATTTATCTCATCACTCAATTATTTTTTTTCAATATTCCTCAAGTGATGATATGAATGCATGAGATATTCATGAATTTATTTTTTCGATCATGCACGGTAGGATGCAACGTGACAAACTAATACCATGATTATTTGAAATAATATGAATGATGATTTGGAATCATGCATATAATAATGAGTTTATATGTTTTAAAAAATGTGCATGTTTTAATTTGAAAATATAATGATGCACAAATAAGATTGATACTAACCTTTGTCATGATTTAAAAATTGATGTAAAGGGTTTTTCCTTCTTTTTGACAATGACAAAAGGGGAGATAGCTAGCTTGCACAATTCAAGAAGAAAGCAAAAATTGCACTTCTCAAAAGAGAAGAAATTGCTATCTTGAACATCATTAAGAAGTGCTATCTTGCAGATCTCAAGACACATAAATGCAATCATGCAAAATTTGTCATTTTGCACATCATTAAAATTTATGATGCTTTGGTGATTATGCATGTTCTAAAATGTTATAAAATTCACTAGCTTCCATGATGTAGAACTTAGCTATATTGAACATCACCAAGGAATGCTATCTTAACTATCTCAAGAAGCAAAAAGTTAACTTGCACATCTAGCAAAACTTATATTTCAAGAAGCAAGAGTTGCTTTCTTGAACATCTCAAAATTGCTAGCTTTATGGGCCTTAAAATGTAGAAAATTTTTTGCTAGCCTGTATATGGTAAACTTGCTATCATACCACCATGATGATGAGCATGCCTTATCTTCATGATTATATTTGAAAAACTATGGCAAAAATATGTCCGAATGATTAAACGTGTTAAAAATATTTTTTCGGACTTTTTTGATTGAATGATCAAATCACCTGATTGCCATAATGATTTTACACAATTACTTGCCATGATTACATGTTGGAAATTAGGTGCTTAAATACAAAATTTTTATGATAATAAGCATGTTTTACCTTCATGATTGTAATTGAATATCTCTAGTAAAACTCTGTCCGGATGTATGAAAGTGTCAAATTTCATTTTCGGATTTTCCTGATCCTAACAATTGGATTTTCTTGATACATTATCCTCTTCCGAATTTAACAAGCATATGTCATATCAAGTTTAATTCACATCATTGATTTTTGACATATGGAATCATCTAGCAAATGCACTTATCATGTGAAAAATATTTTTCAAAAAACATATTTGATGATTTCCTCTTACCAAAGGAAGATATTTTTACATACAAGGATTTGACTCACTTACATATCTTAATCCTTGCAAAAATGAAGTGTGCTTTAATATCTTATCGATTTGAACTTCACATATGGCTTTCCTCCTTCATGTAAAAAGATAACAAATAAAAAAGAAGAAGCAATAAAAGCTATCTCCATGTCATGTTTTCCTCGAGATGTTTGCATTCATCGGTATCCTATCACTCACCGTTGGAAAATGACATGAACCAACTTATGGCATCGCACTTATATTTAAAATTTGTTTATATCGTTCTCCTTGTTGTTGATGACAAAGGGGAGAAATATATGAATTGATATGTTTGCTATCACTAATGGTTGCTATCAATGATGCTGATATGTTTGCTATCACTAATGATGATATGGTTGCTATTATCGATGTTGATATGCTTGCTATCACTAATGATGATATGGTTGCTATTATCGATGTTGATATGTTTGCTATCACCGATGTTGATATGGTTGTTATCACCGATGCTATGATTAGGCCATACTTGCATCACCAAGAAATATATGATTGCTATCATTGCTATGATTAGGCCATACTTGCATCACCAAGTAATATATGATTGCTATCATTGCTATATGCCCTGTATCAAGATATCAAACAAAAATTTGCATTGCACGAGCTGATATCTTACCATGTGATGCAATGCTTACTAAAATATTTGAAATGTGTACATCATGAAATGATATCAAAATCTTGCTTCACAGCTTTACATGTCGATATCATGCCATATGATGAAATGCTACAATTGATAAACACTTGAAATAGTTGCGTTACGATATCAAAAGCTAACACTACAAAGGAAGCAAAAATTTGCTAACTTGCAACTTGCATGTTTCAAGAAGCAAGAGTTGCCTTCTTGAATATCTCTAAACTGCTAGCTTGCAAGCTCTAAAATATTGTAACATTGCTAGCTTACATGTGCTATCTTGTATACCGTAAAACTTGCATATCTAAAACTTGATAGCTTGAATGTTCTAAGCATGATGTAACATTTGCTAAATTTTCTGGCTTCAAAACTGCATGATGATAAAACTTGATATTATGATTTTCATGCAATAAGTTAAACCAATATCACAAACACTTGATTGTGGTACTTCTCCTTTTTGTTGATGACAAAGGGGGAGAAGTATGTTGATGACATGACAAGTTATGCATAAGTTTATGCATAAGTTCATGATAACGTGTTGCAAGTTTTCATGATGAATATTGCAATGACTTGAATTCAGTTTGAATTCAAGGTTCTATCAATATGACATATTGATAGGGGGAGTTTGTTTAAACTCTGGGAGTTAAGGTTAACTCCGTTTATGATGACATGTTGCTTAGATTTTTGAATCTAAGAGTTTCTATCAATATGGCATATTGATAGGGGGAGTTTGTTTAAACTCCGGGAGTTAAGTTTAACTCCGTCATCAAGTAGTTGTCATCATCAAAAAGGGGGAGATTGTTGAATCTCGAATTTTGATGATGAAACTACTTGATATATGTTTATGATTTAATCTGTGTTTTGAGTGACGCAGGATGCTTCGATCAGGATGAGACAATTAAAGCAGGAAAATCATGTTGTGCCGAAGGAACATGTCAGAAGATTGGATGTCGGGCCGGTGGATCGGTCGACGTATCGACAGAAGGCTTCGGGCTGTGGACTCGAGCATCGGGCCAAGAAGAGCGGGTATTGTACCAAGGATATCGGAGTTGCGGAGTCAACTGGCCGATTGGGCAATATGCTGTAGGAGAGGACGATGCGTCGAAGAATCGGACGAAGCGTCGAGGGACCAATGACATGCCGGACAACTTGGTTTATTGCTTATGATTAATTGTCTCGATCGAAGTTTTGTTTTAATTGTGCAGGATTAACTATGATAACGATGAAGACATAAAGCGAAACAAAGTGTCGGAGTCAAGCGCGAAGGATTTGTTGCGAGTTCGAGAGTTCGACGGAAGTCCGAAGGTTCGTCGGGAATGCTACCAGAGCTCGCCGAGAAAGATCGGAGCTTGCCGAAGAAGCTCATTGGAACTCGCTAAGATCAAATCGTGAAGTCTAGGAGCTTGCCGGGAGTCCGTAGAATGGTTTCCGAGAGTTAATCGGAAGACCGCCGGATGTTTGCCGGAAGCTCGCCAGAAGAAGTCTTGACTTGCGGACTTTGTAATAGCTTAGAAAATGTCTCTAAATTTATAGTTAGCACGTTAATTAGGGTTAGGATTAGGTGTTAATCCTATAACCCAAGTAGGGGCCAATTAGGCTCAAGTTCGGACTGGTTTGGGCCAAGTTTGGAGCCAAACCAAGTGAGCTGAAATAGTAAAAGAGGTGGCACCGCCAGGGTTGGAGGTGGCACCGCCCAGGCTATGTCTCCCAACGAGACTGGGCGGTGCAACCGCCCCAGCCAAGAGGTGCAACCGCCCAGGGCTCAGTCTTCAAGCTCTGCCAGGCGGTGCAACCTCTCCAGTCAGGCGGTGCAACCGCCTGAGCTCGGTCTTCGAGCTCTGGCAGAGAGGTGCAACCGCCTCTGACAGAGGTGGCACCGCCCAGAGGCTCAGTCTTCGAGCTCTACTAGGCGGTGCAACCTCTCCAGTCAGGAGGTGCAACCGCCTGATCCCGGAATTCCGGGATTTGATCGATTTGATCGTTTTGAGCTCGAAATTTGAACTGGGTTGGGGCCTATATATACCCCACCCATTCAGCACTAAAAGCACAGCTCATACACTCGAAATCTTGCTGTCTTTCTGTGTTTCTTAGAGCTCAAAACTACTAGTTCTCCTCCTTCTATTCTTCAAGTTTGAATTGTAAAGAGAGGAGAGAAAACTTCTGTAAGGGTTGTCTCCTAAGCCTGTAAAAAGGAGTGAATCTGTAAGAGGGTGGTTGGCCTTCGCCTATTGATGGAAGGCTTCTAGTTGACGTCGGTGACCTCATCCGTGGAGGAAGCCAAAAGTGGAGTAGGTCAAGACTGACCGAACCACTCTAAATCTCTGGTTTGCTTTTATTTTGAGCATTTTATTATTACTGCAAACCTCCTACATAGCTACTGCTCTCTACGCTTTTACGAACAAGTTTCTAAGTTCTAATCTTTCCGAATCTGCATTCAGACGTAAAACGGTGTTTTCGTACGATCTTTACATCGCAGCTTACATTTACGTCTTGAGTCTGTTTATAACCGCAAACTGTCTTTTGCGCTTTTACGAACGAGTTTCTGTGCAGTTTACGTTTACGTCTTGATTTCATTTATAACTGCAAACTGTCTTCTGCGCTTTTACGAACGAGTTTCTTTGCAGTTTACGTTTACTTTTTGTTTCCATTCATAACTGCGAACTGTCATCTACGCTTAGACGCAAACTGTGTTTAGACGTAAACTGTGTTTGGACGCAAACTGCGTTTAGACGTAAACTGCGCTTAGACACAAACTGTGTTTAGACACAAACTGCGCTTAGACGCAAACTGTGTTTAGACGCAAACTGTGTTTAGACGCAAACTGTGTTTAGACACAAACTGCGCTTAGACGCAATCTGCGCTTAGACGCAAACTGCGTTTAGATGCAAACTGCGCTTAGATGTAATCTGCATTTAGACGCAAACTGCGTAAACTACACTTAGATACAAACTGTGAATCCGCTTTTGCATCATAATAGATTTTATCGAACGAACGCACCTTTCGGTTTTAATTGCTGTAAGATTTCCGCTGCACTAATTCACCCCCCCCTCTTAGTGCTCTCGATCCTAACATGGCCTCCCTTCTGTCAAGCCAGAAAGTTAGGCCCTCCTCGCCCCCGGAGATGGGGGGATCCTGGCTTCGATGCTAGATCGCTACTAGCGTCTGTTCAATGACCCGGGATTGTCACTCCTAGGGCTCACCACAAGGCCCTCGGTCGTGACACCTGAGGCGTTCCTTAGCCTAACCAAGCAAGTGCAGGGTATGGCAGGCATGATGCAGACGCTAGCTCCAATTATTCCCCAAATCGTGAGACTAGCGATGCCCCCGACTGACCCGACCCGGCAGCTCCCGAGCGGGGAGCAGTTTAGGATCGGAGAAACCCGTGAGCAAGCGACGGACCCGAGAGGTCCTCCCGAGCAGAACATACCCACACCCTACCGAGCCGTGCTACCTCATCTTGAGCCTGACACCATATCGTTCAACTCGGCGGATGACTCACTTAAGGCCCAACTATCCCGTGTCAACCAACGCCTGAACGCGTTCTAGTGCAAGTTTCAAAAATCGCGGAGTGAGTCCAATGAAGGCGGCTAGGGTGGGTCCCCTTTCACTCAGGAAGTATAGGACAAACCAGTACCCCTCAACTTCAGGCTGTCGACATTGGAGACATATGACGGTGGCTCCGATCCCATGGAGCATGTCTATGCATTCCGGGCCCAGATGGCCCTCTACGGCACCTCTGATGCACTAATGTGCCGAGCATTTCCAACCACTCTGAGGGGGCTGACACGAACATGGTTGAACCAGCTTGCCGGAGAGTTCGAGCAAAACTTCCTCGCCAGCGTGCGACCTAGGCCTTCCATGATCACCCTGCTTGTGTTATCCCAGCACGAGGACGAGCCACTCTCTTAGTTCGCGGCATGTTTTGCCATCGAGATCTAGGGGTTTCCAGACGTTCACCCCCTCTAATCTTGCAGGCCTTTCTGATGGATTTGAAGCCTTCGAGGTTCTTCTGGTCGCTGAATGAGAAGCCGTCAGTGACCATCTCCGAAATGCTATAATGCGCCAATCAGTACATCACTGCCGAGGCACTGGTGGTGGGGAGGTACATGGAAGGCAAGAGGCCAAGGGCGGAACTGTCCTGGGGAACGACCTTAGCAGCCCCGGCGACACCCCGTCGTGGGCTCGGCCGGCAAGAGCTATTGCTCTCGAGGCCCCTGCCTCTCCCCTTAAATACATCCTGCACCGAGATCTTCCTCCAAATCAACGAGACAAGTCTCTTGCAAAAACCTCATCCTATGAAGGCCACTCACAAAGATCGATCTAAATATTGTAGGTTCCATCGGGACTACGGTCATGACACAGAGGACTATCGTGACCTCCATAATCAAATAGAGGCGTTGATCCGGAGAGGTCACCTCAGACATTACCTCAAATCCCCGGAGGCGACTCCACGCCCCAAGGGACCCATCGAGAGACAAATCGACATCATCTCTGGAGGACCAACGGCCGGTGGTAGCAGCTCTGCGGCGAGAAAGGCCTACGCCCGCAACATTGTCGAGAAACGCCCTCGGCCCGAGCTTGAACCCGAGATCACCTTCAGGGCCAGGGAGGCCGAACGCTCCCACCATGATGACGCTTTGGTGATCTCCATCCAGATCATCAATGCCCGAGTTTAGAGGGTGATGGTTGACATCGGGAGCTCCGCCGACATTCTTTATTTCGATGCCTTCAAGAAGTTCGGCTTGACCGAGGGAGACCTTACCCCTATGACGTCAGCCCTCATTAGATTCACAGGGGATTCCGTCTCCCTGCTCGAGACCACGACCCTCCTCATCACCGTTGGGGAGGAACCGAGGGCAAAGATAATAATGACCACCTTCATGGTAGTCGATTTGCCCTCGACCTACAATGTCATCCTCGGCCGCCCTATGCTCAACAAGATAAAGGCAGTGGTTTCCACTTACTATTGGACCATCAAGTTTTTTACCTCGGCAGGGATCGGGGAGGCCTGAAGTGACCCAAGGGAGTTAAGGCGATGTTACCTCGCCACGATTACTCTCCCAAGAAAGTCGTGCCCAACTTTGGTTCCCGATCCCCATGAAGAACCCGTATCACAAATGCTGCTAGAGCCTCCCAAGCCACTCATTGAGGTACCTCTGAAGAGGAGTCGTCCCGACCATATCGTCAAGGTCGGAGCCACGCTCCCCAAAGTGGATCAGCTCCACCTCATTGACTTCCTAAGGAAGAATACCGACATATTCGTGTGGTCCCTTGAGGAGATACTTGGGATCAACCCAGAAGTGGCTCAACACCAGCTCAACATCGACCCTGAGGCATGGCCAGTAAGACAAAGACCAAGGTGGTTCACCCCCGACCGACATAAGGTGATCGGGGATGAGGTTGATCACCTTATAAAAGTTGATTCATTACTAAGTTTAAATACCCCCTGTGGCTATCGAATGTAGTCCTCATTAAAAAACTTAATGGAAGCTGGAGGATGTGTGTTGATTACACCGATCTCAACCGGGCATGCCCCAAGGACTGCTATCCGCTCCCCAGGATAGACCAGTTAGTCGACACCACCATGGGTCATGAACGCCTTATGTTTATGGATGCATTCTCGAGCTATAACCAAATCCGTAAGGCAACCCCAGATCGAGAAGACACTGCCTTCGTCACCGAGGGGCGTATTGTTACAAGGTGATGCCCTTCGGCCTAAAGAACGTTGGGGCGACTTACCAAAGGATGGTCGATAAACTTTTCAGACACCAGATCGGGAGGAATATGGAGGTGTATGTAGACGACATGATTGTGAAGAGCAAGGTCGCAAGAACACACCTGGCTGACATGGCGAAAACATTCCAAACGCTCAGGCGATTCAGCATGCGTCTAAACCCTACGAAGTGCGTCTTTGGAGTCAGCTCGGGGAGGTTCCTTGGCTTTGTCATTCACCAGCGAGGGATAGATGCTAACCTAGAAAAGGTACGGGCTGTTACCGGGATGCGCTCCCCCCGCTCGGCCAAAGAGGTGCAGCGACTGCTAATCATAGGTGCCTAGCAAGCCAATTACGTGAGTGATGGCACATGTGACTTAATACATAATCTTTTTGCTTATTATATTTTGGCATATATCACTTTATAACTATTGCATATATGCATATATATATATATATATATATATATATATATATATATATATATATATATATATATATATATATATATATATATATATATATATATATATATATATATATATATATTGTGATGTCCTTGGATTTGTGTAATGGGAATCGGATCGTGATGAGATCACGATAATGAGATCGATTCACCTTTAAACACAGATCCTAAATAATCCCAATCATAGGTTAATTGAGAGGGACATCATGATAACTGGACAGACTGGTGTGTTGTATACCCGTCCATATGATGGATGCAGCTGGTCTCATAGCTGCTCATGTAGGGACACTAGGGATAAAGTACAGGTGCTCATTGGAGAATGAGTTCACTGATTGATCTGCTTACGGAATGCTGGATGGTTGATGATGCCTTATTGTCAGACAGCGATTTCATAGTCCTAGTAGTGTATCTGGTCCTTAAACTTGAGACACAATGGATGTCCTGTATGAGTGCTCCACTTTTTGATACCAGACTTATATGTTTGGCTGTCCCAAATCTAGTACAACTGGTCATTAGGAGTGGTAGTTGACCTTACGAGGGCTATTGAGTGTCGATAAAGGATCATCCACTCTTGGCATCATGAAAGGAATATCTCATGTGTTCTTGCTCAGACAAATCCTTGGCCAGGGTCATTCGGGTTGAGAGAGAAAGAGTTCTCCAGAAGAATATGATTAGAGCGAGACTCAAGTAGAAACCGTATGGGTCTGATAGCACCATGCTCAATATACGATCTCTGGGATATTAGATGGCTGAGGGACTATAAGTACACAGCAACTGAGGATAGTCAGGTCCAATGGATTGGATTCCCCTATATCGTATGGGGACTACGGCGTAGTGGCCTAGTACGTCCGTAATAATTCACTAAGTTAGAAGGAGTTCTGATAGGTTTGACTCACAACCAGCTTGATATTGGGCCTAGAGGGTCACACACATATGGTAGGTATTGCGATGAGTAGAGGTTCAGATATGAAATATCCGACGGAGCTCTTGTCTTATTGGATATCCAATAAGCCCCTGAATTATTGGATCCCATGAACGAGATCCAATAAGAGCCCATGAGAGATTATTAGATAGAGATCCACTAATCTAAAAGGCTTGGGTTATTGGATGCAGATCCAATACCCACTAGGTGAGGATCCATTAGGGTTTGACAAGGGACCTCTATAAATAGGAGGGATTCAAAGCCTCATAGGCTAGAGCCTTTGCTTGCCTCTCCTATTCTCCTCTCCCTCTTTACCTCAGAGCAGGCCTGGAGTTTTGAGGAGCGTTGTTGTAGCCCTACTATGTGGATCACCGCTAGAGAGGAGGACGCTTGACCTCTTTCACCCTCTCCAAAGGATCTGCAAGGAAATAGGAATATATGATCTCCCTAGGTAACACAATCTACTATATATATAGTTTTTCAGTTTCGCGGATTTTGTGCACAAATCCTCGCACGACGACGAACATCTCTTTGGGAATCGGGGATTTTGTTTTCTTGTTCTTTCGCTGCGCATCTAATATCGCCCCCCAAGATTTCCCAACAGCGACTTGCCGGGAGGCTAGCAGTGCTCAGCAAGTTTGTGTCGTGTTCATGCAACAAATGCCTCCCCTTCTTCCGGGCTCTGCGATGGGCCAACAACTTTACCTGGACCTCAGAGTGTGAGGAAGTCTTTAAAAAGTCGAAGGCGTGCCTCGCCCGCTTGCCTCGACTCGCCTCGCCCGAGCCGGGCGAAACCCTCAGTCTCTACTTGGCGGCCTCGACACAAGCCGTCAGCTCAGTGTTAGTTTAGGAGATACCACCAGCGCACCTACCCATACATTACATCAGCCATACCCTCGGTGGGCCCGAGGTGCAATACTTCCCGATCAAGAAGCTAGCTCTCACTCTTATTAAGACGACCCGAAAGTTGCGGCCCTACTTACAAGCCCATATAATCAAAGTGATCACCAACCAACCACTACGATAAATCCTCTCCAACTTTGATGCATCAAGTTGCATGCTGCGATGGTCGGTCGAGCTCAGCGAATTCGACATTTAGTACTCCCTTAGGACCGCCATCAAAGCTCAAGCACTGGCTGATTTCATTTCTGAGCTAACCCTTGAGGACCATGCTATGGAGCAAGAGAATAATTAGAACACGTGGACCTTGCATATAGATGGTTCATCCACTTCTGAAGCGGCCAGGGTCGGGCTTATCCTCAAAGACTCATCGGGAGAAACCTACAAAAGGTCACTCCGATTATAATTCCGAGCCACTAACAACGAGGCCGAGTACAAAGCATTGCTCCACGGCCTACGCTTCTCTCTGGAGATGCATGTAGATGACCTTGAAATCTTCAGCGACTCCCAGCTAGTGACAGGACACGTCAATGGAAGCTACGAAGCCTGAGACCCAACGATGGTGTCATACATAATGGAGGCAAAGCAACTCACCCACCGATTCTACCGCCTTTCAATCACCAGAATACCCCGGGCGCAGAACACATGGGCCGATGCGCTGGCTAGATCAGCCTCTACTCGCACCCCAGGATCAGCCCCAGCCACTGAGTCCATAGCAGTCCTGATAATAGCGACTTACGAGGTCACCGAAACGAGTTCATCACCGAGCTGGATGGAGGAGATCCTCCGATATAAAGCGGGTGGAAAGGAGCCCGACGACCTAGTGGCTGCGAGACGGTTAAGGCGAACTCAAGCTTAGTACTGCATCATCGATGGAAAGTTATACTGAAGGGTCTTCTCTCAACCCCTCCTGCACTGCCTCGCGCTATTAGAAGCCGAGGTGGTCCTCGCCGAGCTTCATGAGGGGATTTGTGGGGAGCACATCGGGGGACGAACCTTGGCTTTCAAAACCCTCCGATAAAGATACTACTGGCCAACCATGCACCAGGACGCCATGTCATACATGCAGCAGTGCCCATAATGCTAGCGGCACGCCTGACTGCCGCACCAACTAGCCATTTCCCTACTACGATGGACATGGCTTGGCCCTTTGCCTAGTGGGGGCTCGATCTCCTTGGACCCTTCCCTCTAGCATTAGGTCAGCGACGCTTTCTCATAGTCGGGGTCGACTACTTCACAAAGTGAGTGGAAGCTAAACCCTTGGCCTCCATTACCGAGAAGCAAGTCCAGAGGTTCACGTGGAAGAATATCATCACTCGGTTCAGGATCTCGAAGGCTATCATTGTCGACAACGGAACTCAATTCAACAACACTAAGTTCAAGGCCTATTGCCAGTTGTCAGGATCCAATTGAAGTTCAGCTCGGTCACGTACCCCTAAACCAATGGCCAAACCGAGGTGATAAACCAGGCTATCCTGGAAGGCCTCAAGAGGAGAATCTCAGGCACACATGGTGCCTGGGTGGACGAGCTTCCCAGCATCATATGGGTAATGCGACCGACTCCCAAAACTGCCTCGGGGGAGTCTCCATTTAGCCTTGCGTTTGGGACCGAGGTGGTCCTACCACTCGAAATGTTATTCCGGACCCTGCGCATCTCTAATTACTAGCAAGGAGACTCCGAGGAGGGGCTCCGAGCAAACCTGGATCTCCTTGAGGAAGGGAGAGCCATGGCACATCTATGTATATTATCATATAAGAAGGCGACAGCTCGAATTTACAACCGACGGGTCCGCCCGCGCCCGATCAAGATCAAGGACCTCGTCCTCTGAAGAGTAGAAGTGAGCAACCCAACTCGGGTAAGGGGAAAGCTCACGCCCAACTGGGAAGATCCCTATCGAGTCTATGATATGGTCCGAGAGGGAACCTACCGACTCAAGACTATGGAGGGAAGTCCCATGCCGAGAATGTTGAATATGGCAAACCTAATGAAATTCTACCCATAAAGGAGGCTGGTCGGGATGCAGAAAATGTTGGAAATCTTAGGGGGCGACATCACATGCGCAGCGGAAGAATAAGAAAACAAAATCCCCGATTCCCAAAGAGATGTTCGTCGTCGTGCGAAGATTGGTACGCAAAATCCACGAAACATGAAACTGCGTATAGAGTAGATTGTGTTACCTAGGGAGATCGTATATCCCTGTTTCCTTGCAGATCCTTAGGAGAGGGTGAAGGAGGTCAAGCGTCCTCCTCTCTAGCGGTGATCCACACAGCAGGGTTGCGACGACGCTCCTCAAAACTTCAGGCTATTTTGAGGTGGAGAGGGAGAGGAGAATAGGAAAGGCAAGCAAAAGCTCTCTAGCCTATGGGGCTCTGAATTCCTCCTATTTATAGACGTCCCCTGTCAAACCCTAATGGGTCCTCCCCTAGTGGGTATTGGATATGCATCCAATAAGATAAGGGCTCATCGCAATGCCTACCATATGTGTGTGACCCTCTAGGCCCAATATCGAGCTGGCCGTGAGTCATACTTGTCAGAACTCCTTCTAACTTAGTGAATTATTATCTCTGTAATAATTCACTCGACTCATCGACTACGGACGTACTAGGCCACTACGCCATAGTCCCCAGACGATATAGGGGAATCCAATCCATTGGACCTGTCTGTCCTCAGTTACCGTGTACCTATAGTCCCTCATCCATCTAATATCCCAGAGACCGTATATCGAGTATGGTGTTGTCAGACCCATACAGTTTCTACTCGAGTCTCGCTCTAATCGGATTCTTCCAAAGAACTCTTTCTCCCTCAACCCGAATGACCATGGCCAGGGATTTGTTTGAGCAAGAACACATGGGATATTCCTCTCATGACGCCGAGAGTGGATGATCATCTATCGACACTCAATAGCCCTCGTAAGGTGGACTACCACTCCCAATGACCAGCTGTACTAGATCTGGGATAGCCAAACCTATAAGTCTGGTATCAAAGAGTGGAGCACTCATACAGGACATCCTTGGTGTCTCAAGTCTAAGGACCAGATACACCACTAGGACTACGGAATCGCTGTCTGACAATAAGGCATCATCAACCATCCAGCATTTCGTAAGCGGATCAATCAGTGAACTCATTCTCCAATGAGCACCTGTACTGTATCCCTAGTGTCCCTACACAAGCAGCTATGAGACCAGCTGCATCCATCATATGGACGGGTATACAGCACACCAGTCTGTCCGGTTATCACGATATCCCTCTCGAGTAACCTATGACCGGGATTATTTAGGCTATGTGTTTAAAGCTGAATCGATATCACTATCATGATCTCATCACGATCCGATTCCCATTGCACAAATCCAAGGACATCACAATATATGTATACATTTATGCAATGGTTATAAAGTGATATACGCCAAAATATAATAAGCAAAAAGATTCTGTATCAAGTCACACGTGCCATCACTCATGTGATTGGCTTGCTGGGCACCTATGACTAGCAATCTCCCACTTGACCTAAAGCCAATCACCTATGTGTCTGATCCCCATCAGACCCCTGTGACGCTCAAAACAAATCTGAGACAACGGCTTTGTCAGTGGATCTGCAATGTTATCTTCGGATGGAACTCTTTCCACTACTACATATCCTCGGGTTACGATCTCTCTGATAAGGTGGAACCTCCTCAGAACATGCTTAGATTTCTGATGAGACCTAGGTTTCTTTGCTTGAGCAATCACCCCGTTGTTGTCGCAATATAGGGAGATCGGCTCCTCACTACCCGGCACGACTCCCAAATCTGTGATGAATTTCTTCAACCAGACTCCCTCCTTTGTTGCATCTGATGCAGCAATGTACTCCGCCTATGTGGTCGAGTCAGCAGTAGTATCTTGATTGGAACTCTTCCAGCACACTGCTCCTCTATTCAGGGTGTATACATACCCTGAATTCGACTTGCTATCATCGACATCAGACTGAAAACTTGAGTCAGTGTAGCCTTCAACCTTAAGGCTATTACCTCCATATACTAGTAAAAGATCCTTAGTCCTTCTCAAGTACTTAAGGATACACTTTACTGCTTTCTAGTGCTCCAAGCCTGGATCCGCCTGATACCTACTCGTGACACTCAGAGCATGCGCTATATCAGGCCTAGTACATAGCATGACATACATGATAGACCCTATTACTGAGGCATAAGGTATCATATCCATGTTCGCCCTTTCTTCTGGAGTCTTTGGGGACATACTCGTAGAGAGCGATATCCCATGTCTCATCGGTATGAGACCTCTCTTAGAATTTTTCATGCCAAACCTTTTGACAATGGTTTCTATATACCTGGACTGGGACAAGCCAAACATCCTCTTGGATCTATCTCTATAGATTCTAATCCCCAAAATATAGGATGCTTCCCCTAAGTCCTTCATGGAGAAGTGTCTAGATAACCAAGCCTTTATTGTGGATAGTGTTGAATCTCGGATTTTGATGATAAAATCAATTGATGGGTTATTTGATCTAATCCATATTATTGAGCTAAGTGTGCAGGATTAACTACGATAACTAGAAAACACAAAGCAAGTATACCGGAGTCGAGTTCGATGAACATTTAAGAGTCCGAAGAATCATCGGAGATGTC
The DNA here is from genome assembly GCA_900464855.2 of Musa schizocarpa. Classification (NCBI taxonomy): domain Eukaryota; kingdom Viridiplantae; phylum Streptophyta; class Magnoliopsida; order Zingiberales; family Musaceae; genus Musa; species Musa schizocarpa. The sequence continues at coordinate 15,739,657 of LS990919.1, forward strand.
TTTAAACCAACCGAGAAGAAATCGGAACCTGTTGGAAGTTCACCAAGAGATCGTCGGAGGTTCGCAGAGATCACCGAGAAGTCTCAGCTACTCATTAAAGTCATCACAAGTTTGGGAGCGTGCTTGGACCCCGGCCGAAGGAAGTTCGCCTGGAAAAGCTCGTCGAACAAGACTTGACGTTCATGGGTTAATAAATTGCTTAGGATGTGTTTTGTTATGTAGTTCACTTGTAATTAGGATTAGGATTAAGAAGATAATCCTATATCCTGGTTAGGGGCCAACTGGGGCCAAAGTCAGATTTGGTTTGGGCTAAAAGTAAGCCAAACCAAGTGAATCGAGAGAGCTGGTGGCACCCAAAGACCCGAAAGGCTGGGTGGTGACACCTCCTGGTTGGGGTACACCACCCAAAGACCCGAAAGGCCAAGCGTGGCACTGCAAGCATCGGGAACCCAAAGAGAATTTGAATTTTGGAGCCCAAATTTGAATCCTCTTGAGGCCTATAAATACCCCTTAAATCTCAACTGAGAACACAACTTTTTGAGCAGCAAGAGTTTGAGAGAAAGGTCTTAGAAAAAAGTGTTAGCTTGTCTTCTTTTCAATTTGCTAGTGTTCACCTCATCTCTTCTCGAAAATCTGTAAGAGAGTGAACCGCTTGTAAAGAGTTGTAAGAGGGTATTTACCCTTCCATTTCAAGAGACTTGCTAGTGGAAGGTGGGAGCCTCATCGAAGAGGGGCCTCAAGTGGAGTAGGTCATTTGACCGAACCACTCTAAAATCGTGAGATCCTTGGTGTGCATTTCATTATTGCTATTTACATTATTGCAAACCTTCTTATATGCTTTAGTTCCTTATTACTTTTGCTACAAGATATTTAAGAATACGCTTTTAAGATTAAGCTTGTCAAGTTCCTCTTATCATACTGAAAAATTTTTTAAAACCAAAGTTTTAATCCATTGCACTAATTCACCCCCCCCCCCCCCCCTTTAGTGCTGCTCATCCTAACAATTGGTATCGAGATGTTTATCTCTCATATTTGGTTTAATACCCAAGAGAGATGGCTTACTCCCAGATGCAAGAGGGCCATTCTATCACTCGTCCACCACCTATGTTTAATGGGTCGGATTACACGTATTAGAAGACTTCGGATGAGGATCTTCCTCATTTCTATGGATTTCGAGCTTTGGACTATTGTTGAAAACGGATTTCAAAAATCTTCTCTTCCGATGAGCGAATGGAATGAATCGGAGAAGAAGGTCTTTGCTTTAAATGCAAAGGCTATGAATGCCTTGTTTTGTGCACTAGACAAAAACAAATTTAATCGTGTTTCAATTTGTGATTCGGCTTTTGATATTTGGAGAACTCTTGAGGTCACTCATGAAGGCACTAGCCAGTGAAAGAGTCCAAAATCAACATTCTTGTGCACTCTTACTTAACTTTTTTCCAAATGAAACCAAGTGAGTCCATCGAGACATGTACACCTGGTTTACGGATGTCATCAATGGACTCAAAGCTCTTGGTAAAGATTTTACTAACTTTGAACTAGTAACTAAAATCTTAAGATCCCTCCCTAAAAGTTGGGATCCAAAAGTTACGGCCATTCAAGAGGCCAAAGACCTTAAAACATTCCCTCTTGAAGAACTCATTGGGTCTCTAATGACCTACGAAATGACATGTCAAGCTCATGACGAGCTCGAGAACCCCCTTCCAAAGAACAGGAAGGATATGGCACTCAAATCACAAGAAGACCACTTGAAAGGAACATCAAGTGATGAGGACAGTGACAATGACATTATACTTTTGACTCAAAAATTCAAAAAATATTTAAGGAAGAACAAATTTAAAAATAATACAAAAAATAAATTTGAATAAAAGAAGGACCAAGTGATTTGCTATGAATGCAAAAAACCAGGACACTACAAGAACGATTGCCCTCAAGCCAAAAAGAGAACACCAAAGAAGAAGGCACTCAAGGCAACATGGGATGACTCAAGCACATCCGAAGAAGAGGAGTCCAACACCGAGCAAGTTGCTCACTATGCCCTAATGGCCTTCGAAGAAGAAGTAACGGATTTAATTAATGCAGATTTACCTTATCATGATTTATTAAATGCCTTTCATGAGTTATTTGATGAATGTAAGACAATTAGTAGAAAATACAAATTGCTAAGAAAGGAGCATGATAGTCTTACTTGTGCTTTTGATAAATTAAAAACTGAATATCATGATTGTCTAGCTCCATGTGTTAAATGCCATGATTTAGAAACTCTCCAAAATGAGAACTTAGTACTTAAGGACACCTTGAAGAAATTGAGGTCGGTAGCAAGTCCTTAAACATGATCCTTACAAATAAGGGTCACGCTTCTAAAAGGAGTGGAATCGGATTTGTGAGAAGTACTCACCAAAATCCAACCACCTTCGTTAAAGGTCCTATCTTACATGTTCAACATCAAAGCAATTGCAACTTTTGTTGCAAATATGGACATATAACTTACCAATGTCCATTCAAGAAAATTAGTCCTAACAATTGATTTGGGTTCCTAAAGGAACCATGATCAAGTCTATGCAACATGATAAACAAGTTAGATTAGTTTTGAGGCACCCAAAAGTAAATGGGTACCTAAAAAATAATTCCTTCTTGTAGAAACATACACCATCACATGCTAGGAGCAAGAGATGGTATCTTGATAGTGGATACTCAAGGCATATGACCGAGATCCATCCCAATTCACCAAGCTCACTAGCATGGATTTAAGGCTATGTCACCTTCGAGACAACAACAAAGGCAAAATCATTGGTAAGGGGAACCATAGGTAACAAATCAAGTTTTTCCATTGATGATGTGTTACTAGTTGATGGATTAAAACATAATCTATTGAGCATTAGTCAATTATGCGATAAAGGTTATATCGTTAGATTTGAATCAAATATGTGCATTATTGAAAAACCAAATCATAACATGACTATGATTGCTTTAAAACAAAATAATGTCTATAATGATCAATCTTGATGAACTAAGTAATGAAATGTGTTTCTCCGTCATAAATGATGATGCTTGGCTTTGGCATAGGAGATTAGGCCATGCAAGCATGAAAAAACAATATCTAAAATCTCATCTCAAGAATTAGTAATGAGGGATTCCGAATATGAAGTTTATTAAAGATAAGGTATGCGATGCATGTCAACTAGGGAAACAAATAAAAACAAGCTTCAAAACCAAAAAAAATCAAATTAGCACCACTAGACCATTACAATTGATCTATTTGGACTTATTTGGACCAATTGATACAACTAGTCTAGGTGGAAGCAAATATGCTTTTGTGATTGTGGATGACTACTCTAGATACACTTGGACCTATTTCTTAGCTCACAAAAAGTGATTGTTTCAAGTGTTTCTCTAAATTTTGTAAACTCACTCAAAACGAAAAAAGGGTTCATGATTTCATCAATTGGAGTGATCATGGTGGCGAATTTTAAAACCATGACTTTCAAAATTTTTGTGAAGTTAATGGATATAACCATAACTTCTCCACTCGAGAAATCCCCAACAAAATGGAGTAGTTGAAAGAAAAAAAAGAAACCTACAAGAATGGCAAGAACTATGTTAAATGAACATAGTTTACCTAAGTATTTTTAAATAAACCAGAATACGGCTTGCTACATCATGAATAGAGTCCTAATAAGACCTTCCTTATCAAAAACTCCCTATGAATTATGGAATAACAAAAAACCAAATATTTCCTATTTTAAAGTTTTTGGTTGTAAATGCTTTATTTTAAATGAAAGGGATGCCTTAGGAAAATTTGATGCAAAATCCGATGAAGGCATCTTTCTTGGTTACTCTTCCGTTTCGAAAGTCTTTCGGATTTTTAATAAAAGAACCTTAGTAATTGAAGAGTCTATTCATGTAGTTTTGAATGAAGTCTCAAATTTTAAGAAAAATGATTTTGATGATGATCTTGGTTTTGACAATTTGAATTTAAATGAACCCTCTCCTCAAAATAGCAACTTGGATGCACCTTCTTCCGAAATTTCCTTACCTAAGGAATGGAAGTATATAGATGCTCATCCAAAGGAGCTAATTATAGGGGATACATCTAAAGGGGTTCAAACTCGTTCCTCTTTCAAGAATTTTTGTGCTAATGCCGCCTTCCTCTCTCAAATCGAACCTAAGTGCATTGACGAGGCCATAAAAGATGATTTTTGGATTATTGCAATACAAGAGGAACTGAATCAATTTGAGAGAAACAAGGTGTGGGAGCTTGTTCCTAGACCTAGTGACCATTTAGTCATTGGTACTAAGTGGGTCTTTAGAAACAAGCAAGACGAAAATGGTATCGTGGTTAGAAACAAGGCTAGATTAGTGGCCAAAGGTTTCAACCAAGAAGAAGGTATCGACACTTAAAGAAACCTTCGCCTCCCCGTGACTCGATTAGAAGCCATAAGGATGCTCCTTGCCTATGCTAGTAGTTATAATTTTAAACTATTTCAAATGGATGTCAAAAGTGCCTTCTTGAATGGTTTTATTTCCGAAGAAGTATATGTCAAACAACCTCCCGGATTTGAAAATTCTCTTCTTCCTAATCATGTATTCAAATTGACTAAGGCTCTCTATGGCTTGAAACAAGCTCCTAGAGCTTGGTATGAAAGGCTTAGTTCCTTTCTTATTTTAAATAATTTTACCAAAGGCAAGGTTGATACTACATTGTTTATTAAATATTTTAAAAATAATTTTCTTATTGTGCAAATTTATGTTGACGATATTATTTTTGGCTCTTCGGATGAGTCATTATGTGAATCATTTGCCAAATCTATGAGCCATGAATTTGAAATGAGTTTAATGGGGGAATTAACTTTCTTTTTAGGATTACAAATCAAACAACTTAAGGATGGTATATTTATTAACCAATCTAAATACACATTAGAATTGTTAAAATGATTTAACATGGATAATTCAAAAGCAATAAACACCCCTATGAGTACTGCGACTAAGTTAGATATGGATGAAAATAGTGAAAATTTCGATCAAAAAACATATAGGGGAATGATAGGTAATCTACTCTACCTTACCGCGACTAGACCGGATATTATGTTTAGTGTAGGACTTTGTGCTAGGTTTCAATCAAATCCTAAATTATCTCATCTTACAAGTGTTAAAAGAATATTTAGGTATCTTAAAGGAACTCCAAATTTAGGATTATGGTATCCAAAATCTGAAAAATTTGATTTAATAGCCTATGCGGATGTTGATTTTGGCGGATGCAGAATAGATAGAAAAAGTACATCTGGAACATGCCAATTTTTAGGACATGCACTTGTTTCTTGGACTTCCAAGAAATAAAATTCAGTTGCACTATCTCACTGCTTAAGCCGAATAATACATTGCTGCAAGTGCATGCTATGCACAAGTTGTTTGGATGAAAAATACATTAGAAGACTATGGAATTCACTTTAAAAATATTCCCATAAAATGTGATAATACAAGTGCTATATGTCTTACTAAAAAATCTAATTCAGCATTCTAGAACTAAGCACATCGACGTTAGGCATCATTTCATACTGTAATCATGTCCTTAACAATGATGTTGTTCTAGAATTCATTGACACTTAAGCATCAATTAGCAGACATATTCACAAAAGCCTTGAATGAAGACCAATTTGAATTCATTAGAAGGGAATTAGGCATGTTAAATTGTCCCTAAATGAGCTTCACGAAAAATGACTCGTCCTTTTCTTTTCTTTTGTGGATTTGATTTCTTCTTTTCTTCTTCACTTCAAAATGATCCATTAAAGTATAACTTATTATCTTGAGGGAAGCAAACAAAAAGGGGAGAGGAAGAAAATTTTTTTTTCCTCCTCCGGGATGCCATGTGGCATCGCCAGATCTCAAGGTTTGCACCGCGAAAGCCGGGCGCCAAAGGTGACACTCCGGTTTATTTTTGGGGCACCGACCGAAATGAATTTTTATTAACCTGGGGAGGGTTAGGGCCGCGGTGACACCGCCCAACCCAAGAAAGAGCTCTCAAAACCCTCTCCCATTTCCTCTAACCCTCATTCTACCTCTTAGAGGCATTGGAGAAGGATTCTTGGTGGTCCAAGCCTTCCATCTCTCAACATAATCTCCATAAGGTAACACTTGAAATCCCTCTTTTTGGTATCTCATTCCCTCTTTTCCTTTCTCTTTCCCTTGCTTATTTTTCACAATTTCATCATCATCTTGTCTAGATAATGGCTCCTAAGAGATCAAAAGGAAAAAGGATTGAAGGAGATTCATTTGACCATGATCTTTTTAGATCAAAAGAGGTAGCCCTTAGTTTTCCAAAATTTGAAAGACGAGGTATCCATAAGGGAAAATACGTTGATTTGGATGAACTAGAAGACTTAGATCCCATTAGGTGTTTCTACTACAACTAGATGAACCAATCTATCCGCGATTAGTTAGATTATTCTATGCCAACCTATATGAGGACAATAATAGCCTAAGCACTTACCTTCTAGGAACACCCATTAGAATATTTGACAGCACCATTTGTGAGCTAATTGGCATAACTGAAAAAGATAGAGGATGCTATTTTAAAGGTAAATGGGACGTCAACTCAATAGGAGCAACCTATACCGAAGCCGTAGAAACAATCTTTGCAAATCCAAACCTTGACTTCCTACCCAAGAGCTATGAACACTTACTGCCTTTCAACTCTAAAATTCTTCATCACATTATCACAAGCATCATATTCCCCAAACAATTTCATCTTGACGAAATAAGTCAAATTGAGATGAGTACCATGTATTGGATTATGACCGGTCAGCATAATTGTTTTGGGTACTCAATTCGGCAACACATGCAGGATATTATGGCTAAAGATACTATGCTGCCATATGGGAGGTTAATCACTAGATTTCTTCATGCCTATGACATTTGTATCCCACCCGATGAAGAATCTATTCAAAATGATATATATAACATAATAAATAAAAACCTGCTGAAAAGACTTAGGTGCACCTTTAGCAATGACATATGGGTTAGGCAGCCTAGAAGGACGGATCCAATTCCTCCACCAATAGAACACCCCGAAACACCAATTCTTATGGGAAATGAATCTCCTCCTCCTAGTCCTTTTGGCGCAGCACCTTCAGCTCCTATTTCCTCCTCTGAAGATCGCATTATGGCGGAACTGTCTCAGATCAAATCACAGCAAGAACAAATTCAAAATCAACAAGTTGAATTTTTGAAGACACTACGACAACTGAATGAAAAAATAGATATCATGTATCAGCACTGTGGATTACCTCCTAAGGATTAAATTGATGTATCTTTTTATTCTGTTCTGTTTGCTTTTAACAATAAGTTCAAAATTTGTCATCGATTAAACGATAACTGATCCTTCCTTTTAGATAACTACTGTTTTGATCTGCATGATTTCTTTTGGATAAACTATTTTTGACAAATTTGAATGATTAATCTTAATGCTGTATTCTTTCTCTAATGATTTTATGATATTTTATGAATCTCGAAATTAATGGCTTGATTATGAGTTTCAAGTTGACGAATTGAATTTGAATGGGTTTGTATTCGAATTATGATCTTGACTTATTGAAGTTACTACTTGAAATTTTTTTATCCCAATCTCTTCCTTGTACATCTACATTTTTTTTTTATAGAAGAGATTTGATAAAATGAATGAATGCTGAATTTTCCTTTAAGATGAATTTAGTATACTTAACTTTGAATGGTAAAATTTTTCTGATCAATGCTGAATTCCTGATGTTATAATCACAAATTATGTGCTTCAAGTCTCATTCCCTTTTTGTTGATGACAAAGGGAGAGAAAAGTGATGACTTGTATCATTTCAATAGCATGACTTATATGAATTGCAAAAGCTACTGTAATATGAATGTCTTATATGCCTTGCAAAATCTTTGAGAATATCGCAAGATCGATTGATCATATTGAAAGCGTGTCAAACATGTATATCATGAAATTCATGTTGATAATATTTATCATCTGTCGTAGTAAAATTTGTCTCTTATCTTTCGACTTGAAAAGGATTTTCATTGAAGTTTAGCATTGACATTGTGCTAAATGAGAAAAACGATAAGTTCTACGGTTAGAACTTATCGGTTCATGCTTGAATTCATGGGATGGAATTCAAGTGGTTTTATCTTCTCATAATATGGCATATAGCTGGGGGAGTTATGTTTAACTCCGTCATCAATTAATTGTCATCATCAAAAAGGGGGAGATTATTGAATCTCGAATTTTGATGATAAAATCAATTGATGGGTTATTTGATCTAATCCATATTATTGAGCTAAGTATGCAGGATTAACTATGATAACCAGAAAACACAAAGCAAGTATACCGGAGTCGAGTTCGATGAACGTTTAAGAGTCCGAAGAATCGTCGGAGATGTCTTTGCGGAACCAACCGAAAGAAATCGGGAACCTGTTGGAAGTTCGTCAAGAGATCGCTCGGAGGTTCGCAGAGATCACCGAGAAGTCTCAACTACTCATTAAAGTCATCACAAGTTCGGGAGAGGGCTTTGGACCCCGTCGAAGGAAGTTCGTCGAAAAGCTCACGGAACAAGACTTGACGTTCAAGGTTAATAAATTGCTTAGGATGTGTTTTGTTATGTAGTTCACTTATAATTAGGATTAGGATTAAGAAGATAATCCTATATCCCGGTTAGGGGCCAAAAGTCGATTTGGTTTGGGCTAAAAGTAAGCCAAACCAAGTGAACGGAGAGTCAGGCGGTGACACCTCCTGGTGGGCGGTGGCACCAAAGACCCGAAAGGCCAAGGCAGATCGCTATGGATGGACGGTGGCACCGCCAAAGATCGGGAACCCAAAGAGAATTTGAATTTTGGAGCCCAAATTTGAATCCTCTTGAGGCCTATAAATACCCCTCAAATCTCAGTGAGAACACAACTTTTTTTGAGTAGCAAGAGTTTGAGAGAAAGGTCTTAGAAAAGTGTTAGCTTGTCTTCTTTTCAATTTGCTAGTGTTCACCTCATCTCTTCTCGAAAATCTGTAAGAGAGTGAACCGCTTGTAAAGAGTTGTAAGAGGGGTATTTACCCTTCCATTTCAAGAGACTTGCTAGTGGAAGGTGGGAGCCTCATCAAGAGGGGCCTCATAAGTGGAGTAGGTCATTTGACCAATCACTCTAAAAATCGGCATGATCCTTGGTTTGCATTTCATTATTGCTATTTACATTATTGCAAACCTTCTTATATGCTTTAGTTCCTTATTACTTTTGCTGCAGATATTTAAGAATACGCTTTCAAGATTAAGCTTGTCAAGTTCCGCTCTTATCATACTGAAAGAATTTTTTAAAATCGAAGTTTTAATCCATTTGCACTAATTCACCCCCCTTAGTGCTGCTTTCGATCCTAACAGATAGCATTCCTCGTCATTCCCAATGATCAGGATGTCATCCACATATAATACCAAAAAGGTGATAGCGCTCCCACTTACCTTTCTATATACACAAGGCTCATCTTCGTTCTTAACGAAGTCATAAGATCTGATTGCCTAATCAAATCTTATGTTCCAACTTTGGGAAGCTTGCTTTAATCCATAAATGGATCTAAGCAACCTACACACCTTATCTGAGCAGTTCTTGGACATGAATCCCTCAGGTTACATCATATACACCTCCTCCTCGAGGTATCCATTGAGGAATGCGGTTTTCACATCCATCTACCAGATCTCATAATCATAGTGTGCTGCAATAGCCAATAGAATTCTGATGGATTTTAGCATTGCTACGGGTGAGAAGGTTTCGTCATAGTCAACACCTTACCTTTGACGATACCCCTTAGCCACTAGCCTTGCTTTATAGGTCTCTACCTTTCCATCTACTCCGATCTTTTTCTTAAAGATCCACTTGCAGCCGATGGGTACAATACCTTCGGGCGCATAAACTAGGTTCCAAACCTTATTGGAGTACATAGAATCCATCTCAGAATTCATGGCTTCTTGCCACTTCCCGAAGTCTATACTCATAATAACCTCCTCGTAGGTCTGAGGATCAATATCCTCTACATCCTCTCCTCTAATATATCCCACATATCTCTCAGGAGGATGGGATACTCTATCAGACCTGCGTAAAGTTGAAACTTGTGTATTAGGTACCTGAACAGACTCGGGCTGTAGAGTGGTGCTTGAGCTTGGTTCTCCAACCTCGCTCAATTCTATCATTCTCCCACTGTCTCCGCCAAGAATGTGTTCCTTCTCAAGGAACACTGCTCTCTTAGCTACAAAGACCTTTTGGTCCTCCAGATGATAGAAATAATACCCACAAGTTTCCTAGGGGTATCCCACAAATTTGCATCGCTCTGTCCTTAATTCTAACTTATCGGGGTTGTGTCTTTTAACATGGGCAGGGTAGCCCCAAATCTTAACAACCTTAAGATCAGGCTTCTTCCCTTTCCATATCTCATATGGTGTAGACATTACCGACTTAGTTGGAACTCTGTTCAGAAGGTAAGCTACGGTTTCTTGGGCATATCCACAGAATGAGATGGGTAGGTCAGCGAAACTCATCATGGACCGTACCATATCTAATAATGTACGATTTCTCCTTTCAGAGACACCATTGAGCTGAGGTGTATAAGGAGGTATCCATTGGGATAATATCCCATAGTCCTTGAGGAACTGAGTGAACTCTGTACTTAAGTACTCACCTCCTCGATCTGATCGAAGAGTTTTGATACTCTTTCCAGTCTGGTTCTCCACCTCATTCTTATACTCTCTGAATTTCTCAAAAGCCTCGGACTTGTACTTCATTAAGTACACATATCCATACCTTGAGAAATCATCAGTAAATGTAATGAAGTAGGAGTAACCTCCAATGGCATGAGTTGACATGGGTCCACATATATCACTATGTATGAGTTCCAACAACTCAGTGGCTCTCTCTCCAGTTCCATTAAATGGAGAGTTGGTCAATTTTCCACTAATGCAAGGGTCACAAGTTGCATATGACACATAGTCGAATGGATCTAGATATCCATCATTTAGCAACTTTTGAATCCTTCTTTTATGGATGTGACCTAGCCTACAATGCCACAGGTATGCACTGTTCAACTCATCTCATTTCCTTTTGGACATATTTACATTCATGATATGTGAAGTGGTGTCTAACATAAATAAATCATTATGCAATGTTCCTTTCGTGATGATCTTATCATCTATAATATCGAACAACCATTGTTCTCAAAAACAAATTTATATCCACTAACTGTTAAACATGAAATGGAGATAATATTTTTGATAATAGAAGGAACAAAATAACATGCATCTAATGCAATAAAAGCTCCACTAGGCAAATGTAGGGCGACCTCGCCAACAGCTACTACAACAACTTTTGCTCCATTACTCATCTTAAGGTCCATCTCGCCTCTCTCTAGTCTCCTAGGCCTTGCCAGAACCTGCAACGAATTGCATATATGATAAGCACTACTGGTATCCAATACCCATATGTTATCATAAGAGTCTGACAAATGGAGACTGATCATGAATGTACCTGAAGCTTCATCAAGCTTTTGTTTCGCCCTATCTGCAAGGTACTCTTTGCAGTTTCTCTTCCAGTGCCCATCTTTACCATAGTGGAAGCACTGGCCTTTGTCCTTTGCTGGGTCTTTCTTAGCAACCTTTGCTTTACCTGGTTTGACCTTGCCCTTTCCCTTCTTAAGGGACCTTTCTGCTTTCCTTTTCCTTTTGGTCTCACCAGTGTAGAGAACTGGCTTCTCTTTCTTGATAGTACTCTCTGCCTCCCTCAACATATTGAGAAGCTCTGGGAGAGTCACTTCAAGCTTGTTCATATTAAAATTCATTATGAACTGTGAAAAGGAATCTGGTAGGGACTGAAGCACAATGTCCACACACAAGTTATCCTCTAGGACCATTCCTAGACCTGTGAGTTTCTCTATCCACTCAATCATCTTTAGGACATGGTTCTGAACCGGTGTCCCCTCAGTCATCCTAGCGCGGAAGAGGCTCTTAGATATCTCATATCGTTGAGTCCTTCCCTGTTCCTCAAACAATTTGCGGACATGTAGGAGAATGGATCTGGCATCCATCTTTTCATGTTGTCTCTGTAACTCAGGAGTCATAGAGCCCAACATATAGCACTGAGCAAGAGTGGAGTCATCAATGTACTTCACGTAGCGAGCGATCTTATCCTCGTTTGCCCCTTCTTCGGGCGCATGCATCACTGTATCAAGGACGTACATGATTTTCTCTGCTATGAGAATAATTCTCAAGTTACGGAGCTAATCCGTATAATTTGGACCAGTGAGGCGGTTGACTTCAAGTATGCCACATAAGGGATTTGAAAGCGACATTTTCTGAAAATAAAGATGTAGCAGAAATGAATAACATGCAGATTTTGCAAGAAATAAACTATTAAGATATGGACTTCTATCTTAATATGCTCCCACTATTTTACTAACGAGTCACGCGACACCCTCAGCACGTGAAACGGAAGTCTCCGGCAGACTTCTAGTGGGGATCAAGATCTAATCAGCATCTTAGTGTAACCTCGAGGGACTCGATCGATCACACTAAGCCTAAAAGGTAGGCAATTCTTGTCGATCACAACTCCTTGTGATTCCCATCCTGTTCAGCCTCTGAATCACCATGGCCTCGAGGGACTCGACCAACCATGATGCTCGGTTAAGTCAACACCTTCGTTACAAGATGAGTCTGATTTGATGATATACCCTCGAGGGACTCGACCAAGTATACCATGCCCTCAGGTCACCGGTGACATCTCTATGTCGTAAGCAAGATAGCGAATCACGATATAGGTGAGTCTCGAGGGACTCGACCAACTAAACATACACCGGGAATCGGTTCCTACTTATAACGACGGAAGGCCACGTGGATCAATCTAATTGCCTCACGTTTACCGACTTAATATTATAGAGAGATGTTTCTATGATTTGGTCTCCTAATATGACATGTCACACATATGCATATTTAATATATATCTACATCGCATGTAAATATATATACATATCTAGTATGTGTATAAGCAATTACACCAGATGATCATGGACCATAACCTAATATGATTAGGCCCGAGCCAGCAGGCCTAATCACTCACATCAAGATCTATGTATGCAACGGTGCATCTCCATGCCCTGTGATCGTCCATCTCGTCCTCGTCGGTTCCGTCGACATCTTGATGCATCTTCATGCATCACGATCGTTCGTCTCGTGGGTCCCGCTATCGCATCCACGCTCCCGCTGCGCCTCCTCATGTGATTACAACTTAATCATAGGCACGCAGGCTCGACAATAAATGAGAAATTTAATGGAGGCTCGCAGATCTCAATAATAATAATCATAGGTACACACATCACACAGTCCATGATCATCCGTCCACACATCATACTTCATATGTATAAATAATCATCATCATATAGGACTACTAGATAATAATAAATAATAATAATCAACTAAATTTTTTAATTAATTAATATTTTCTGAAATCAGGGACATTATAGGGAATTTCTAAATTCATATGGGTATTTTCGTAATTTGGACAAAAATAGAAACTAGAATTTCTCAAATTATGAGGGGTAAAACTATCTTTTGCCCAAAAACCCTAATGCCCTTTCCCCTTTTCGGTGCTGCCGCCGCCGCCACCCGCCGGCGGCGGCCTATGCGGCGGGGCGAGGGCACTGCCCTCGCCTGCAGGCGGCACGCCCGCTGGCTGCGCTGCCGCTGCAGGTGGGCGCCGCCTCCGCAGGCGGTGCTGTCCCGCCGAGCGACCGCCCCTATGGGGGGGTTTCGCCCGCGGGAGCAGCGGAGGCAAGCGCCGCTGGGTATCGGCACCTCTGCCCGTGGGTTGCCTGCCCCGCCGGCAGCAAGCCTACTGCAAGCAGGCCGCCGGCCGACTGCAGCAGACGCAATCCCTATGTTACCCGCCTTCGGCTGCGCTGCACGCACACAGATCGAGGGCAACAACTGTTGCTGCCCTTCCTTGTTTTTGCGTCAACAATTTTGACGTCAAAATTCTTCCTAAACACAACACACGTAGTTCAAAACCAATCATTCACATGAACAACCTAGCTCTGATACCACTGTTGGAAATCTTAGGGGGCGACATCACATGCGTAGTGGAAGAACAAGAAAACAAAATTCCCGATTCCCAAAGAGATGTTCGTCGTCGTGCGAAGATTGGTACGCAAAATCCGCGAAACATGAAATTACGTATAGAGTAGATTGTGTTACCTAGGGAGATCGTATATCCCTGTTTCCTTACAGATCCTTAGGAGAGGGTGAAGGAGGTCAAGCTTCCTCCTCTCTAGCGGTGATCCACACAGCAGGGTTGCGACGACGCTCCTCAAAACTCCAGGCCTATTTTGAGGTGGAGAGGAAGAGGAGAATAGGAAAGGCAAGCAAGAGCTCTCTAGCCTATGGGGCTCTGAATTCCTCCTATTTATAGAGATCCCCTGTCAAACCCTAATGGGTCCTCCCCTAGTGGGTATTGGATCTGCATCCAATAAGACAAGGGCTCCGTCGGATATCTCATATCCAAACCTTTACTCATCGCAATGCCTACCATATGTGTGTGACCCTCTAGGCCCAATATCGAGCTGGCCGTGAGTCATACCTGTCAGAACTCCTTCTAACTTAGTGAATTATTATCTCTGTAATAATTCACTTGACTCATCGACTACGGACGTACTAGGCCACTACGTCGTAGTCCCCGATGATGATGAGGGGAATCCAATCCATTGGACCTGTCCTGTCCTCGCCATCGTACCCTATAGTCCCTCATCCATTTAATATCCCGAGACCATATATCGTAGTATGGTGTTGTCGGACCCAAACGGTTTCTACTCGAAGTCTCGCTCTAATCGGATTCTTCCCGGAGAACTCTTTCTCCCTCAACCCGAATGACCCCGGCCGGGGATTTGTCCGAGCAAGAACACATGGGATATTCCTCTCATGACGCCGAGAGGGATGATCCTCTATCGACACTCAATAGCCCTCGTAAGGTCGACTACCACTCCCAATGACCAGCTGTATTAGATCTGGGACAACCAAACCTATAAGTCTGGTATCAAAGAGTGGAGCACTCATATAGGACATCCTTAGTGCCTCAAGTATAAGGATCAGATACACCACTAGGACTACGGAATCGCTGTCTGACAATAAGGCATCATCAACCATCCAACATTCCGTAAGCGGATCAATCAGTGAACTCATTCTCCAATGAGCACCTGTACTATATCCCTAGTGTCCCTACACAAGCAGTTATGAGACCAGCTGCATCCATCATTTGGACAGGTATACAGCACACCAGTCTGTCCGGTTATCACGATATCCCTCTCGAGTAACCTATGACCGGGATTATTTAGGATATGTGTTTAAAGGTGAATCGATCTCACTATCGTGATCTCATCACGATCCGATTCCCATTGCACAAATCCAAGGACATCACAATATATGTATGCATTTATGCAATTGTTATAAAGTAATATACGCCAAAATATAATAAGCAAAAAGATTCTGTATCAAGTCACACGTGCCATCACTCATGTGATTGGCTTGCTGGGCACCTATGACTAGCAGAAAGATATACGGGGCCCGCGCACCCACGGTTGGGGAAAATAGCAAGTTAGAATTACAAAATTAAAGTGCTTCTTAATGATAGAGGAGATACACATGGCAGTTGGGTGGCACGACCCTGAGCCCGACCAGAGAAAAAGATAAAAAGGGAGGGGGCACAGCCCCTAGTTAAAGGGAGGAGTCACGGGCCCATCATCGAAGGGGACGTTTGTTGGCATGTCGATGTCCTGATCCACTGGGTTGTCGACAAATGGGTCTGACTCCAGCTCCAAGTCTGGGTACTTTGCCCGGAAGTGAGCGTATGCCACCCGGTACCCATACTCGTACGTGACCTGGCCCGGTCTCACCAAGCCATGCTCGAACCCGGGGGATGCTTTATACCCGACAATCGCCTCCTCAACCCTTTTGGGCAACCGCAGCTGCTCCTCCTTCAGGGCCTCCTCGGCAGCCCAGGCCATCGCCTAGCGGACTCGACGTCCTGGGAAAGGGTCAGCAGCTCGTCATCTAGTGAACGAATGTGTGACTGGCTTTCTTCCAGCTCGGTCTTCAAATGAGCCACCTCCTCGCCCAGTACCATGGCGCGATCTTCGACTGCGGCTACGACCTCTAGACCCCCCTTGGCTCGCAGCTCTAGGTTCTCCAGCCGGAGGGCGGTGTCGATCTCCAACTATCACCTGATCACCCGCCCGACATCGAGGACCCAATCGATTAACACCATACCGTAGTGCTGGCTTTGCATAAGGATCGATGTCAGCACCCAAGAAAGAGGGGATCGGGTAGGGGAAGGAAGCTAGTACTTACCCAGATGAGCGACTTGGTTGCCCGATCTACTAGCATTTCAGAAGTGGAGCTGTAGAGGTCCTTGACCAGCCCTGGGTGCAACGCCCCTCGGATGAACTCTTGAGTGGTTAGCCCATCGCCCTAGAGATGGCTGTCGGCCTTGAGAGTCGGCCGTTGAGTGGCATAGGGTGCCTTGGGCTCCCCGGCCGGAAGATCAGTCATACGTTGGGCTTGGTATTGCCCACCCTCGGCCCAGGAATGGATGCGGCATAGTTCCCGTACCGGCAAAGGGCACGTTGCCGCCCTCTTGGAAGGGTCACTGCCGGATGACCCGGCTGACCCTTTCCCCTTCACACTCCCCGAGCCCTCCCCCTCCCCCTGGGCAATAGCCTCAGGCGATTCTAGGGAGGCGCTCAAACGGGTGGCCTAGCTCACGGGCATCTTCCGAGCCACTGTCTTCATCTTCTTAAGAGGGCGCTCCGATGCCGATGATGCCGATGCCCTCTTCGGCATGCCCTCCAGCAGGACAACCCCACCTCTAAAGCCCTCCCCATCCTGAGACAAGGGCCCGACGGGCTTAGCGCTAGTCGTCTTCTTCACCGATCTCAGATCCACCATTTCTGCAAAATAGGCAGCGGTTAGATGGTTTGGAACGAGCGAACAATCCATTATATATGAATGGCCATACCCCTGGTGGCAGGGCTCAACTCCGCTTCAACCATCCACTCCTCAGTCATTTCCTTAATTGCCCGAGAAGAGGACATGATACCCCTCAGACGATCCATGGTCGCTACGTCTCTGGCAGAAGGTGACGGGGGGCGTTATCGATGGTACGAAAAACCCACCCGATGCTAAAGTCCAGGAGCTTGCCATAGAAGCTCGTCGGAACTCGCCAAGCAGATCGTCGCAAAGTCCAGGAGCTTACTGGGAGTCCGTCGGAGCATCACCGAGAGTTCGTTGGATGTTCGCTGGAAGTATGCCGGAAGGTCACCGGAAGAAGCGATTAACGCACCAGAACACGAATTGCAGTAATGATGTCTTAATTGTTATAGTTAGAGTATAGATTAAGTTAGGATTGAGAGGTCATCCCACTAACTTAATTAGGGGCCAACTAGGCCCTTAACAAACCCAAATTGGGCCAAATGAAATAGCTCATTTGGCCCCTGAATTCTTCGCCGGCGATGGCACCACTTGGGAGACGATCTCCCAGGAATTCTGGGGGGTGGTACCACCCCTGTCAGGCGGTAGTACCACTGGTAGTTATTACTGTCAGTGGTGGTACCGCCTGAGCTCGGTCTTCGAGCGTTGTCAGGCGGTAGTACCGCCCAAACTGAGTGGTAGTACCGCCTAGTGTCGGATGGCAGGCAATAAAAACCCCATTTTTGAGCTCCATTTTTGAACTCATTAGGGCCTATAAAAACCCCACCCTTTCCTGCATGAAAGGGTAACGAAAACTTGACATTATCTTGAGTCTTTGAGGCCTTAAAGTGTTATAAAAGCTAGAGATCTCCTCATTCTTTCGAAGTATTGAGATCATTCAAGAGAGGAGTGAAACCTGTAAGGGTTGTCTCCTAAGCCCGACAAAAAGAGAAAAGCTGTAAAAGGGTAGTTGGCCTTCGCCTATTGAAGGAAGGCCTCTAGTAGACGCCATTGACCTCATCGGAGGAGGAAGCCGATAGTGGATGTAGGTCATATTGCCCGAACTACTCTAAAATCTCAGTTTGCATTTACTTTGAGCAACTTTCCTTTATAGCAAACTGCCTCTCCTCCTTACTGTGCCTTAACTTCATCTACATACGCTTTGATGTTAACATTTTCCGAGATCGGCTTTAATCATATGAAGACCTTACAAAACCGACGCTTTTCATTTGTGCACTTTACTTTGCTGTAATTCACCTTAGTCTTCTCTTGCTCTTTCATGAAAGGTTTCAAGTTCAAAGTTCTTCCGAAAAGGATTGAGTTGAAACCATTCTTGTTGAATTGGTTTTAATCGAAATAAGTTTTCTGAAATCGTAAAAAGCTTTCCACTACACTAATTCACCCCCCCCTCTTAGTGCGCTCTTATCTTAACAATTGGTATCAGAGTGAGGTTTACTCTTAGTTAGATTAAAACCTAAGAGAGATGACATTTGCTGAAAACCAAGATGGTCACTCAATTATACATCCGCCCATGTTCAATAGGACACATTACACCTACTGGAAGACTAGAATGAGAATCTTTTTAATTTCTATGGATTTTGAGCTTTGGAATATTATAGAAAATGGATTTCATAAGTCTTCTCTTCCAATGATTGATTGGAATGAATTGAAGAAGAAGACTTTCGCTTTAAATGCAAAAGCTATGAATGCCTTGTTTTGTGCTCTAGATAAAAACGAGTTCAATCGAGTTTCGATTTGTGAAACAACTTTTAATATTTGGCACACACTCGAAGTAACTCACGAAGGCACTAGTAGAGTGAAAGAGTCAAAAATCAACCTTTTAGTACATTCTTATGAATTATTTCGAATAAAATCGAGTGAGACCATTGGAGACATGTACACCCGTTTTACGGATGTTGTCAATGGTCTAAAAGGACTTGGTAAAAGTTTCTCAGATTTTGAGCTTGTTAATAAAGTTTTAAGATCCCTTCCAAAGAGTTGGGACTCTAAAATCACGGCCACTCAAGAGGCCAAAAATTTAAATAACTTTCCTCTTGAAGAACTAATTGGGTCACTAATGACCTATGAAATGACATTCAAAGCTCATAAAGAGCTTGAGAACACCCTTCCAAAGAACAGGAAGGATATGACACTAAGAACACAAGAAGACTACTTGAGAGAAAACTCAAGTGATGAGGACTTTGATGATGACTTAACACTTTTAACAAGGAAATTCAAAAAATTTATTAAACAAAACAAATTTAAAAATGATACTAAAAATAAATTTGAACCCAAGAAAGATAAAGTAATTTGCTATGAATGTAAGAAACCAGGACACTATAAGAGTGAATGTCCCCAAGCCAAGAAGAAGACACCAAAGAAAAGGCGCTCAAAGCAACATAGGACAACTCAAGCACATCCGAAGAAGAGGAGCACAATACCGAGCAAGTTGCTCATTATGCACTAATGACCATTGGAGAGGAGGTATCAAGTTTAATTAATGCAAATTTATCATTTGATGAATTATTAAATGCTTTTCATGATTTATTTGATGAATGTAAAATAATTAGTAAAAATATAAATTATTAAAAAAGGAGCACGATTCTCTTGTTAATAATTTTGAGAAATTAAAAATTGAGCATAATGATAGTTTAGCTCCATGTACGAAATGCCATGATTTAGAAATACTTCAAAAGGAAAACTTGCTACTCAATGATACTTTGAAGAAATTTGAGGTTGGTAGCAAGTCTTTGAACATAATTCTTACCAATAAGTGTCACGTTCATAAAAGAAGTTGAATCGGATTTGTGAGTAGCTCTCACTAAAATCCAACCACCTTCGTTAAAAGCCTTATCTTACATATTTCACCCCAAAACAAATACAACTTTTGTTGCAAACGTGGACATAAAGCTTATCATTGTCCATTTAAAACGTGTAGTCCAAACAAATTGATTTGGGTTCCTAAAGGAACCGTAAAGAATTCCATGCAACATGATGAGAAATTTAGATCGATTTTTTAGGCATCCAAGGTCAAATGGGTACCTAAAAATCATCCTCTTTTGTAGAAACGTATACCATCACAAGCTAGGAGTAAGAGATGATATCTTGCTTTTTGGATGCTCAAGGTTTATGATCAGAGATCCAAAATAACTCGTAAAGCTCTCTAGCCATAATAGCAAAAAGAGGATCAGTAGAATTAAAACTATCAATTACAATGATACTTATATTCCATACGTTAATGATGCAATCTTGTGTGACAAACACTTAATTTTGATCCCTCAAATTTTGAAACTTGAATTCCCCTTCACACATCTTCTGGATTTTTGAATTTATCGGATACATTCCTCCCTCAATTTTTTTAGATCCAACTATGTCTTACAAGATCATGAACTTACGACTTGCAAGCCAAGTTTGCATACGGATTTTGTATGATGTAAATCATGAACTTACAAGGCTTACGATGCTTGCATGATGAGTCATGAACATATTAAAAACATATAAGTTCTATATGACATTTGGGTATAGTATGCATTTTACAAGATCGATCATGAATGTACGAATCTTCTCCTCTTGTGATGAGAATTTTTACATGTTTGTGTAATTAAGGTTGTGTGCTCCACAAACAAAAACTCCCTTCAAGTTGAAATCACCAACATTAGCCCACACACCCTTGTAAGCAGTGCTCACTGCCTGTAGGCGGTGGCATTGCCTAGCTGGTCGTAGCACCGCCAACTATCATGAGTGGTAGGCGGTTGCACCGCCCAGCCAACGGTGCCACCGCCCGTAACTTGCCCCCTTATAAAACTGAGCTAGGGCCAATGGTAGAACCGAACCCAACTCATTTTCCACTCTCCCTTGTAGCTCCAAACCCTCTTTTAACACCATTCTCTCCCTCTAGTTGCCCAATAATCCCTATTTCCTGCAAGATCAAGGATCAATCCTACATCTTCTTGAAGATCTCAACTAAGGTATCATCTAAAAGGCTTTGATTTCTCTTTTATATTATCTACTCTTGCTCATTATCTATCTTCATAATATCAGTATTTATGGATTCTAGAAGATCTTCTAGGGACAAAGGGAAGAGGAGATTAGAAGAAAACTATGATTCTATATTTTTCAATTCTAATCAACATGCCCTAAAATTTGTATCTATAGAATCTAGACATGTTCATAAGGGAAAATATGTTGATTTAAATGAACTAAGTGATTTAGAACATATTCAATAGTTTATAAATCTAGACATTCTCCCAATCTTACAAATAAGTGAACCTATCTACCCCAGACTTATTAGGTTGTTTTATAACAATCTATATGTAGATGAAGAAGAAAGGGTGTCTACCTATCTTTTAGGACATCATATATCCATTACGGATAGATCTATTTGCGACATCATAGGCATCCCAATAAAAGAAGTATGTTAGTATTTTAGAGAACAATGGGATGATGAAACAATTGGGACCACTTACGTTGATGCCTTAGGAGCAATTTTTGGCAATCCCAACTTGATGATACTTCTAAAAAGCTGTGAGCATTTACTACCATTAAGCACCAAAATATTTCATCACATCTTGATTAGTATTATTCTCCCTAAACAATATCATTATGATAAAGTAAGTCAAATGGAACTAGGTACCATGTATTGGATCATGAAGGGATATAACAACTGTTTTGGTTACCTTATCCAACAAAACATGATAGAAATATTTAAAAAGGATATGATGCTTCCATATGGTGGTTTACACTAAAATACTCTATGACTACGATATTGTCATTCCACCCGATGAAGAAGTTATAAAGCTAGATAGATTTAGTATCATAAATAAAAATCTACTTCGACGGATGAGATATATATTTAGAAATGGTATGTGGGTTAGACTGCCTAGAAGAATTGATCCCCCTCAACCTGAACCAGAACCGAAAACACCAATATTTAGGGGGTAATCTATCTCCTCCAACTGGTCCCTTTGAGGAATCACCTCCAGTAGAGCAAGCACCTTCTTCATCTATCGAAGACATAGGGATTCCGATAGATCACTTTAAACAAAGACAAGATCGACTTGAACAATACCAAGATCAAATCTTATCTGAGCTACAGTTGATTCACCGACAGTTTAGCATATTGTTTAGACATTTTAACTTTCTATCACCTAAATAAGCATATGTATGTATTTAGGAAAAGTGGACACAATTCCTCCTTGTCCTGTTGTAATACTATGATGTAAACTTTTTATGCTACTCACCTTGATGATCGCAATGCTACTTACTTTGATAATCACAAGTCCTTGATATGTTTAACTATTGGTATCTATGACTTGATGTATTATTTGATGAGCATTTGTGGAATTAGGAATGTTGATTTGTCCGAGTGCATGAATTTATTAAATTTCATTTTCGGACTTTCTTGATTCTTTAATCACTCACTTCAATTTGGTGCTGAAAATTTTATGATACAAATTTTACATGATAATAAGATTGTGTGCCTCAATAACATGTTTACTTTGATGTTAGAAATTTTGCGCCTTGATGCTAAAAGTTTCCATAATGATGAGCATATTTTACTTTCATGATTATGATTTGAGAAGTTTTAATCATACATCGGATTATTAATCTTTGAGCACTACAAAGCACTAATGATTTTACCTCATGCAAGTAGTTATGAAAAGCTATGACAAAACATTGTTCGAATGCATGATTTTGTTATATTTCTCTTTCGGACTTAATATTTTTCTTGAATGGAACTTTTATGAGCCTATGCCATATCAAAGCTATTTCATATCCATGCTCCATCACTAAATGATTTTTGATACATGGAATTAATTGACAAATGCATCTCTCATGGATTTATCTCTTGTAAATTTTTAAATTGAGAAATGGATTTAATGACTCTTTCACATGAATTCCTTCTTGATGAAGGAAGATTTTTTTTTGTGAGATGAACACTTGTAAGGATTTAATTTCACATATATATCTTGATCCTTGTGAAAAATAAAGCATGATTTAATGAAACTCTCTTATCATTTTTAACTTCATTTAAAGTTGGTTCTCAATGGTTTTTATCTTCCTTCTTTCCTTCTTCATGCAAAGTTTTGATGATAAGTAAAAGGAAAGAAGTAAATGAATGATATCATCTCATGAATGCTTGAAAAATAATTGGTATGAATTTCTTTACAAGTTGAAAAATGACAAATTTTTACCACAATTACATATATTGTTGAATCGTTCTCCTTTTTGTTGATGATAAAGGGGGAGAAATATGTGATAAATTGATGATAAATATATGAAATTTTACACTTGAAATATTTACATTATGATAAGATATCTAGAGCTTAATTTAAAATATTATAAATTGATATCTTATCATAGAATGAATTGGTATGATTGTTATCCTTCATATTTGAAATATGAGACTTGAAAATTGATGTCATGCCTTGACATCATTTTCAGAAAGTTACATCATGATAGGAATCATGATGGGTGTATTGATAAGTTTAAATAAACTTAACTTATCAATATGTCTCTTGAATTCAAAGGCTTTGAATTCAAGAATGACTTTTCTCAAGTATGACATATAGATAGGGGGAGTTAATGTTAACTTCGTCATCAATTGATTGTCATCATAAAAAAGGGAGAGATTGTTGAATCTCAAATTTTAATGATGAAGTCAATTATCATTTGTTTATCTAATCTATATGTTGAGAAAAGTATGCTGGATTAACTATGATGGCAGTAAGACATACAGTAGGTATTATGCCGAAGTCAAGATCAAGATCACATTGAGAGTTTGAGAGTTCGTCGGAAGTTCGGACATTCGTCGAAAGTTCTACGGGAACCAGCTGAGAAGTCCAACAACTGCCATAGAAGCTCGTTGGAACTCACCAATAAGATCGTCGCAAAGTCCAGAAGCTTATCAGGAGTTCGTCGGAGCATCGCTGAGAGTTCGTCGGATGTTCGCCGGAAGAAGCGATTGACGCACTGGAACATAAATTGCAGTAATGATATCTTAATTGTCATAGTTAGAGTATAGATTAAGTTAAGATTGGGAGGTAATCCCACTAACTTAATTATGGGCCAACTGGGCCCTTAATAGACCCAAATTGGGCCAAATAGAACAACTCATTCGGCCCCTAAATTCTTGGCCGATGGTAGCATTGCCTAGGAGATGATCTCCCAGGAATTCTGGGCAGTGGTACCGCCCCTGTTAGGTGGTAGTACCACCGGCAGTTATTACTACCAGCGGTGGTACTGCTCTTGTTAAGCGGTGGTACCGCCTGAGCTCTGTCTTCGAGTGCTGTCAGGCGGTAGTACCACCCAAACTGAGCGATAGTACCGCCCAGTGTCAGATGGCAGGTGATAGTACCGCCCAATAATGGCGATGGTACCGCTAGGACCCCAAAAATCCGGGAATGGACACTTTTAGGCTCCATTTTTGAACTCATTGGGACCTATAAAACCTTACCCTTTCCTGCATGAAAGGGTAATGAAAACTTGACATTATCTTGAGTCTTTGAGGCCTTAAAGTGTTATAAAAGCTAGAGTTCTCCTCTTTCTTTCTAAGTGTTAAGATCATTTAAGAGAGAAGTGAAACCTGTAAGGGTTGTCTCTTAAGCCCGGTAAAATGAGAAAAGCTGTAAAAGGGTGGTTGGCCTTCGCCTATTGAAGGAAGGCCTCTAGTAGATGCTAGTGACCTCGTCGAAGGAGGAAGCCGATAGTGGATGTAGGTCACGTTGACTGAACCACTCTAAAATCTCGGTTTGTATTTACTTTGAGCAACTTTTCTTTATAGCAAACTGTCTCTCCTCCTTACTGTGCCTTAACTACATCTACATACGCTTTGACATTAACATTTTTTGAGATTGGCTTTAATCATACGAAGACCTTACAAAACCAATGCTTTTCATTTATGCACGTTACTTTGTTGCAATTCACCTTAGTCGTCTCTTACTCTTTTATGAAAAGTTTCAAGTTCAAAGTTCTTCCGAAAAGGATTGAGTTGAAACCATTCTTATTGAATCGTCTTTAATCGAAATAAGTTTTCTGAAATCGTAAAAAGTTTTTTGTTACACTAATTCACCCCCCCTCCCCCCCCCCCTTTTAGTGTGCTCTTGATCCTAACAGATCTTATATATTTCAATTGCCTTTCTGTCTCCTTTTCAACTCTAGCATGAAATACTTTGAAGATTTTAATAACATAATCTTTGGTCTTCATAGATAGGCCTAAATTTTTCAAGAAAAATTATTTATAAAAATAACAAAATAAAGTGCACCACTGATACCATGAATATTAACAAATCCACCAAGAGTTTTTGTCCTCAAAGGACCACATACATTTGTATAAATATGGTCTAAGATATACATTTTTTTAGATAAAGCAGAACTAGCAAATGAAACTCTATATTGTTTACTAGCCAAACAATCAATACAAGGGTTCAAATGTGTACCTTTGAGGTCTGGCAATACATCTCTCTTGGAAAGAGCTTGTAGCTCCTTCTCACTCATGTGTCTCAGTCGCTTATGCCACAACTCCATGCTGAAGTCTTTCTCTATAGCATTCAGCTGCTCACCATAAGCTTTGGCCTGCAACCTATACAAAGTGTGATATTCTTTTCCACTAGCCACAATAAGAGAACTGTTACTGAGCTTTCATTGCCCTTTGTCAAATCTGCCATCATAGTCTTCATCATCTAGTCTTTAATTGAAATTAAATTCAGCCTCAAGTCAACCACATGCCTCACATCCTTAAGCACAAACTTGCAGCCAAGGTTAGTCTTTATGTTGATATCACCCATGCTAATGATGTCTATCGTACCATAGTTGTCCATCTTGACAATACCAAAATTTCCAAATATATATGTAGCAAAAAACTCCCTCCATGGTATAGCATAATAAGAAGCACTTGTGTCAATCACCCACTCAAGATCCTGACACATATAAGAAAAAATATCATAAGAAGGAGACAAAATCAAATAATCACTACCCTACATTATAGTTGTGACAAAATCAAATAATCACAATCTTGCATTATAGTTATGATATTATCTTTTGACTCTTTTGACTTCACTCCTTTTCTCTTTTTCTTGCTCTTCTTAAGTTGCTTGCATTGGTTCTTATAATGTCATTTCTCACCATAGTTATAGCAAACAATATCTTTTCTTGATCTTAACTGCTTCAACCCATGTGTGAACTACTTCTATCCTTGGACTTTGACATTTCTCTATTCTATGATATAAGTGCCTATGAATCATTCTGAGATATTGTTGAATTCTTTCTTCTCAACTCCTCGTTCAATAAATTGCTTGTTACTTAACTCATAGTGACAACACCATCTAGTGTAGAATTACTGAGGGAAACCACTAGTGTCTCCCAACTTTCTAGTAATGAACTGAGAAGTAATAATGCCTGCAACTAATCATCAAGAGACATTTTCATAGAGGATGACTGGTTAATGATACTCTGCATTTCATTCAAATACTCAGTAATAGAAGTACCCTCTTTATATTTCAGGTTCACAAGTTTTCTGATCAAGAAAGCTTTGTTACTAGTTGTTTTCTTCCATAGAGACTTTCTAACTTTTTCTAAAAAGAATACGTAGAACTTTCAATAGAAACATGGTGAAAGACACTATCATCGAGACATTATCGAATAAACATAACTATTTTTCAGTCTAACCTCTTTCACTCATCATTTGTTATAGTTGCGGGCTTTGCACTATCCCCTTGTAAAGGTCCATACAAATCTTTGCAATACAAGAGATCTTCCATTCTTAGTTTTCATATCATCCAATTGTTTCCATTCAAGCTAATCATGCGAGAAACACTACTAGTCTCCATATTCAAACACAAAAATTAAATCACTAAAACTCTGCTTTGATACCAATTGATGGGATATAAAAATAAATAAATTTTTGTATATGAACAAATACTAGTAGGCCATAACACGCAGCGAAATTAAATAGAATCACAATCAAATTGAACACCAAGATTTATATGGAAAACCCCTCCAATGTGAAGGGTAAAAACCACGGGGCAAACTAGAGATAATCTACTATAAGAATAATGTATATACAAATATCACTCTTTTGCCCAAAACCCTAACAACAATCACAAGAGAATAACTAGGATATAAGGATTATGTCACTATGCATAATATCCAAATTCTTTCTAAATAATCACAGTAAGAATTTACTATAGATCTGATCTAACCTGAGATGAGAATACTGCCTAGATGATTGAGAACAGTCTCTCTATGTTGTCCTTGTCTTCTTCTCTTTCCTTTTTATGTTTTTCTGCCCTTTTTTCCTTTGAATCAAGATGATGCTACAGTTTTCTCCCTTGCTGTTGCAATTTTTTCTCCCTCTTATTTTTATAGCCATCATACTCCCTAATTAGATCTAAGGTTTAACTTGAAAGGGGGATAAGCTATGGACCGTTAAAATCCACTATGAACTAAACCTATGGCTGTTAGCTGGCTTGCTTTATCCTTTTAAAATCTACCAGTCGTTGTAAGAAAAAAAGAAATCATATAAAAAAAAAAAAAAAAAAAAAAAACTTCATCCCTTGGTGGCATGTCTTATTGAGGGTTGGTTCATTTGACTACTTCAGTTGAACAAGAACAAAGCCGACAATTCCCAAGATCTTTCTGCAAACAATGTACTACTGTTAATTCTTTCTGAAGACAAAAAATCTGAAAGCAGAAACCATCCTGTCTGCCTTTGTATAATCATCGTCATTGCATCCCTGAACAGTGTGTTGCAGATCAAGTAAATAAATTAGACCACTCAGATGATGATAAGCGTTTTCCTCGTTCTAATCTACAGAGTTTGGATACTTTCTTTTTTGAGGAGTTGGTCGATGCATGCAAGCTGAGCTAAACGACGACTCGTAGAAAGTCTGAGGCCATCAGCCCTGTGATTAAGACCACTATATTCCATTCAAGATACATTTTGTCTTCTCATCGTTTCTTGTATCGTGAGTTGCAGTAATCCACAGTGAAGTAATCTTTTTACTCTGCCTACTTGCAATTGATGGAGCTACAGAAGATCTTTTGGAACCTCACCATACTGAATCCTGTCGTCCATGAGCTATCTCATTTATGGTTCTCACATTAATATCCTGCATATTTGTTCCATACTTGAAAAGAGATGCTACCTATCATAATCTGAGCTTTTGTTTCCATGTAATTGATTGATGTGTGATACGAAGAGCACTAGAACCAGGTTTCTGTGGACTCAAAACCAGGCGCTTGTGGGAAAGATGCAGATATGCCTTTCTCCACACTTGATATCATAATACATGTCCGTGGTTTTCTTGTCAGGGAGTCGTTGTTTTACGATGATCACCAAGCAAAACCAGCGAAGGAAGAAGCTTGTTTCACCACCAGCGCAATCCAAGGATACCGTAGGACAACAATCAGCCTAGATAAAAGAGAAGGGGAACAGAGCGTATATATATTGATACATGTTGACACCCACAGCACATCTCTCTCACTCCTTAGCAACAGGACATGGATCTCCTTTCTTCTCCTGATATGATTTTCCTTGTATAAATAGATATTATATTCAGAAAATCTCATTAGGTTTTATAATCATATTCTAATTTATCATGGTATTAGAGCACTTGTATTAAAGCAATATTTCTCTTCTCTTCCTCGCTGTCCAGCGACAGCTAATTCATCTTCTATCAGCGTCGCTAACAGCACAACAACATTAGACTTGCGAAGTCGACAAGATCCTCCACATCTACCTTGTGTCGTTGGCGTGCTTGCTGTCATATATTCCTCTCCACTGTTGAACCTACGGTCCCAATCGCCTAGACGAGGTGGCTTCCTCTCTCTCTCTCTCTCTCTCGACTCCTATTATAGAAGTCAAGTTGGTAGAGCCTATCATAGGAATCTGGAGATCCATCGCCACTGCTCCCTCAAACGAATCATCAGTCCCGATCGCCTAGATGAGGCAGCTTCCACGACGGGTTTTGCTCACCTTGATGAGGCGACTTCTACTGTGGCCTATGATAAAAATTAAACGAAGAATATAGAAAGATAGAAATTGTAGAAGAAACTATGAAATGTATAAGATGTAATTACCTAGTTCATTTTGATAGTGAGCTCTTGATAGCTATTTATACACACTCAGTAGGGAGGTTATACACATTCAGCATGGAGGATTTTTCTCAACTGCTTAGAGATTTCCTCAACTGCCTTGAGGAAATCTTATCTGCTTATCATGCCCCCGTAAGATTGAGCTTCCATCAAGGATGTCGATCTTGGACCGATGAGATGAAAAAAGTTTACGGGCGAGAGGCTTTATGAGTGAGTCTGCTAGTTGATCAGCTGTATGTACATGAGAAACACGGAGTTGATGTCTGACAACTTGATCTCGCATGAAGTGGAAGTCAATGGCTATGTGTTTCATGCGGGAATGAAACACTAGATTAGCACATAAGTAGGTAGCTCCAATATTATCACAATATATTGTAGGAATAACTGTGGAGTTGACGTTGAGTTCCTTGAGCAGATTTGTGACCCAATTGAGTTCAGCAGCGGTGGTGGCGATGGCACGGTATTCAGCTTCAGTTATAGATTGTGCAACCGTCTTTTGTTTTTTAGAACTCCAACTGATTGGAGTAGCTCCAAGGAAGACAATGTATCCTAATGTAGATGTTCTATCATCAAAGTTCCCTGCCCAATCAGCATCAGCAAAGGCATGGAGATAGAGTGAAGTATTTTTGCGAAGAAAAATGCCATGATTAAGACTCCCTTTAAGATATCGCAAAATTCGTTTGACCATGACCAATGCGTAGTTGATGGTCGATGCATGAATTGTAATAATTTATTGACGGCAAATGAAATATCTAGATGGGTGAGAGCCAAGTACTGTAAGGAGCCGAGGACTTGTCGATATTGAGTCGAATCTGTAGTAGGACTTCCATCATATAATTTAAGTGATTCACTGGTAGAGAGAGGAGTTGTAACCTTTTTCGCATCTTGCATGTTTGTCTTTGATAATAAATCTTGAATATACTTTATTTGTGATAGGAAGAGACCTGAAGATGTAAATGTTGCTTCCACTCTCAAAAAGTAGCTTAAAGTTCCTAGATCTTGGGGGAGAATTGATCGGCCAAGTGCTTTAGAAATGCCTGAGTCTTCAAAGGATCATTTCCTGTGACAATAATATCATCCATATGTACTAAAAGATATATTATGCTTCCATTGTGCTGGCAAATGAAGAACGAGGTATCAGACTTGGAATTGATGAAGCCAATTGAGGTAAAAAACGAGCCAAGCTCGTTCTACCAAGCCCTTGGAGCTTGACAAAGTCTATAAATAGCTTTTTGAAGTTTGCATACATGCCTCGAATATTGAGGATGAATGAAACCAGGAGGTTGCTGCATAAAGACATCTTCAGTAAGTGTCCCTTGTAAAAAGGCATTGTTAACATCCAATTGTCGTATGTGCCAGCCCTTTGAGATGGCCAAACTCAGGATAAGACGGATTGTTGTGGGTTTAACAATGAGACTAAATGTCTCTGTGAAGTCGACACCAGGTCATTGATGAAACCCTTTGGCGACTAGACGTGCTTTATATCTAGCAACGGATCCGTCTAGGTTCCGCTTAATTCGAAAGACCCATTTACACCCGATGATATTTTGTATATAATGAAAGGGTAATAAGGTCCATGTAGAGTTATGGAGGAGAGCATCATATTCGTCACACATGGCTTTACACCAGTGAGAATATTTTTGAGCTTGAGTGATTGTAGTGGGTTCACTGGCCTCAGTGGAGGAACTTGTTATAGCATGTAAGTTAAGGACTTGACGTGGTTTGAAAATACCACTTTTGGAGCGTGTTGTCATTGGATGTCTAGGGGGGATAGAAGTGGTATATTGTATTTGTGATATAGCCAAGGGCGAGTCACTATCATGGACCGGGCCAACCGTCGGCACACGACAATGTCACTAGGTCTAGGAGAAAGTAAAGCTAGTGGCAATGTTACCGAGGGTATTACTTCATTAATAGGAGAAACTTGTGAGGAAGGGAGTGGAGAAATAGAGGGAGTGAGAAGCTGTTGAACTAGAGTAATAGTAGTATACGGATCTTGAGGGTAAGGACTGGATGGTGTCATTGGAGGTTCGTGTGATGAGATCGAAGAGATATTCCAATGATGCATGTTTATCGGAGTAGCTTGCATGGTAGGATTATTTTGAAAAGGAAAGACAGACTCCTCAAAAATAACATGACGTGATATAAAGACTTTTTTAGTTTGGGGTTTATAGCATCGAAAAGCATTATGTTCAAGAGAGTAGCCTATAAAAGTACAAGGCTTAGATTGTGGTGTTAGCTTATGTGACGTATAGAGACGGAGTCATGGATAACATAAACAGCCAGAAACTTTGAGTTTATGAAGGTTTGGAAGCTTGTGGAATAATTTTTCAAATGGTGACTAGTATTGTAAGACTGGAGTGAGCATACGATTAATGAGATAAACTACAGTTTAAAAAGCTATTGACCAAAAAGGTGGTGGCATGGATGCTTGATGTAGAAGGGAGAGACCAGTTTCTACGATATGTTGATGTTTGTGTTCAGCAGAGCCAACTAGTTGAGGAGTGTATGGGGGTGACTTAAGGTGTTGGATGCCACAAGTTGAGAGGTAGGAAGTGAGGGCTTGATATTCACCTCCACCATTAGAGTAGACTGTTTTAATTGTAGATTGAAAGAAGTTTTCAACCAGCTTTTTAAAGTTGGTGAAGATTGTAGAAACTTTTGATTTATAACAAAGAGGGTATATTCATGTGTACTTAGTAAAATAGTCTACAAAAATAACATAAAATCTAAACTTGTCAAAAGAAGTGATGGGAGCAGGGCCCCAAACATCAGTATAGATAATTTCAAATGGTGTAGAAAATGATATGGAGGAAGTGTCAAAAGGGAGTCTATGACTTTTATTACTAAGACAAGCATCACAAGAAGTAAGAATGCTATTATTTGTAAGAGTAGGAAAAGAATAACGAGAAAGTAATTTATTTTAGATAGAGAGAGAGGGATGCGCTATTAGACAGCGAGGAAGAAAGGTGGGGTAGTGCTAGTGAGCTAGCACTAGAGACGCCATAGCAGAAGGGAACAGATGTTGGTACAGAGTGGCAGTGGA
Source organism: Musa schizocarpa (assembly GCA_900464855.2). Taxonomy (NCBI): domain Eukaryota; kingdom Viridiplantae; phylum Streptophyta; class Magnoliopsida; order Zingiberales; family Musaceae; genus Musa; species Musa schizocarpa. The sequence continues at coordinate 15,771,799 of LS990919.1, forward strand.
GAAGATAGTTGCCACCGCCGAGGAGGAAATATTTATCGCACTGATGGCTTGATGATGGAAAAGCAGTGATAGATAGCCTTTTATTTTGCCATTAGAGGTGGAGAAACAATAGTGATGAGTCAACAGTGAGAAGAAAGCTTGCTCTAAGCAAGCGGCTCTGATACTATGATAAAATGAGAGAATGAAGAATAAAATTGTAAAGGTAAAGAGAAAAGTACGTTTCAATTAGCATCATATGAAGTCTATTTATACATGGTGAAAGAGAATATTTCTTTAACTGAGCAGAGAGATTTCCTCATGTAGTTGAGGAAATCTCTCGGTTATCAGTAGCCTACACCCACCTCTCCATCAATAGCGATCGCTAGGCCCGATTTGCACAGTGCCCACTGGTGTCCACACAATGACCACCCCCTCATCTGCCAGTGATGGCACTTGCTGCAGCCATCTCATTCTTTGACATGCTACAACCCATGCCAAAGCATATCGAGGTGCATCATCAAGGTGTCGCAACTCTAGTAATTGACACTCCTACCCATAGTCTTTCACTCCTTGTGCTGCACCCAGATTCAGTGACTGCTACCTAGTATCTGAAGAGACCTACTTTGATTGATCCATCTGCATCGTCCTGGGCTTCCTCCTCTATCTCGGCATACCTCCGCAACCATGCCCCAGGAAGAAGCACTGCACCTCGTCGTCACTGTCCACCCTCCTACAACTGACAACTCCCAACTTGCTCCCTCATATACATATCCTCAAAATGTCTTTATCGTCTACCTCTAACACTCTAGTTATTGTTCCTGCAAGGAACTATAGCATTTCTTAATATACAGGCCTGATCACCATCAATGCTGCAGCACTCATTCTCTTCAAATTATCTAAAAGCAGCAACTATGCATCTTGGTATGCATAAATTTCTAATCTCCTATTTGGATATGATCTACTAGGCTACATCGATGACTCTCTCCATTGTCCACCAGCAATAATCAACATCTCAAGATAACCCAGTCTAGTACTAAATCTAGCCCACAAACTATAGTTATGCTAAAACCATCTCATCATCCAAGCTATTCAAGTCTTAGCCACTAGGTTCATCGCCCCACTGATATCTTTATGTACGACTACTATAGAAGCATGGTACAAGTTGTAAACGACCTTGGCAAATCGCTCACATACTCGTATGCTTAGTCTCCTATCAAATTTAATGAAAACAAAATAAGAGGGAAGTACTATTACTGATTATCTACAAAATATCAAAGTTATCATCGATGACTTGGCTTTTATAGGTCATTCCCTCAGTGATGAAGAAGTTCTAGTCCATACCCTTAATGGCCTAGGAGATTAGTACAAGGAATTGGCAGCAACAATTTAGGCACGTGATTCACCAATATCATTCGAAGAATTTTATAACAAGTTGACTAATTATGAGATATATTTGAAGCACGAGGACAGCTTGCCTAGACTAACCATCATAGCTCAAGTAAGTTAAAAATCCAAGAGGAAGAGCAACCAATATAATAAGCACATCAACAAAGGTATGGCTAAATTGCCTCTTGACCCTATGGGTCCCAAACAAATCCCCCTCATCCACATCATCAACATTTCAATCATAACTATCAAGATGACAACTTCAATAATCATCAGCCTTAGCGTTCTAACCTCACAAGCCAACAAAGAGTCGTTTGCCAACTGTGTGATAAAGTTGAATACTCCACGAAAGTCTATCAGTCTCGACCCAAACTCCCTGCCATCATGGTGGCCTTAAGCAAATCTCATGAGTACTCTAATTAAAAGTCAACCTAATTGGATTGTGGACTCTGGTGCCTCTCATCACATTATCTCTAATCTTTAGAACTTGTCCATCCATAACAACTATGGTGGAAATAAAGATATCATCATCAATGATGGTAAAGTAATTCTCATTACTCATATTAGTTCTATAACGCTTAATTCAATTACCACAACTTTTACACTTGATAGTATTTTGTATGCACCTCACATTAAATAAAATCTCAATTTTATTTATTAATTTTGTAAATAAAATAATATCTCAATTGAATTCTTTCTTAACTTTTTTCTTGTTAAGGATTTAAGTATGGGAGCATCCTTAGTCTATATAGACAATATTTATGAGTGGTCGTTAGCTTCACAAATAACCCAACCCACTGTTCACTCTTTAGTTACAACTTCATTTGATGTGTGGCATTATCGTTTAGTCATCCCTCATCTTTTATCCAACAAAAGTTATTTTCTCGTTATTCTCTTTCTACTTTTAAAACTAGTAATATTAGAACTAATTGTGATACTTGTCTTAGCAATAAAAGTTATAAACTATCTTTTGGAACATAATCCATATCTTGCTCTAAGTCGTTTGAAATTATTTATACCGATGTTTAGGGCCTTGTCCCAACCCCTTCTTTTGATAAGTTTAGATTTTATATTATTTTTGTAGACTATTTCACTAAGTACGCATGGTTATATTCTTTCCACCATAAATATGAAGTTTTAACAATTTTTACCAACTTTAGAAAGTTGGTCGAGAATTTCTTTCAGTCTTCAATTAGAATAGTTTACTCTGATAGCAGAGGTGAATATCAAGCCCTCACATCCTGCCTCTCAGCTTATAGTATATAACACTTCAAGTCACCCCTATATACTTCCTAATTAATTAGCTCTGCTAAATGCAAACATTAATATATAGTTGAAACTGGTCTCACACTTCTATATCAAGAATACATACCACTAACGTTTGGGCAGTAGCTTTTGAAACTATAGTTTATCTCATTAATTATATGCTCACTCTAGTCCTACAATACAAGTCATTATTTAAAAAATTATTCCATAAGCTTCCAAACTTTCAAAAACTCAAAGTCTTTGGCTGTCTATATTATCTATGGTTACGTCCTTATGCCTCACGTAAGTTAACACCAAAATCTAAACATTGTAATTTTTATAGGATACTCTCTTGAACAAAATGCTTTTTAATGCTACGAACTCCAAAATTAAAAAGACTTTATATCACGTTATGTTATTTTGGTGAAGTCTAATTTTCCTTTTTAAAACCATAAGTATCCTACCATGCAAGCTACTCTGACAAACATATATCACTAGAGTATCTCTCTAGTCCCATTACACAAGCCTCCCATAAGATCGTCTAGTCCTTACTCTCAAGATCCGCACACTATTGTTACTCCAGTTCAATAGCTCCTCACTCCCTCAATTATTTATTCACTCTCTTCGTCATAAGTCTCCTCTATTGATGAAGTAATGCCCTCGGCAACACCACCACTAGCTTTACCTTTATGGGAAAATTTAGAGTGGCATCACATGTGTAGTGGAAGAATAGAAAAATAAAATCCCAGAATTCCCAAAGAAAAGAAGGTTTGATCGTCGTATAAAAGTTGATGCGCAAAAACCCGCGAAACCAAAAAACTATGTATGAGAGAATTACCTAGGAAGATCATATATTCCTGAAAACCTACAAATCTATGGGAGAGGATAAAGGAGGTCAACTATCCTCCTCTCTAGCGATAATCCATATGGTAGGAGCTGCGAAGATGCTCCCCAAATCACTGCCCAAAACTCTTCCTCGAACACACCATGCAATCAAAAAGAGATTGCCCCTTCTTGCTATCCACATGCCCATAATAGGGGCTACAGTATGAGGAGGGGAGGGGGAGAGGAGAATAGGATGAGGTAGCCAAAAAGAACCCTTAGCCTATGGGTATTTGGTTCCCTCATATTTATAGAGGCCCCTTGTCAACTTAACTCTAATGGATCCTACTATATTGGATACTAGATCTTCATCCAACTACCCAAATCTCTTAAATTAGTGGGTCTCTACCCAATAATATCTTATTAACTCTTATTGGATCTCATCCATATAATCCAAAAATTTAAGAGCTTATTAGATATCCAATAAGATATGGGCTCTAGCGAATATCTCAGATCGAAACCTCTACTTATTGCAATACCTATCATATGTGTATGACCCTCTAGGCCCAATATCGAGCTGGCTATGAGTCATCATATCAGAACTTCTTTTGGCTTCGTGAATTATTATCTCAATAATAATTCACTCGACTCATCGACTACAGGCGTACTAGGCCACTACGTCGTAGTCCCCAAACGATACAAGGGAATTCAATCTATTAGACCTATTTATCCTTAGTTACTGTATATCTATAGTCCCTCATCCATCTAAAATCTTAGAGACCGTATACTAAGCAGGCATGGTGTTGTTAGGCTTATATAATTTCTACTCGAGTATTGCTCTAATCGGAGTCTCTTGAAGAACTCTTTCTCTCTCAATCCGAATGACCCTAGCCAGGGATTTGTTTGAGCAAGAATACATTAGATATTCCTCTCATAACACCAGGAGTGGATGATCCTCTATCGATACTAAATAGCTCTCGTAAGGTTGGCTACCACTCCCGATGACTGGTTGTACTAGATCTGGAACTTCAAAACCTATAAGTCTAGTATCAAATATTGAAATACTCATAAAGAATATCCTTGGTGTCTCAAGTCTAAGGACCAGATACATAACTAGGATTATGGAATCGCTATCTAACAATAAAGCATCATCAACTATCTAGCATTCCGTAAGCGGATCAATCAGTGAACTCATTCTCCAATGAGCACTTGTATTGTAGCCCTGGTGTCCCTACATAAGCAGTTATAAGACCAGCTGTCTCCATCATATGGATGGGTATACAATACACTAGTCTATCCGATTATCTCGATGTCCCTCTCAAGTAATCTATGATCGAGATTATTCAGGGTCTGTATTTAAAGGCGAATTAGTCTCATTATCATGATCTCATCATGATCCAATTCTCATTGTGTAGATTCATGAATAGCATAATATATTCATGCAATAGACAATATAAAATGATAAAATATCAAATAATAAGCAAAAAGATTGCATATCAAGTCACACGTGCCATCACTCATGTGATTGGCTTGCAATGTACTTATGACTAGCAACATTCTTCTAGACCCAATGACATTAAAGTGCCGCTGGCTAGCCCGGCCCATGTTAGTGACTCTCCACCGACAATATTAACAACACAACCTACCACTTTTATAGACCTTAGACATCCAATGATAACATGCTCTAAAAGTGGTATTTTCAACCTACGTCAAATCCTTGACCTACATGCTATAACAAAATCATTCCCTAAGGCTAGTGAACCCACCACAATTACTCAAGTTCAAAAATCTTCATACTAACATAAAGCCATGTGTGAAGAATATAATACCCTCCTTCATAACTCTACATGGATTCTAGTATTTTTTCATCACATACAAAATATCATCAGGTGTAAATGGGTTTTTCGAATTAACGAATCCATTACTAGATATAAAACACGTCTAGTAGCTAAAATATTTCATTAATAATCTGGTGTTAACTTTACAACAACATTTAGTCCCATTGTTAAACCCACAACAAGCCGACTTATCTTAAGTTTGGTCATCTTAAAAGGTTGGCACTTTTGACAACTAGATGTCAACAATGTCTTTTTACAAAAGACTCTAACTGAAGATATCTTTATGCAGTAACCTCCTGAATTCGTTCATCCTTAGTATCCAAGGCATGTTTGTAAACTACACAAAGCTATTTATGGACTTCGCCAAGCTCCAAGAGCTTAGTATACTGAACATGACTCATTTTTGACATCAACTGGCTTCATCAACTCCAAGTCCGATACCTCGTTATTCCTATGACAACAAAATAAAGGCATAATATATCTTGTAGTGTATGTGGATGATATTATTATTATGGGTAATAATTCTTTGGAGATTCAAGCATTCCTAAAGTAATTGGCCAATTGATTCTCCCTTAAACATTTAGGAACCTTAAGCTATTTTCTGGAAGTGGAAGCAACATTTACATCTTCAGGTCTTTTTCTATCACAAAAAAAGTATGTTCAAAATTTATTATCAAAGACAAATATGTAGGATGCAAAAAAGGTTACAACTCCCCTCTCTACTAGTAAATCACTGATGGAAGCCCTGTTATGGACTCTACTCAATACCGACAAGTACTTGGCTCCTTATAATAATTAGCTCTCACCTATCCAGATATCTCATTTGCAATCAATAAATTATCACAATTCATGCATCAATCATCTACTACGCATTGGTCTATAATCAAATGAATTTTACAGTATCATAAAGGGACTCTCAATCATGATCTCTTTCTCCGCAAACACTCCCCACTTCATCTCCATGGCTGTTGATTGGGTAGGGAACTTTGATGAATACCATGTCATCATCACTGTTATTGCAAAACTCAATTGAGTCATGAATCTGCTCAAGGAACTTAAGTTGGAGCTACTTACCTATGCACCAATCCAGTGTTCTACTCATGCATGAAACACATTGCCATCGACTTCCACTTCATGCGAGATCAAGTTGTTAGACATCAACTACGTATTAGTCACGTACATTCGGTTGATCAACTAGCAGACTCATTCATGAAGTCTCTCACATGCAAACTATTTTCATTGTATTGGACCAAGATCAATATTTTTGACAGAAGCTCAATCTTACGGGGCATGATAGCAGATAATATTTTTCACCCGCATGAAAAATTCTCGGTTGAGAAAAATCATATCCTCTAACACGTATAAATAGATATTATATTGAATAATCACATTCCAGCAAAGAGAACCGGGGGATACAGCTGCACGTTTTCTCATATGTTTGGCAGAGTAGTTTGTGCCATAGTCACTTGTGTCTTTTCGATAGGTTTGTTGTTTGTGTTGTGATCCTGTCCCCCATTCATTTTTCCTCTGTTTCTTACTCTTTTGACACTGTCATTGCTACTTGCTCCGTGTCCACTGCTGGTCTCTACATGACCTGGTTATCTCATCAATAGTGTAAACTCTTAGAGTAGAAATCAAGATATATTCTCTTTTATTGTCAATATACTTGCAGTGAACTTAAGAATGCTTCTTCCTTTCTTGCGTAGTTGGTTCTGTGGTAGGGGCCATCACTAGAGCTCTGATAGGCCTAGCGACCGAGAGCGGTTTGCTGCGAGGAGCTGGAATTGGAGCTACTTCTGGGGCTGTCTTCTCCATTGAAGTAGTCGAATCATCTCTCGATCTATGGAACTCCAGGGAATCAGGGATCTGGAGCATTCTCTACGTGGTAAGTCCAATGACACGAGTGACACTACTCACAAGAACCAATCAACTCGAATAACTCTTCGTCTTCAAGTGAACTCTAACTTTACTGTTGCAGCTGGATATAATTGTTAGCATACTCAATTGCTTTGCTGACATGCTATTTTAGCCGCTAGAGGTCCGGTAGGTGAGAGATAAATTATTAAGAGAATTTCTTTCATCAACGTTATTTTCTAAGGAATTCTATTTTAATTTAACTTCTTTTTTATTGATCAATAACTATTATCAGAATTCAATCATATTTATAATATATCTTACTTAATTTAATATATCTTATTTAATTAAATAATAATCTAATAATAATCTCCGGTCTCTTCAATGGAAACCGGTCAAGAAAAGGTTGGAACAACAGTGCAGAGTGCAATCCAGAGTCAGGTATCTTGATATATCTGAGCTGCAGATATCATACATAGACACTGAAACTGGCCCTCCGAGGTGGTTTATCCAATACATGACCTTGGAATGCAGACGAGTGCTCTCAGTTTCCACTTCATGGAGAGTGCTGATTTCTTCGAGATCGGCGGGGGCGTCAGAGGACTGTCGATCGATGCAGTGGAGAAACTTCCGAAGGTTAAGATTGCTGTTGAAGACAATGTCGACGCTGCAGGGGGATAAAATCTGCTACTCGGTCTGTCTGCAGGTGGATTCTGCTGCTGGTCGAAAGTGTTATATCATACTTGAAGCTCGAGAGCTGCAGTGGTGATTAACACTGGAATCACTGTGGTTTCAGGATTTCCAAACTGGAGAAATGGTGAGGAAGTTGCCCAACTGTCAGCATATGTTCCAGTCGCCATGCATTGATAGCTGCTGGCTCGTCAGGCATGGCTCTTGTCCGCTGTGTAGGAGAGACATATAGACACACCCCTTTCCTCCGTAAATCCAAGTTGAAGTATATATAAAGTTTCCTCGACCTTTTTATTTTTCTTATCTGTAGCTACATGCTTCTTTACTTGGCCTTGATCCTTGTGGAATATGCAATCGAATCTTTTTTCTCCAGTCCAATTTAGTTTATAACGAGGAAAACTGCAAACGTGAGAGAGAAGAGTATGAGTCATACATTGCATTTGCTCCGAGGTTGTAAAACTGTGACCTGCTGCTTCGTTGGAGTTTGAGCATTTTTCATCAGAATTGCTTGAAGTTTCAGAAATTCCATCAAGTTTTTCCAGCTCGGTAAATTTCTTCGTTGATGAATAGATCATTTGGTTAACAAAGGAGATATACATTAAAGCTACTTGGATTGGTGCATATTAATACTTCATAATTGGCAGACAGATCAACCTTCTAACATCAGTTTTACATATCATTAACAGGGTCCAAGTCTGGCTAACTGGTACTTTTGCTTGTGAGAATCCGCTTTTGATTGATTGATCTGTACTGGGTTTTTCAACCACAGTCCTGAGCATTAACCAAAGTCATTTCCGTAGAAATCCGGATCTTCAAATTTGGATTTACAGACAAAGTGCAGCTCTTTAATGCACATGGTACAGCATGACTATATGCAATCTTAGAGTTGAGTTGGTACAACAGATTGATTTATATGCTCATACTTGTCAAAGTCCATCAGATTTAATTGTTTAATGAGAACATTTCACTGTATAACAATAAAATATTGACTAGTTACCAAGCATATATAAATAAATCATCACAATATCCTTCCATGTCTCAGTCCTCTAGTGTCATTTTCAAGGTGAAAAGCTTTTCTTCCAGGTCTCTCGAGTTGCTTCGAGCCACTCACTCCTGTCTTTGGTGTCGAGTAAAACCATCTTCCATTGAAATAAATGATTTCTTCACTTCTGGTACTGGTTGAATTCCACCAGTGGACTCAAACAATTTCAAGCACAAGTCTTCTTGATGCTAAAAGAATTAGCTACAATCATGCTTTAAACATAATAAGGATGATAATCTCAATTTCCAGTCAGATCCACCCAACCCTCGAGGGTGGATGTCATTACGATGCAGCGGTATGCCTCATTGGAAACATTCATTGAAATAGAGGATCTTAACTCACACTACAATGCTTAAACTTATGACTTACGTTTAAAGTTTGAACCAACCAAGAGCTGAAGGATGGTAATGGGGCTTTAATTCTTGACATCCCAAGCAACAAATTTTCTTCTTTGACTGAACATGAACAAAGAACTGGAGCCAGCAAGCTCTCTTTAACCTGATTCATGACAACAATAAAACCATCATATTATGTATGTTAGCCCATTGATCTAATTGACATGAAGCCCTCAAGTGCATAAGGTCCCTGTTTTGAAGACTGATAAATGGCTTTCACCATAATGAATCAGGGAATGCATCTCCATAAATAATGATTAAGCACTTCAAAATCATGATTAGTTATACTAGAGGCTATAAGCTCAATTATTATATATATAAAAAAAGCAGTTCAAGTTATTATTTACATCATAATCCTATACAGTTTAGATTAAAGTTGGGTAGACACTGTTAGACAAGCTCTGATTCATTTTAAGAGCAAATAACCCATAACTAAATTCAAGATTGCAAAGCATGATAATATACAAGGGCCCGTTTACTTCACATGGATGAAACCAAGTGCCAAAAACCTGCATGAGACCAATATAACATCAGGCAAAGTTGTGAGTTCCATATAACCTACAAAATTAATACATCAAAATATAACAGAGCTTCTTATCAACATGAGGGGCTCTGAAGTACTAAAACCTGATGAAATCAAAATCGAATTATCTCAGCAGTAGGTCTCAATTAAAATTAGCTCACTTGGTCTTTGTTTTTGTTTCTTGTTTTCATGATAGAGCAAATAAATGTTCAGATGCTTTCAGGTATAGTGATTTCAGTAGACAACAACTATTCAAACAGCAAGTTCTGCAAATTTCAGTTGTAGGCAACAAGAATTGCAATTCTACTTGGTAGTATACAAGTGAATATTTTTTCGTATGGCACTTGCTACAAATTAAATAAATCTGCAAACCAACAATAAACGAACCCTGCAAAACTGTCAAAATGAAATCTACACATCCATCAAAAGCAAAAAATAAATAAAAGGTCGACAGAGAATTATTTAATGAGCAACAAAGAAGATATTACTAATGCAACAAACTAAAGACACGAACTCAACAATTCCATAGGAGAATCCGTGTTTGTGGTCTCATCCTCTATATCTGCTGCAAGTTGAGTGCAGGCTCTGCAGCAAAATCAGGGGTGGCAGCACTGGGGAATGTGATTTAAGTAGCCACACAAACCAGCTCTAAACTTCTAAATGGTTCATCCATCATCGCATCCTGCCTCAGATCAGAGCAATTACAACAACTGCAGATGTCCAAACCTGAAATGTAGCACAAAAGTAAGAAACGAGTTCCACTTGTAAGGCAAGTAATAGCATATAGGCTAATAATAATCACCCCAAAAATGGTAGGTTCTAGAAGCATTAAGGTATTTCTGTAAAACCAGGAATCTGTATCAACTAAACCAAGTAGCACAATCTGTAAGGTCAACACAAGAAAATTTTGATCATGAACACATTAGCATATACAGGAGATTGCATTAAGCTTATATAGGTAGTCTTGTATTTCCATCTAAAAGAACAAGAAAAGAAAAATATTGCATTGATAAGACACTCCACAGACACTGGTAGCACAGATTTTAATTGCTCAGTGATGATTGTTCATGAAATTTAAAAAAGTGAACAGCTTGTTATCTTGCCTGGAAGAATATTGCACACTCCTTTAGAATTACTTCAACTAGGAGCAAACTCACTAAGCCGCCGGTAGCTGCTTTTAACTTTGGCAAACAAAAGATGTCATTCAGAAAAAGAAAAGTTTATATTGCAACAGGAACAACTTGCAATCGAAGGAATTAAACTTACCTGAAGGAGATAAATGAGGGGCTTAAGAGGTCCCATCTCTTCGTGAGAATAGAAAAGTCATACACATTGATTTTATTTGGTAGCTTCTTTTAACACTGGATTCCATGTGAACCAGTAAAATTGGCTGCATTGAAACAAAAAAGATGACAAACTCAAAGGAAAAGTTAGTGGTCTAGCCTAAAATCCAACAGCATTACCCAACTCCAAGAAATTATTTCACGCCACAAGTGTTTTCCAATTTTGTTTGAAAGAGTCGGCACATACTTTTGACGGAAGTGCAAGACTATGATCCATCAAAATGCCTAATTCCAATACTTTGTTACCAAATGGACATTTGGATACTTGAGTTATTTTGCAAGTTTAGTCAAGTTTGTTTTACTCCAATAGTCTGTCACCAATGGACATTTAGACACTTCTACAAGCCAGCTTGTCCAATAAATCTTGACATATGCAAGGTTAGAAAATTAAGAGCCAGATGGACATAAGCTGACACTGAAACCACCAGAAAAATATCAGTACGTACAATATACACAGACGAAAAAAAAAGAAGAAGACCAATGAACAAGCGATGTGCTAAAGAAGGGTAAGCCAAACCTTCTTCAGAGAATATTTGTAACATGGTACACGAAGACAACTAAACCAAATCTTGAACTATTTGAATACATGAAAAAATTTGAAGGGAAAAAAAGGTATTCTCATTAGATCCAACAGTCTTTTATATTGGACATTTGTTCATTTTCTATTGTTGCTAATTTCCACTTTATATATTAATTTTTGTTTCTAATTAATCTAAAGCATTTAGCTTCTAAGATTAACTATATATGTCTTATTAGATTTTGTACTTACAAACTCTCATTAACTAATAAATTTTACCAATAAATATATTAGTTTGTCTAAATTATTTTATTAACAAACCATTTTTAATCTTAAATATACCTAATAAATAAATCTATTATGAGTTGCAAGTAGGCAACAGCTCAATGGTGACATTTTGTAGCCTCCCATTCTTCACACAAAATGGAATTTTGCAGGTCAATCCCAAAACATTAAAAAAGAAAAAAGCCTTTGCTACAGTGGAGTTACTCTTTGGAGTTATCTTCAGAAAGGGATAGTGTTCATGACTAAATAATTACTCAGAAGGGCCTCATCAAAGTATAGGAGAACAGTTACTCCTTTCCAGGCTGCATAATACATGAGGATGGTTTCAACTTTCAAGGTTAGCAACATGGTTTAGCTAAATTTTTTCCACTACAAATATTTTCTCATCCACCAAAAAGAGGCTTAGATTCATTTAAGAGGCTACATTTATTATACCTCAAGTTGATAAAAACATGTTCAACCATTACAAAGGAGACAAGATAACCTGGATGTCCCATGTAGTTTTTTCGTACATTGGAGATAGCCATATGGTAAAACTCTTCTAACTCATCATTTGAGTCATAATCAAACTCAAGAAATGCCCCTAAAACATTGTTCCCAAGTAAAATGTCCAATGCATGACAGTTAATCAGAAAAAAAGAAATTAAGGAAAAATTAAATTCAACTAATGATGTATAACCAAGGAAATAAGAGCTGAAGTAAAGAAAAAAGGAAAAAAGAAAAGGATACTGCAACAATATTCATAATTCTAGAATCTACATTTTCTGTAGTAATCATAGCATAAGTAAACTAATTGTATATCTAAAAACATTATTGGTTTTACAATCAAAGTAGTTCATATCAACATTTAATGATGACAACAAATAGTATGAGGTAATCAGTAACGCAAATAGCTATATTTGCCAAGACAATTTATGAAACAGAAACAATAGCATGGAATTCATGATAAAGCATATAAAGAAACATTAAAGATTATTTTTAGTCACATTCTCAATATAAATCTACAATTCAAGATCCACAAGTTCATGCCATAGAGTTAAACCACACTAGTTGCACTATCCATAGCTCAAAACTCAAAAGAGAAGAGATAGAAAATAGAAGCTAATGACAAAATGGCTACCACATCCACCATTATTTTATATTTAACACCCAATCTTTTTTCCTATCCTCTGTCATCTGCAGAAATAGCTCCATCCACATATAATCTTCATGAAACCGCTCAACTGCCTTGGAGTATGCTACTCCATCTATGCCCTCTAGGGCATTCAGTGCTTGCATGCTTTCTACAATAAGTTTCTTGAGAGTGGATCCAGTCTCAGAAGTTGACTTTGATGGTGAGGGAGTAACTGTCATTTTTCTCTCAGTTGTATCAGACTTTTTCTTTGAATTTTCACCTGGAGAAGTCAAACTACTAGTCTGGAGAGTGGAAAAACTATTTCTTTTTCCCCGACGAGAGCTTGATGGGTTGAAAGATTGGCTTCGTATGGGAACTGCAGACAGCACACCTGTACCACCAGATTGCTCATTAAATGATGCCTCTAAGCTCATCCCATCAATCTCCTCTCTATCATCAGTGTCCAGGGGATTATTGTTCGAAATATGTTGACAGAAATCGGATGCCGTTGTGTCTCCATAAATCACACACAATTTGTTAAACAAAGGGCATCCCTTCTTACGGAATCTCTTTGCAGACTTGTACACCTACATTGAGTCACCATGCACCACCTTATTCACTTAATAAAACTAACTGGTAACGAATGAAAGTAAACCTGTTTGCCCCTGGAGAGCAAATTTACCTTATACAGGCGTTCCCACACCTCATCTGTCGCAGAAACAGAGTCTGTCACTGGGTTCCAGCGAACCCCTGTCTCCTTCATTAGGTTAGCAAAGTCCTTTTGTCGGGTTCTTAGTTGGTTGAACTTATTTCTGAGTTGTGTGTAAGTGTAGTTCCTTTTTGTTTGTGTGTTGAGAGTTTCCTCAATGGCACGCCATGCAGGCTTTGAAAAAGTTGTTGATGTTCTATTGCCTTTGTTAACTTCTGCCTCCATGATGTAGATGAACCTTTCTTCGATCTCATCTGGCCATACACTAACATTGAAACCACCCTCATCAACTATATCAGTATCATTCTCCTCCCCTTGAAAATCGCTTCCAGTAAAATCAGCCATCTAAAGAAAGAATAATAAACATATGCGTAAAACCTTGTACATGGTTATATAAAAACTACATCCACCAGAAAAATCAATAAATACAACAAATACACAGTAACACAATCTCAAGTAATGCACAATAAATTGACTTGTTTTTCGTAGAAAGAAATTTAAAACATATAATATGGAAAAGGAAATCAATAGTACTTGTATGACTCCGTTTTATCATAACAACCAGTGTCGAAAAAGTGATCTTCATCTTGGTGCTTTACTTGAAAGTTTTTATACAAGTAGTCTGGTCTACAGATAATTCATAACTAAAAACGTAAAAATAAAAAAGAGAAACAACTTCTCTAAACAAATCCTCCTCATACGAGTCTCTCTGTATCTATCAGCACCCCATGGAAAACTACGTTAGTCTCATTTATATGATAAACAAGATAGTCTAAGTAAATTCACAAGAAGTTGGTTGTTTAGTGATTCTTCATACAAATCTTCACTCAATGATATGTGTTTCTCCCAATGATTCTTTCGTAGATGTGCACAATAATTTTTGTAGCCTCAACAATAGAATTCCAGCAAAAAAAAAGCCAAAAACAAAATCTTTATTTACCATAGAACAATTTTGTGGCACCAAAATAAGACCACATATGAACAATGGATTTGTACCAACAACACATGAACAATGCCTACTGAAATAAATGCCAGGTCTCCAGCTTGTGAAAATATTTAGGCTTCAAAAGCAAAAATATGAGATTAAAGGAGCAATTCACACGACGTGTTACATTCTACAAGCGTTCAACAACCCAATCGAAACAAGAACAGAAACAAAAAATAATAACGAAGTGTTTGGTCAGAAATTAATCACAGGGTGGGGGCAACATCCTCTCAGGACCAAAAGCAAGAGGCGTAAATATTCGCCAACACCTAAAAACACAACCCAATCCTCGATCTCACAAACAATTGACGAATATTGCGGCATATCAGACGAACAACAGAGGAACAGAGAAGAGGAAGGCGGGTGGTACCACCGAGGAGAACGGCGAGGGGACGATCCCAACGTAGGCGATCGCCGAAGGCGAAGGCGAGGGCGGAAGGCGACGGAGGGAGCTGTGTTTCCTAGGGCATCGTTTTCGTTTTGTGTTTTTTTGCTTTTAGAAACAAAAACTTGAAAACCGATGCACGGAACATGTTTGGTAACGCTTTTCTCGACTTTTTATTGGAACTACTCCGAAACGTTGCAAACAAGAAAGAAACCCACGGGCTCACAGCCCGCGGCCCATTAATTACAGTTACGGCCCATTAAATTAAGGAGTCATCGTGTCCTCCTCTTCCCCGCTAAAGATGGCATATAATAGACGCGCAAGAAATGTCATGTCGTAGTTACCTGTTATTGCTTGGAAGAGTATTAGAGACACACTTGTGCGAGTTCTTGATCTCTACGTAAAACCTAGACAGAATTAGGGTTTGTCTCAGACCATCAGGTTCCTTGCTAGGATTCCCTCGAATGTAATACCAGGGCCAAAAGCCAGTATCAGACCCCATTCACAGTCGCTTTCCCCGCTCTCCTTCTTCTTCCTGCTCTCCTCAATGATGTTCTCCAGGACATATATGATTGTGTTGCTACTGGCGTTCCCGTAGTCTCTCAGTGCCTGCCTACTTGCGTTGAGCTTGTCAGGACACAACCGCAGCTTGCTCTCCACCTTGTTCAGTATTGCAGGTCCCCCAGGATGCATTGCCCAGAACATGTCGTTATAGTTAACGTCATGGCTCTCTCCTCTTGCACCTTCCATCGCCAGCTTCTTGCAGAACGCCTCGACATGATCCTCTATAACCAGCGGCAGCTCCCTCCCCAGAAAAAAGCTGATCCCTTCCTCGGTGAGCTCACCCTGGATGGTCTTGTCGGTGTCTGGTAAGTACTGCTGGATGGCTGAGCTCAGCTCAAACATGGGGGTCTCCGTGCCAGGAATGGGATCTGTACCAAGGACAACGGCCCCTGCTCCATCTCCGAAGAGTGCGGCGCCGACGAGATCATAAGGACGGTGAGGGTTCGGCGGTCGGAAACCGACGATGGTAGTCTCGGAGGTGGCGAGCAGCACTCGGCTTCCTGGGTTGTTCTCCGCGATGTCCTTGGCAACGCGGAGTCCAGCGACGCCCCCGGAGCATCCAGCGAAGGAGATCATGACACGGGAGACAGAGGGATTGAGACGGAGGGCACGGGCGAGGTGGAGGTCGCCCGAGGGGAAGCGAGCTTCGCTGGAGGAGACGTAGACGAGGTGGGTGATGGCGGCGAAGGGCCTCCCCCATGCCTTCACGCAGGATCGCGAGGCTTCGATAGCCATCTCGGTGACTGCTTCGTGGGAGATCTCCAGCCGCTGCCTCAGCGTGGGCTGGCCATCTCTTGCTAGCTCAGGGTGGTTCTCGAGAATCTCGTCGCACATCACCAGGTACCTTGTTTTGACTGTAGTTGTCTTGCCTGCACAACAAGAAGCTTATCAAATCTGCTGTGGGTATCGAAATGGCTTTGTACAAAGCTGAAGGAAGCTCGCAGGAAGAAGAAGAGCTTAGGAGTTACAAAGTCGAGTGAGCTTCTTCTTGAGATCAGGATCAGTGCAGTTAGTGTTCCTGAAGTAGCCGTCGACGAGGAGATCCTGCATCACTAGTTGCTTAGGGAAGGCTTTTCCAAGAGCAAGAATATTGGTGGCTTTCCCTCGCTTGATGCTAAAGGATTCGGCACCTCCAAAGCTCCCCATGGTTTTTGTTGAAGGGAGGAGACGAAGGAGTCCTTGGCTTGCAATGCTATGGAAGTGAAGTGGGAACAAGCGGCAGCTGGTGTTGGAGTTATAAGCACTATATTTAGAAGCTCGAGTAATATGCTATTATTACATGATCTTGGCGTTGACAGTTTGGGGGTAAATGAAGTTGGTGTTTAGTTGGGGAATAATGCATGCATGAAGAGGAGTTTATAGTTAAGCAGTAGGATTGGGGTTGGTTATGTATCTAAACCGTAACCACGAGTGAGTGCCTGATGGCAACCACGTCTTTAGATTCCTTATCACGTAGAGAGAGAAGTATAACTATCTAAAGCTTATCCTTCCTAGGCATCTCTATCTTGTCAAGTCACGATTTAAGGAACGATTTAAATTCGACAAGCTGACAAGGCTAACTTTGTCTTGACCTAAGGCGTGAACAGTTGTTGACATACATCGGCCGTTTCCTCGAAATAAGTCATGATTCGAGTCAGAATATGAATAATATAATGTCTCAGTTGTCCATCAAAATTGTTCATCCTACGTTCAATGTTCTTAAAATAAGAGAGTAATTTGTCAAAAAAATGCATATATATATATATATATATATATATATAAAACAAAATAATAGGATAACGAATAAAATGTAAATTACGTCTATATTTCTAGATAAATCAAATTGGATCGTAGACCGGTTTTCCATCCAACCAATTAAACCACGGATGCAGCCTGGTTTTGATAAGCTTGTCCAGTGTGATTAAGATTGAGATGTCATAGGATGACAAAGTTCGTGGAAGGGATATTTGATAAGAGTGATGGACGCATCAGAATCGTCACCCTTCGTTCGTCTATTATTGCCCTCAACATCAGCCATCCTTTTTGCTCTATTCTTGGGAATATATTCTTTTCCGATACAGTACAGTATAAACACTACAGAGAGCAGTCACATCCTCAGAGGAGTTATCTTACTGTTTGGCCACTTATGGCCGGCGGTTCTCGTTGCCCCACCGCAACATATACTTCACCCGTCACCTCTCCTTTCATATCATGTCGACCCTCGAACCATCAAGACAAAGGCACCTGCACTCACTGCTCCGCTCGGTCCTCTCTGTACCACGCTATAATAGAAGCAAAGAAATGAAGGAAGAAAAGCAAAAATAAAAAACACATACAAATCCATAAGGGTTCTTTGGAAGCAGTGTGAATTCCATTGGGTTTTTTAAGTCACAGGTAGCCTTTTATGTATAACTTGTTTGAAGTTGTCTGGAACACTGTGAATCGCTGGCACGTGTACATGCATGGGTTACCTTCGTACGACGAATGACTTTATTTTGGTTGGGAGGAGATAGTGAGTTGTTTGTAGGCGAAGAAAATGCATTGGCACCCGGTTCATCATGGCAGCGCCTCTCTTATCACATCATTGCCACAGGTAGGAAACCTTGTCTTCTCCTTGCACCAGTGTATCTCTTTTCCTCTTCCTGCATACTTCGTCGCTTGTCATGCGGCTCTTGGAGCATGACAACCACCACAAGAAGAACAGCCGCGCCGACCATAAGAGTAGCAGTAGCAACATCGTGTCGTCCTCTTCTTCCTCAAAGTCCTCCCCTTCCTCGAATCCCTCCGTCCTCATCCCACCTACAATAAGGAGGAGGACCGTGGAGGAGGTGTGGAACGACATAAGTCTCACCACCCTCCACCACGAGAGGCTCCTAATACCTTTAGATCATCAAAGCTACCACCACCATCACCCAGCCTCGTCACCTTCCTTCAAGGGCATGATTTTACAGGACTTCCTCGCTGGACCACTGAACAGGCCCCGCACCATCTCGCCCCACGCCGTTGAGGAGCTACCGCTGCTGCCTCCTCCACTCTCTCCCACCCTCCCTCAGACCGCCCTCAGCTTGAACTCCGGGATGGAGTTCGAGTATCTGAGGCCTCATGCCGATTCCCACTCCAATAGTAGTTCGAATGGCCAGAACGCCTGCTTCATCCCCTTTGCAATCTCCGGTGCGATAGACGGTCCACCATCTCCCACCGCGCTCTTCTCGTTCTGCTCCAAGAACAGGTTGCCGGAGAACTCCGTCGTCGGTGCAGATCGTTACCGTAGGAGAATGATCAAGAACCGGGAATCTGCCGCCAGATCACGCGCAAGGAAACAGGTTGGCGTGTCTCTCTCTCTCTCTCTCTCTCTCTCTCTCTCTCTCTCTCTCTCTCTCTCTCTAAGTCTTTGGTCTTCTAGCATAAAAGATTATGGACTTGGTTATAGGCTTACACCAATGAGCTAGAGTTGGAGGTCTCCCGTCTGAAGGAGGAGAACGCCAAACTGAAGAAGCAATACGAAGAGGTAATCAAATCCTTATTTAAGTTCTGCTCACAATTACACTCCATTCATTATAGGTGTTCCAAGTGTTTCTTGCGTCTCTTTTTCGTGTTGTTTGCACTGTGGGCAGCTTCGTTCCGCAATGGCTGCCCAACAACTCAAAAGCAACACACTCCAAAGGAGCTCCACCGCGCCATTTTGAGGAAGAATGTCGGAAAGAAAGGAGGAGCGCACATTTAGCAGCGGCAGAGAGTCCTCTCGCCACGCTTTCATCAAAATCTTTCCTTCACTGCTAAGTCATGCCCTCCCCTTTCCATTTCCCTGAAACAAAACAGTCAGTCGTATTATGCTAGTGCCTGTGCAGAAATAGTATGTAACCCATATTGTCATCCTGAACTCGAGCATTCGATGAGGAGCCTGTCTGCCTGCCCCTCCTCTCTCTCGCTCACGGTTTATGTAGGACTAGTTGTGGTACGCATCGAACCCAATGATGTGGTTGATGGTGATTGATATAGATGGGAACAGGGATTAAATTGGTGCTGACTCGTTGGGAGTGGTGTGGGCTGCCCCTCCAAGAAAGGGGTAAAAAAATTTATTATGAATGATATGATGAGATCATTTATTGAAATAATATATATTTATATTTTTTAGTTATATAGTTAAATTATATATATTAGTAATTTAATTTTTAAAAATTATAATATGTAAGGAATGTAAATTAAAATATTACTTGAGATGTTATGGTATGAAGGCCGGGTAGAGGAGGTTGATATCAGTTTCAATTGTGTTGGTATTTTTGTTTAGTAGACTTAACTAATTAAAGTGTGTGAGATGGAAATTTTGAATAGTATATTACATGAAAATGAATAAATTAAAGTTTGATATTCATCTTTTATATCGATCATAATTTTAAAATAAGTAAAGACTGATAATTACATATTTATATTTGAGAGGTGTATATTTAATTAACTAATATATTAAAATAATATAAAATTTAAAATTATCAAAAGATGTGATTGAAATAAGGCTTCAAATATCAATGTAAATAATTTTAAATAGTTTATAATAAGATATAGATGTTGTTTCAAAATGTGACCCATGACTTTTAGTATTTAAGGCAAACATCACAATAAATTATAATTTTATTTGATTTAAAAATTAAAAATGAGTAATGAAAAATTAGTTATTATTGAATGGAGGATGACGGATAACCAAGCCAATGATACACATTAACTGGAGTAATAACTGAAGTAAGAGTGATTTGCTAAGTGATTTGTAAAGTTAACGGTGTCATGTTGTCTTTATTCATATCCTTTATAAGAAATGAATAAAAAAAAACTAAATAGAAGTGTTATTGTTTATAAAATTAAGAGACAATTAATGTTCCCACTATTATGATGTCCATATAAAAAATTATCCGGTGTAAAAATATTCTATATAACTTAAGTATTTGTGAAACTAGTCTAAGTGATAGAAGTGCTATTATCGTCCAAATAATGATGTATTTATTTCTCCATTAGTATGAATAGATAAATTCTACATATTATATATGATATGATGAGAAGTACCAGAGTTGATAATTCAATTATGTGGATGAATAGTCGAAGTAATCATGATGTTTACTTTAGGCCAATTTGGTATGACTGGAAGGTTGAGTCAAGATCAATAAACTTTTGTTATGTATCCTATTTTATCAGAGTTGTTAGATGATTTTTTGTTGATTATTAATATTAGATGCTAGAGTTGGCAAATGACTTTTTATCACAGTGATTATTATAGTTGAAGTTATTTCTTAAGTTATTTTAGTTAAAGTTATTACCATAGTTGACGAGTTGATAATATAACGAAAGATAATGACTTTGTATGTTATGTATTCAGGAGACATCTTGTTTAATCATTTATTGGAGTTTTTATTGCTTTAATTGCTCTTTCCTTTATATTTGATTGAATTGAATTGTGATAATTGATCTTATCTTTTTTTTTTCTTATTTTAGATATATTTCATGATCAATCAAGTTATCACAAAATTCTTCAAATGACAATGGTAAGTCATGTGCCTAAATTATTATTATTAGTTCTTTATATTCGTCTATGAGCCATTGAGAGTACGAACTTTAAATTCTTCATTATTCATGACATAATAAAGTTAAGTCATCTATAATAACTTTTAAATTTAGATTATTTTTATCAAAATAAATAAAAGACTTAGTATGCTGAGTGTAAGGGTGATTAGTGAATATGGTTTGTAACTTAGACTATGTTTCTATTGTAGTGTTGTATAAAAAGATTAACAATGCTATAAAGCTAGTAATTTTAAGGCTTGAATGGCTTATTGAATAAGCCTATCTTGATAGAACCATAATTTATGATTAGGATTTGCCATTAAGATTGACTATTTTGTTAATTCAATATTTTCGGGTGAGCAATTGAGAGAGTCATTGACATAATCTGGAAGATCATATTTCTATAGAAGGTTAGTAAATTGTATTCGTTAGGATGTAGATTAAATCACCGTTGTATTAAGGTAGATTAAATCAAATCAATATCAAGAGCAAAATCTTAACGCTCAAGAGGTGTCATCGAAGTAAAAGTTTTGGTGGTTAGAAGAGAAGCCATTGAAGTAGATCTCACAAGTAGTTGGAAGAGAGTGCATGCCGAAGTAGCAGTGGACAATAGCAGATTTAGGGAGGGGCCAATGATATGCAATATCGTCTGTAGGTTACAACAAAGAACATGCTATTGGTCATGAGTTAGAGAAAAGGGAGTGTCGCCTATAATGGGAGAAGGTGGTCGATGGAGAGGAGAAGACATGGGTGAGGGAGTAATGAGACACCCTAATCAATGAGCAATAATAGTGAGCAGATATGCTATCGAGCATATCTGTTGTTGCAGCGAAGACAGTGACGTAACAAGGGGATTAAGAATAATCAAGAAGTGATAGACAATGTTATAGAGATTATGATCGTTGGATCTACATATGTGGAAAATAGAAGATAACTTTACAGCAGAGAGAGGATGGCTACGAGGGAAGATAGTAGTTCAAGGAGAGAAGGCAAAATAGTTATGATATAATGAAAAATTTATTGTGAAAAAATAATGAAATCATTTGAGATTATATATATATATATATATATATATATATATATTATTTGTACAGATATTTAAAATTATTTAATTATATGTTTAAATCATGCATATATATATATATATATATATATATATATATATATATATAATGATTATTGTTGCTTAAATCATATATTGATTGGAGGTTAAAATATAAAAAAATATAAAATTAATATTTCATATTTATTTCTATCAGAGAGGACGTTGCCATCGTGTTTTAAGCGGCGCGGGGCACCTGCGGTCATCTCGAGCGCATAACTGCAGTCCACCATGACCCAGTGTTGGTTTGCCTTCCATGCATGTGGAACGGCTGGAGTTTTGTTGTTCCGCTAATTCGGCTCTCCTCACCACGGTGGAGCTGCGGTGCCACGAGGGGAGCGGCTTAAACGTTTTGCCTTTTGACCCAGGTGTAGATTGGCCATTCGTCACCGACATCGTGTCGAACGTTGAGCATAACCATGAAAGCAAGTGAAGGAGGGGCTATCAAAGTTGTCGCACTGTTTGATTCCCATGCTTTGACCGGACGCGGCACCTGACGGTTGGTCAATGTAGATGTGGGTCTACAAGAAAGCCAACTGGCTACTTAGGTTCTCACCTGTCAAATCATCTGCATTCCGGAAGATGGAAACATCGCAAAACAAATTGTTGAAGCCATCACGACCTTACACATTTCCTTTGCATCGCATTCGCTGACAGATTGATTTAACTTAATCATCTCAACATGCCGCAGGCCAGACGAAGGACACCATCCAATAACTCTTCCTTCGAACTACATATGCAAAATTCTAAATGCAGTAATACAATTGGGAATATGTCTCACTGGATTCTCAGTTGTCTCTCTCGCCTGGAACCTGAAATCGATGGTCGGCAATGCATTAGATTCCAAAGAATTAAAATCCATTAGATGTTGATCCCACAAGCATGCATATACTTGAGCCAGTCCAATGCATGATAAAGGAGGATCAACATTATAAATCGCCATGAGCTAAATATAGACTAATAAAACATTTTATGGAAAATAAAGAAAAAGGCTAAGCAACGTAAAAGGATGACTTCCCATTCTACAAACAAGTGCAAGAACTTTATTTATATCATGCACCGACAGAAGAATCAAATGGACTTTTCTGAACCCATTGGCCAAAATCACTAGCGAGAAGATCACATAAAATGAATTTCTATTTTGGTTCTAAGTCAATTCTTTTAGTAAAGATATGCTCAAAACAAACGGACAATTTCAAATAGTTGTATCTTTCACATACTCAGATGAAATAAGAACCCAAATCTAATGCTGCTAAAGTCCAAACAACTCTCAAAATCATTGCTTTCTGCAAACTTGCACAGTTTGATATTAATCAACTTTCACCTTTGGCAATACATGAATCATCAACTTTCAATTTGATTTGATCCTCCAGCAACTTGCCATCCTTTGGCACCAAACAAGGGATTCCATTGACGATCTAAATAAAGCACCAAAAGCAAGATCAGATAGTCACGAGTACATAAGATCTGATATAAGCAGTGACATGCATGATCTAGCACAAAAGTAAATGACAGAAGCAGAAATATAGGAACTTGAGAAAGTCTACAACTTTCCCTTTTTTCCTCGACTCTTACAAGTTCAAATTTCAAACTCCCACAGGATATTGCAAATATTATGCATATTTCAGCCACTTATATCAGGGTTTTCTGAAGGGATCAAGCATAGCAAAAAAGAAACAAAAGAAAGAAAGAAAACCACTATTTAAAGCTAAAGAACTAGGAAATATATCATGATAATGACCCTAAAGTTTCTACAGCTAAATCCATATGATTTTCTGTACCATGTCATTGACCTTTTACCTTAATACTCTTCCAATGTTTTTCCCCAAAGCAAGAATTGGTTCATAAGCAGGTTTTAACATGAAGTCATGATAACTTCTTAGAGATATCATGACTACGGAAATGGATTTTAGACGATGACAGACGGATGAACATTGGAATAATAAGTTTGACTACAACAAGTTGAAGTAGAAACTATGAGATGAAAATCTTTGTGCACAAGTGACAATTCAATTAATCAAGGTAAAACTCTAAAGAAAGTCTAATCTATGTATGACAAACCATTAATTTCTCTTTCTGGAAATCTTAATAACGTGAAAGTCCAGTAAAAAAAGTTGGTGCCTTAGAATCAAGTATCTGAATTCTGAACTTAATACTAATGCAATAAATTATACAACTTCAATTATCCATAGTCTAGAATTTGTTTCCAACCATACGACAGGCTCTACCGGTGCAAGAGCCGAGATCAGGCCTGAAGGACCTGCAGCTCTTGGGTAGCGGAGAAAGCTTTGCCACCAAGGGGGTTCTCAGCTGAAGCAATTTCGGATTCTTCAGCACTAGCAAGACAAGGGATCACCTAAGATACAGCATGGTCGAGGCGTTTTACTCCACAACAGTTGTCCTCCCCTACCGCCCACATGCTCGGCCGAGAGATTCCATGTTCCATCCAGACAATAGTATCTCAGGGGCCATAGAGGACATGGCTTGTCTCGGCCCCAATATCACGTTGGTTGTTTTGGGATCGAATTATCTCTCTGTCCGTTATGAAAGGAGTTATGAACGTATTTAGCTTTCTACAGAGAACTATTGTCTTTCTAGCTACAACTCATATTGCAGAGAAGATAAACTAGCAGAAGATAAGCACCAAAATGCATCAGTGGTCTTTTTCTCCTTTCTTCTTCTTCTGAATCGAACATCACAGAATTGTAGGGTGATTAGAGGAGAGGGAAAAGATAATCGAGACTCACCGGAAACGAGACACCGACGGCATCGCTGACCAGGGACCGGGAATCTGGACAATGCCTGGAATGGAAGAGCAAAACTTGGAGAAATGAATGAAGCAATTGCATGGGTAGAGCCGAAACAATCTTCTTCTGGTGGAGGGAAAAGAACCTGAGGGGCTGCTTGGAGAGAGGGCAGACCAAGATTTCGGAAAGCACCGTGAGGAGTGCATTGCCGCCACCTCCGCCGCCGTCCTTGAAAAGGAGAACAGGGGATACCCTCACCATTCCGCCACCGCAACCCGCCCCAAATTTGGTCCCTCGTGCTATCGCCCGTGGCTTTTCGGAGCAGGGCGAGGTACAAATTGGGCAGGCAGGCCGAAGCCCATTCCAGCTTAAAGATTGAACTGCTTCAACATTTAAGATCCGATCCGATATGATCGGATTTTTTTCGATTTATCGTCAATTGTATTAAATGTTATTTTTTATTATCACGGTGGGGATGGATAGAGCACTCCCCATTCATTCACATATCCGTTCCCGCTTAGTTTATATTATTATATTATATAATATATATTTATTAAAAATAATATGAATAAAAAATATACGAGAATAGAACCCAATATCATTCATTATATTTAACTGTATTTATATTTTTATTTTTAAGTATTATATTTATTATTTTATATTTTTTTTAATATTATTAATTACTTTTAATGATAATAATTATATTTTATAAAAAATAAAATTAAATTAATTAAGAGAATATGAAAACCGTGGGTTCTTTACCCCAGTGGGATTCCCCGTGCCTGCCCCCCATCCTATCTAAATGAGAAATGAGGCAGCACGTGAACTCACAAGAACTACATGTAGGTGAAGCTGAGGATTTAGGAGCACATTGCCTCTTTAATCTATTTGGGCCAAGCAGTCTAATCCCAGTCTGGCTCACCAAATTGGACACAATTCCATGTGATGATATATTATTATTATTATTATTATTATTATTATTATTATTATTATTATTATGTTTAATGCCTTTATGTGTCAGTTAGGCCCAATTAGGACTCTTGAGAGCCCAGCATTTTAGAATAATGTTCTGCTTATCATTTTATGTGGTTTGCAGTTTAAGGATATCTGTTATTCTTTATTTAAATCTCTTGTACTGCATTTTGTACAACAGTCCCAACCCAATGTACGTTTTGTGACATGCATCCATGGGAATCGAACAAGGCTTTTAACATGGTTGGTAGCTTGCCCTTTCAATTTTCTTCTTCTTAATCATACTCGTAGTTCTGATCCCACCAGCCCATTAAAAGGTAAAGCGTGGGCAGAAAACCTACTATCAATCCAACTGCAAATGGAACTCCAAAGAAGACGAATTTGTCTTCGTCGTAATCATCATCTTCCTTGTGGTTTGCTGCACTCAGAGTTGAGTTGCAGAAAAGCATTTAATTACTGTAGAGGCCGGGATTTCCTTCGAAACCTGAACAGGGGAAGCTCGAGAACTGAACTCCACTTGGAATTACTCCTTGCAAATGATTGTAAGCTACACTGAAGAAAGACATAAAAAGTAAGCCAAGCGAGAGAAGACGAAATGCTTCCTGACAAATCGTCATCCTGCAGCAGGGTTACCCCTGAAGTCAAACTCTTCAGTTCTGTCAAGGAGACTGGGATCTCCCCATAGAACGAGTTGTTTGACAAGATCAAGCGAAAGAGATGATCAAAACCTCCGAACCACGACGGTATCTCTCAGCTCAGATGATTAGATGACAGATCCACACCCCTTAGGTCTCTGCAATTTCTTAACCACGAGGGGATTGAACCTGTCAAACCACAGTTTCCGACGGTGAGAGAACGTAGGTTTGGAAACCCTCGGATTCCGTGCCTCGGCATTTCTTCACCTTGGAACTCTTGGAGAACTTGCAGTGCCTCCGAAATATTTGAGAGACTATTTCCATTCAGATTCAGGTAGGAGAGGGATCGAAGGTTGCTAAACTTCTTGGGAACCTGTCCACTTAATTTGTTGAGAGACAAATTCAAGATGTTCAATGCCTTGCAAGAAAAGAGAACCTCCGGGATGAGCCCTTGTAATCTATTGTATCCAAGGTTGAGCGTGGTAAGACGGACTAATCGTCCGAAGTCGAGGTCGATGCTACTGTCGAGAGAATTGTTCCATAGATCAAGAGACGTAAGCATCGAACACAAGGACAACGCCGTGAGCAATCGACTCACAAAAACATTGGATTTAGCTGAGAAAACATCGAGGTTTTGCAGGCCGTGCGTGAAACACATCACGAATGTTCCCGGTGAAATTATTGTCAGAGACATCCAAATGGTGGATGCTTGTGATGTTTGCTATATTTAGTGGAAGCTCGCCTGACAAGCAGTTTCTCTTAGAATTTTAAAGGTCATATACATACATAATTAAATATATTAAATTATTATTTTAATTAATTAAAATTAAAATATTCTAATTAAAATTATTTGGTTAAAAAATATAATTATTATAAAAATTAATTATGTTGATACCATCAATCATATTTCTAACTTAATGATTAGATATGTTAGGAATATGAAACTCTTGAAGCATAATTGTAGATTCATCAATTATGAATATAATCATAATTGTAGATTCATCAACTATGAATATAAATAGGATTATGGTCCCCGGTTGTAGTATTTATGAAGTTACTTTTCACCCGTTAAGAAGAAATCTAAAGTTCTTAAGGATATACTGCAATTGGAAGATCAAATCACTGATTAATTTAGAAAATACTCTAATGGATTCATTAGGTATGCTTCCATATTAATATATTTCTTAATTATTGTAGAATTTTATGCATATTATTATGAATTTAATAAGTTTTATAGAAAAATTTTAAAATCTTGTTTTGGATCTATAAAGCATGTTTGAACCAAAATTCATATAATGATTGTTTTGATTCTATAAAATAATTATTTGATCTATATTTGATATGTTAAAGACCTAACAATTAGTATCAGAGTCATCCTATAATGATTGTTGAACATCTAGGCTTGTTTTTTTTATGTATTTTAATAATATTTTTATTAATATTTTGGAGTGATTTAGTTCTATCATTGTTGAGGAAGTTGATGGTTTTATATAATTATGCTACATCATACTTCACATTCAGTTCAGTTCAGTGTCTTTTTTTTCTGATATTATATCACTCTAATTTTATGTCTTTTTTTTGATATTATATCACTCTAATTTTGAGATGTCTTTTCCTCTTCGTGTCTCTTTCTTTTCACAGTATGCAAATTTATTTTTGTATTACAAGACATAAATTTCTCAAATTCACTTTAGATTTTATTAATTAAATTTATATTATTGTAATATTATGTTGGTTTAATTATGTTGTTGCAATATGCAAATTTAATTAATAATATTATTTTTATAATATTATGTTGGTTTAAACATAATATTAGTTCTATAAAGTTGTTTGTTGACATAAATTGAATGGTTTAGGTGTATTAAATATTTTAGTCAACAAATTAAGGTCAAGATAATTTGATTAATATGGTTGAAATTCAATTAGTGATTATTTAATATTAGATTAAGTAATTTAATATATAAAGTCGTTAAAGTGACCTCTCATATATAATATTCTCATTAAAAAAATAAATATAGTGTGTATTTATGGTAATTACTTGGCCCAAAGGAAGGTTAATGACCGGTAAGATTTTATACATACCTGTAATAATAAACACATGACAATTATAAAGTTATACATATAAATGATAAATCAATTCAAAGATGAGTTTCTCATTTGATATACCTTATTATCAGTGTTTGATCATTACAATAAGACTATCACTAGCAATTAATATTGATATCTAAAGACAAGATATTAATATTGCATTTGGTATCTTGAGATATATTATATCATTATTTGAATTTAGTTAAGTTTATGATAATAGATATGAGCATAATTTCTAGTTGTCTATTGTTCCCTTGCAACAAAATCTGCCAACTTCAATTCAGTACCGATTCTAAACAAAATCAACTTTAAGGGTAACAAAAGAAAATATAAATTTAGAATGAAGGAGGCTGATAAGGGTCCAATGCAAAAGAAACAAAATAAGGATAATACTTATTTTTTATGTAAAAAATTTGAGCATTTAAAGAAGGACTGTGCCAAATATATTAGCATGCTAAAAAGGATACATTCCTTACTTTGATTTGTTCTGAAGTTAATTTAACTTCAGTACCTAGAAATACTTGGTGGTTAGACTTTGGTGCAACAACTAACATTAGTGTTTCAATACAAAGTTGCCTAAGCTACCGAAGGCCAAATGATTCTGAGAGAAGCATTTATGTGGGAGACGGAAAGTCAATAGATGTGGAAACTATAGGCATATTTAGATTGTTATTGCATATTGGATATCATTTGGATTTGAAAGACACTTTTGTTGTAACGTCATTTAGATAGAATTTAATTTCTATTTCTTATTTGGACAAATCTGATTATTCTTGTTCAATTGGAAATAATCAATTTACTTTATCTTTAAATTCAAATATGATTGGAATTAGTTTACTTATAGCATATGGCAATCTATATTTACTTGATACTATAGCATCCTATTATAAATCCCTGAATGTGGAATTGCAAGGTACTAAATATAAAATTTAAAATTTTGGTGTATTATGACAATTGAGTCAGATCTCTAGAAAGATTTTGTCAAAAGGGATTCTTGATCCCATTGACTTATCAGGTTTAGATGTTTGTGTTGAATGCAAAGGTAAACAAACCAAACCAAACCTAAGAGATCAGGTGCATATAGAGCTACAAACGCCTTAGAATTAATACATACAGATATTTATGGACCATTTCCTATACCTTTATGAAATAATCAATAATACTTTATATCATTCATAGACAATTATTTTAGATATTGATACTTGTATCTAATATATGAAAAATCTTAGTCTTTGGATGTGTTTAAAATATTTAAAGTTGAAGTTGAAAATCAACTCAGCAAAAGGACAAAAAGTATCAGATCTGATCGTGGAGGAGAATATTACGATAGAAATGATGGCTTAGGTGAACAATGTCTAGGACCATTTTCTTTATACATAGAGGAGTGTGGAATTATCCCTCAGCATACAATGGCATGGTCATCTAGCATGAATGATGTAGCTGAAAGATGAAACCTTACACTTAAGGATATGGTAAAAAGTATGATTTCTCAATCTACTTTGCTAGAGTCACTTTGGGGAGAAACAATAAAAACTACAGCTTACATTTTTAATAGAATATCAATTAAAACAACTATAAAAATATCTTATGAGCTTTGGACTAGGAGAAAACCTAGTCTAAAACACTTTCGTATATGGGGTTGTCCAATTGAGGCAAAGCCTTATAGGCCTAATGAAAAGAAATTGAAACCCCGAATAGTGAGTAGTTATTTTATTGATTATTCTGAGCGATTTAAGAGGTATAACTTTTATGATCCTAAATTAAAAAATATTTTTGAGACAGATATTGCTACATTCTTTGAGGATATTGAGTTTGA
Source organism: Musa schizocarpa (assembly GCA_900464855.2). Classification (NCBI taxonomy): domain Eukaryota; kingdom Viridiplantae; phylum Streptophyta; class Magnoliopsida; order Zingiberales; family Musaceae; genus Musa; species Musa schizocarpa. The sequence continues at coordinate 15,802,361 of LS990919.1, forward strand.
GGAGAGAAATAAGGTTAAATACTTTACCTTTGAGGAAGAATTGATTCAATCTGATCCAATTCATATAGTTGCCACCAAAATCAGTACCTCAAAAAGATATATAGTTATTTCAACTCCCATTCGAGAAAATTATTCATGATGAACAAACTCAACATTCTCAAGAACCCATGCCGCAAGAGCAACACCTTTGCGACGATCCACTACGGAAAGGAGGAGTGCCATTTTGGATGATTATATGGTATTTCTCTAGGAACATGAAACAAGTAATGGTATAATAGAAGATGATCCAATCAACTTTCATCAAGCCATAGAGGATTCCAATTCGGATAAGTGAATTGAAGCAATGAATCAAGAGTATAAGTCCATGCAAGATAATAAAGTTTGAGAACTTATCCCGTTAGCAAAGGTGTAAAACTCATTGGCCATAAATAGATTTTTAAAACCAAAAGGGATTCTAATAATAATATGGAGAGGTATAAGACAATCTCGTGGCAAAGGACTTTAACAAGACATTCTCTCTAGTTTCAACTATTTGAAGAGCAATAGATTTGTTTTAAGTCGAAGAGATGAGAGGCCTTTACGATCACTGATTAAGAGACTAAGATGGAAGGTGCCTAACTTTGATGCTAGATATTTATCTAAGGTCACATTTGATCATGCCCCTTATTAGAATTGGATATCTTCTTAGGGCACAATTTAAGTTGCTTTATTCCGTTTTTAATCTTATTGGTCTAATTATAAGGATGTGCATGATATTATGAAGAATATTAATAGGAACACTTGTGATATTTCAATCCCAATCGATAACCAGTAATATCTCCTCTTCGTTAGGATGAATCAAATTAGTAGGTGACCTACCTAAATCAAATTCACATTCTATCATGTCGTGCTAACACAGATGAAAGTTATGGCATTACAAGCTTGATAGTTCCTCATGAATAGAACCTGAGAATTTGTTCCAGCTCAAATCCAGCATATGAAGATGCTTCAAATTCCCAAACACTCTCCAAATTGATCCATTCAATCCGTGTGACTCTTGCAAATCGGTGCCTCACTGATCGGGTTATGCCTACTATACCAAGTCTACTGCTGGTGGAAAATGCGTCTCTCTCTTTATTTTATTCTTCCAGAAAAAAAACAGAATATATTAATTAGCTAAACCGTAAAGGTACAAAAAGAGGTCAGAGCACAAAAGATGTGCCAATTGAGTGATCAAGAAGTAGTCAGAAAGCTTCAACATATGATGCAGATACGCTCAATCAAGTTTTGCAATGTCTAAGGAACAGGTGATGACTTTGAGAGTAATCCAAACCAGCATACGAGAGCTTGAGTAAATCCCAACACCCATAACAAAATAAAATCCAAAACCATATAATCACTTTGCATTTCAGAAATATTATAAAAAATCAGCTCCAAGCGCATAAGCACATCCAAAATCTATAAATCTAAGAAAGTTTTAATAGATGAACCATTGCTTATAAATATAGAGAATCCATCATACAATATTTCAAAAGTAGATAAATCTCCGAGACCAACTATCCTTAGTAAAATATTGAATATTTCAAGAATTAACGTTTCCATATTTAGCTCTTACCATCTCAAACCACAAACTATTAGAATTGTTCAAATATTATACGATCTTCCTCCCCTACAAAGTGAACTTCAAATTATACAAGTCCTTCATGCCTAACCCCTCTTGACACTTCTCCGAAGATAAAAGATATATGAGAGTCTTCGTCACCCATCAAGAATCAAGTCCTTCGTAACCCCTCTTGACACTTCTCGGAGACACTCAAAGAATGAATGAAGAAGGATATAATTCAACATAGAGTTAATTAATATAATTCTACTCTCTTGCGATAAAGATCTCCCACAATAAATATCAATCTGATCTAAAACCGGCTAAACCATGCCGACAAGATAAGTTTGACTTCTTCTTCTAGATGTAAAAAGGTACCCAAATACTTCAAAGAGAAGCTCCTCTCCTAAATGAAAAATGATTATAAATCTCCTTTTTAATAATTCTATGGGTGTTCCTAGGGAAGAAAACTTCATATTTAAATTAATCTTTGATTCATGAGGATGTTATAGGTGTGAAATTTTTTCTAATAGTGTGATGTGACCTTTTGTTTACTTTCTTAATAAAGAAGAATAGCATCTACAAACAAATGGTGATAAATCTTAAACTAGTATTTGAAGTTAAAAGGAGTAATGAATTTCTTATTGTAGACATCATTAAGCATAAACGTTAAGATTAGACATCATTCGATCACCTTATCTAATCCCATGCTTACCCCTGAAATAAGAAAATGGTTGGTCATTGATAAAACAAGAAAATGATGGAAAAAAAAAAAACACAAAGAGATCTATTATATAAACTAATTAAAAAAATTATCTATATGAAGAACCCTAAGAATGATAGCATGAGAAATTCTATCATAAGCTTTTTCAAAGTCTAACTTAGTCAAGATAAAAGGGGATTTGCCTTTAGAGTTATATATCTAGTGGGCTACTTCCTAAGCCATCAAGATATTATTGTGAATATATTTATCCGAATAAAAATTTTGAGATGAGGGCTATTTCCTTAGATACAGGGAGTTCAATCAAATTTTGAGACGGTTTATAGAGAAATTAGACATATTTTTTATCCGTTTAACAAGTGACTTTTATAGGACAAGTAGAGTTTGTGAAGGGAGAGAATCTTAGAGCGGTATTACTCGATAATACATAATCAAATCAATTTATTTGGTAGATACATTGATTTCTCTGGCGGCTTTCACATTTTGGCCTTTTGTTTTCTCTTTCTTAATCATAATAGTAGCCGTGACCCCGACAACACATTACAAGGTAAACTGTAGTTAGAAAACCCAATGTCAATCCAATTGCAAATGGTAGTCCCTCCAACACGAATTTATCTTCATCATCGTCACCTTCATTCGGGTACGTTGCACCAAGAGTCAAGTTGCAGAAGACTTTGGAATCACTGTGGAGACCAGGGTTTCCTTCAAAGCTCGAACAGGGGAAGCTTAAGAACTGACCTCCACTCGGAATCAGTCCTTGCAAATGATTGTAGGCAACGCTGAAGAAAGAAAGGAAATTAAGCTTGGTGATCGAGGAGGGAATGGATCCTGATAAGTCATTGAAAGACAAATCCAATCTATCTAGGTTGAACATGCTTGACACTTCTTCTGGAATAGAACCTGAGAGGTTGTTCTTACTTAGATCCAGCACATGAAGATGCTTCATCTTCCCAAACTCTTTACATATTGATCCACTCATTTTGTTACGACTAAAGTTCAGCGTTGGTGGAAAGTCGGTGTAATGCTTGTAAACCCGCAACAAATTGTTCTGCCCGCCCCTATACCAATTGAAGAATGGGGGTTGGAAGGAAGAAACATTTTCGTGCAAGCTGACTCCCAAAGTAAGGCTCCTTAGCGCCGTCAAGGAAACAGGAATCTCCCCCCAGATTGAGTTATTTGACAGGTTCATGAAAAAAAGATGATCAAACTCTCCAAACCACCGTGGTATCTCTCCGGTCAAACGATTCCATGATAAATCGAGAAATCTGAGCTCCCTGCAATTTCTTAACCGTGAGGGGAGGGAACCAGTCAAAGCACTGTTTATAATGGCGAGGGCACGTATGTTTCGAAATCCTCGGATTGCATTAATCGGCATTTCTTCACCTACAAAGTTTTTGGTGAGTATAAGAACTGTAAGTTTTGGCAGAACTTTCAGTGCTATTTGAGAGGCTATTTCCATGCGGATTCAGGTAGGAGAGAGAAAGAAGGTTTTGAAGCTTGTCGTGTTGAGTTCAGCCCGGGCTTGTAGTGTTGAGCCTAAATCAATAATTGAAGACAGAAATTAAAAAGAGAGAGAGATAGGGTTTGGTGGAGTGCAGCGTGGGTGTGTGCAGGTGAGCGTGCAGCAAACTAAGATGCACGTATAGAAAAGAAGAGAGAGAAAATAAGGTTTTAGAGATTTCTACTTGACGATCGGTGGTCAAACGTGGTCAGTTTTAGCCCAAATTTTATATGAAGAATCTTTACAGTAAATTCTACAATTCTAACGGTGTTGATATACAATTTATCCTCTCTAAGGTACTTTCCTACTATATCCACTTTGTGAGACCTAAAATTTTCTTACGAGAAGATCTATGATTAAGTGATCCTCTGATTATTCTAGAGAAGATCGATTGTAAACCTGTTATCATTACTATTAATAGTGAAAGTTTGAGGTGGACAACGGTCCCGTGGTTTTTTCCATATTGGGTTTTCCACGTAAAAAAGATTTGGTCTCACTATGTGATTGATTTTTGCTCTATTGTTTATGCTGTGCTGGTTGATATTTTCATTTGGATATCAAGTTGGTATTTTGATGAGGAACCCATTTTGATACACAAAGAGAGAAAAGAATATTCCGCTTTAACATGTTTTTCCCAACAAGTGGTATCAGAGCATTAGGTTATTTGGTGCTAGTTTTTTCTTGTGTGATTGAAATGGAACAGTCAGATGGTATGATTAAATTGAACTCATTAAATTATTCTACTTGGAGGTGTCTGATGGAAGATTTGCTTTATTGCAAAGATTTGTATAAGCCCATCAAGGTTAAAGATAAATCTTCTACTATGGACGATGAAGAATGGGAAGTTCAACATAGAAAAGCTATTGCCTATATTAGAAGATGGATAGATATAAACTTGCATGAGCATATTTCAGATGAAACCAGAGCTAATGTTGTTTGGCAAAGGTTAGAAAATCTCTTTGCGAAAAAGACTGTGGGAAATAGAATTTCTCTCCTCAAAAGGCTAGTAAATTTGAAGTATAAAGGTAGTGGTAACATTGTTGAGCACATGAGCCTATTTCAAAGTCTTGCAAACAAGTTGGTTGCTATGAAAATGAATATAGATGATATGCAAGGATTATTACTTCTCAGCTATTTATTAGAAAGTTGGGAAACGTATGTGGTGACTATTTGCAACTCCACGCTAGAGGGAACTCTAACTATAGATATGGTTAAAGACAGTTTGCTAAATGAAGATGCCAAAAGGAAATAACATGGTGAATCTTCTTCTAGGACATTTGTTACTGAAAAACAAGAAAGATGTGGAAGAAGTCAGCAGAAATCCACATGGTTATAGAGGAAGATCCAAGTCTAGAAGAGATATCAAATGTTTTCACTGTAACAGACCAGGTCATATGAAGAAAGAGTGTAGGTTTTGGAAGCGAGAACATAATGAAATGAAGAAAAATGAGAAAGAGACAAATACAGTTGCTGCTGAAGGTAATATCACTATTGTCTGTGATGAAGGTTATGTTAGTCTTGTAGCTCAGGATAGTAATTGGATAATTGACTTTGGTGCTTCATTTCATGTTACTTCTCATGGTGATTTATTTAGATCTTACATTGCTGGTGATTTTGGTAATGTCAGAATGGGAAATAGTGGTACATCTAAGATTGTGGGTATTGGAGATATTTGCTTAGAGACCAGTATTGGGAGCAAATTGATACTCAAAGATGTAAGACATGTTTCAGATATTCGTCTTAACTTGATATCTACAGGTAGACTTGATGATGAGGGCTTTGCACACTATTTTGGTAAAAGCAAATGGAAACTCACTAAAGGTTCTCTGATTGTGGCAAGAGGAAAGAAACTTAACTCATTTTATGTCATGGAAGCTAAGTTACATAAAGGAGAGATTAATGCAATTCAAAAAGGTGAAAGTATAGATTTTTGGCATAAGAGGCTTGGACATATTAGCGAGAAGGGACTTCAAACTCTTGCTAGAAAGCAGTTCTTACCAAAGTTGCAAGGTACATCTTTTAAATCTTGTGATCATTGCTTAGCTGAAAAAACACATAGAGTTGCATTTCAGACATATACATCATCTAAAAGATTAGATGTTATTGATTTAGTTCATACTGATGTTTGTACTATGCAAACTAGAACTCTTGGAGGTGCTCTTTATTTTGTTACTTTTATTGATGACCATTCTAGAAAAGTGTGAGTTTTGCTTTGAAATCCAAAGACCAGGTACTCAATGTTTTCAAAGAGTTTCATGTCAGTGTTGAAAGAGAAACTGGCAGAAAGCTAAAGTGTATCCGATCAGATAATGGTGGCGAGTACAGGGGTCCTTTTGAGAATTATTGTAGGTTCTATAGTATCAGACTTGAGAAAATAGTTCCTAAAACTCCTCAACAGAACGATGTGGCAACAAGAATGAATAGAACCATTGAAGAAAGGATTAAGTGTATGCTTTCTCACGCCAAGTTACCAAAATCATTTTGGGGGGAGGCTATGAGGACTACAGTTAATATGATAAATCTTTCTCCATCAGTTCCTCTGAAAGGTGATGTTCCAGAGAGAGTATGGAGAGGAAAAGATATATCTTATAATCACTTAAGAGTCTTTGGGTGTAAAGCATTTGTTCATATTCCTAAAGATGAGAGGTCCAAGCTTGATAGTAAAGCAAAAGCATGTATCTTCTTGGGATATGGTCATGAAGAGTTTGGGTATAGATTATGGGATCCAGTGAACAAGAAGATTATTAGAAGCAGAGATGTTGTGTTTCTTGAAGACCAATTATTTGATGATGGTGATAATATTGAGAAGCCAGAAACCTCTATTTATATTCCTTGGAGTCTGGGTCCAGTTCCTTCACATATAGTTCATGATGATCATGGGGGAGATGAACAAGAAGATTATGGTGAAAATACTAGTGATGATACACCTACAGTTGATGATGCTGAACCAACTGAACAAGCACCTCCACCACCAGTTGAGATTCCATTGATAAGATCCACTAGAGAGCGACAACCATCTACGAGATATCCTCCACATGAGTATGTTATGCTTACTGATGGGGGAGAGCCAGAAACTTACCAAGAAGCTATTCTACATGAGAATAAGAATGAGTGGGTTAAAGCCATGCAAGAAGAGATGAGATCTTTGCTTGAGAACCACACCTATGACTTGGTAAAGTTGCCTAAAGAGAAGAAAGTTCTCAAGAATAAGTGGGTTTACAAATTGAAGACTGAAAATAATAGCTCACAACAAAGATACAAGGCACGACTAGTTGTGAAAGGATTCAGTCAGAAGAAAGGTATTGACTTTGAAGAAATATTTTCTCCAGTTGTGAAAATGTCCTATATCCGAGTTGTTCTTGGTTTAGCTGCCCGCTTGAATTTAGAAGTTGAGCAACTTGATGTAAAATCAGCATTTCTTCATGGTGATTTGGAAGAAATTTACATGGAGCAACCAGAAGGTTTCAAAGTCAAGGAAAAAGAAAATCTAGTGTGTAAGCTTAAGAAAAGCTTATATGGACCCAAACAGGCACTTAGACAGTGGTACAAGAAGTTTGATTCCTTTATGATGAGCCAAGGGTATGATAGAACCACATCTGATCATTGTGTGTTTATGAAGAAATTTTCAGATGATGATTTTATTGTTTTACTGCTATATGTTGATGATATGCTGATTGTTGGTCATGATGTTGAAAAAATTAGAAAGCTTAAAAGAGAGCTAAGTAAGGTTTTTCCCATGAAAGACTTGGGATCGGTGAAACAAATACTTGGCATGAAGATTCTTCGTGATAGGAAGAAAAAGAAGATTTGGCTATCTCAAGAGACTTACATTGAAAAGGTTCTTGAAATATTCAATATGAGTAAAGCCAAAGCAGTTTGTTCTCCACTTGCAGGTCATTTCAAACTTAATTCGAAACAATGTCCTACAAGTGAGAAAGAAAAAGAAGAAATGTCCAGAGTGCCTTACTCATCTGCAGTAGGCAGTTTTATGTATGCTATGGTTTGTACTAGGCCAGATATAGCTCATGCAGTTGGAGTTGTCAGCCGATTTCTCTCTAATCCTAGAAAGGAACATTGGGCAGTAGTGAAATGGATATTAAGATATCTAAGAGGTACTTCCAGGTTGTGTTTATGTTTTAGCAGTGATGAACCTGTGTTAGAAGGTTACACAGATGCAGACATGGCAGGTGATACTGATTCCAGGAAATCCACTTTGGGATTTTTGATGACATTTGTTGGAGTAGCAGTCTCTTGGCAGTATAAGTTACAGAAGTGTGTTGCTCTATCAACCACAGAAGCAGAATACATAGCAATTATTGAAGCCTGCAAGGAAGCTTTATGGATGAAAAAGTTTCTACAAGAATTGAGCATGAAACAGGAAGGATATACTGTTTACTGTGATAGTCAGAGCGCCATTCACCTCTCCAAGAATTCAACATACCATTTTAGATCCAAGCATATTGATGTGAGATATCACTGGATTCGTGATGTACTTGAGTTGAAAGAATTACAGTTGGAAAAAGTACATACCAGTGAGAATGATTTAGATATGTTGATAAAGTCTTTGCCTAAGGAGAAGCTTGAAGCATGTAGACGAAGAGCGGGTTTGGTACAGTCCACCATATGAGCTGGAGGGGGAGAATTGTTAAGTCCAGCCCATATGTGGGCTTGGACAATTGGGCTTGTTGAGCCTAAATCAATAATTGAAGGTAGAAATTAAAAAGAGAGAGAGATAGGGTTTGGTGGAGTGCAGCATGCGTGTGTGCACAGTGAACGTGAGAGTGCAGTGTGCGTGTGTGCAAGTGAGCGTGCAGCAAGCGACGACGCACATAGAGAAAAGAAGAGAGAGAGAGAAATAGAGAGAGAAAGTAAGGTTATAGAGATTTTTGCTTGACGATCGGTGGCCAAAAGTTGTCAGTTTTGGCCCAAATTTTATGTGGAGAATCCTTGCAGCAAACTCTATAATCTTAATGGTGTTGATCTACAGTTTACCCTCTCTAAGATACTTTCCTGCTATATCCACTTTGTGAGACCTAAAATTCCCTTACGAGGAGATCTATGATCTTGATGTTATTATGATCCTCTGATTATTCTAGAGATTTTAAACCTGTTATCATTACTATTGATAGTGGAAGTTTGAGGTGGACTACGGTCTCGTGATTTTTCCTATATTGGGTTTTCCACGTTAAAAATATTTGGTCTCACTATGTGATTGATTTTTACTCTATTGTTTATGCTATGCTGGTTGATATTTTTATTTGGATATCAAGTTGGTATTTTGATGAGAAACCCATTTTGATACACAAAGAGGGAAAAGAATATTCCGTTTTAACAGGTTTTTCCCAACAATCGGGAACCTGGCCACTTAGTTTGTTGAGAGACAAATTTAGGATCTACAATGCCTTGCAAGAAGAGAGAACCTCCGAAACGACCCCCTGCAACCAATTCCATCCAAGGTTGAGGGTAGCAAGATGAACTAATCATCTATAGCCAAGGTCGATGTTACCTTCAAGAGAATTGTTCCATAGATTAAGCAACGTAAGCATCGAGCACAAGGACAGAGAAGAGGGCAACAGACCGACAAATTCATTAGATGTAGCTGAGAAAACCTCAAGCTTTGCCAGGCCGTGAAACTCATCAGGGATGATCCCGGTGAACCTGTTGCCGGACACATCCAAGTGTTGCAGGCCCGAGAGGTTTCCTATACCTAGTGGGAACTCCCTGCTGCTTACGTCGAGCACCTTCAAGAGCTTCAAGTGGAATAGCTCTGGTGGGATGGGATCACGGAAAGAATTGTGGGAGAGGTTGAGAAAGCTGAGCTTGTCTTAACCAGCCAGGGACCTTGAGAGAACCCCTTCAAGACCTCTCTCAGGTAGATCGAGACCAACGACTCTTATGGTGGTGAGCAAGGTCGAGTTGAGAGTGGACGATGATGATGATGTCGGGGAAGAGGAGAACATAGCATAAGGGACTCCCGACTGATGGGATATAATGCAGAATAACCTTTGTATATGAACAAATACTAACAGACCATGATATGCAATGGAATTAAATGAAATCATAGTCAAATAAATTACTAAGATATATGTGGAAAATCGCTCCGAAGTGAAGGGTAAAAATCATGGGGCAAATTAAAGATAATCCACTATGAGAATAATGAATATACAAATCTCAATCTCTTACCCTAAACCCTAGCAACAATCACAAGAGAACAACTGGGATACAAGGATCACGTCACTGTCCACAATATCTAAAACCTCCCTAAGTAATCACAGCAAGAGTCTACTATAGATTTGATCTAAGCTGAGATGAGAACACTGTTAGATGATTGAGAATAGTCTCTATGTTGTTCTTATTTTCTTCCCTTTCTTTCTCTTATTTTTCTACCTTTTTCTTCTCCTCTTTACTGCTACAAAAATCTCCTGCTTGCTGCCCTTGTTGCTGCCCTATTTATAGCCTTTTTCTGCCTCTAAAACATAGCTACCCACACCCCCTAATATTAATTAGGGTTAGGTTAAGAGGGGATGAGATGTGGGCTAATAAAGCCCACATTGGGCTGAATATGGGCTGTCAGCCAACAACCTCCCCCTTTAGCCCATAAGGGAGGTTGTCCCATGACTCCTCAATATGAAGTCATGCTGACCAGCTGTCGGCATATATCCTGTCTTTCTTTTGGTAAAGTCTTTATCAACATGTCTGCTCCGTTGTCATCTGTGTGAATTTTCTGAAGCTGCAATTGCTTCTCTTCAAATACATTTCGAATCCAGTGGTATCTGACATCTATATGCTTTGACTTGTAATGAAACATTAGGTTCTTACACAAATGGATGGCACTCTGGCTGTCACAATGCACCACATAATTTTTCTATTTTAGCCCCAATTCTTATAAGAATTCTTTCATCCATAACATTTCTTTGTATACCTCTGTAGCAGCAATATATTATGCTTCTATGGTGGAGAAAGCAATATACCTTTGTAACCTGGATTGCCATGACATAGCTCCCCCTGCAAAAGTAAGTACATAACCTGAAGTAGACTTCCTCGTATCTATATCTCTTACCATATCTGCATCTATATAACCTGTCAACATATGTGGTCAACCTCCAAAGCTTAAACAAACCTTAGAGCTCCCTCTTAGATATATAAAAATCTACTTCACTACTGCTTAGTGTTCTTTGCCTAGATTTGCAAGAAATCTACTAGTAACACCAACTGCATATGCGATGTCTGGCCTCGTATATATCATTGCATATATTAAACTTCCAACTGCTAAAGCATAAGGAACCTTTTACATTTTCTCCTTCTCCTCATCACTTGATGGACTCTGTTTTGAGCACAACTTGAAGTGATCTGCAAGAGGAGAACCAACTAGTTTTGCATTTCTCATACCAAATCTTTCCAATACCTTTGCGATGTATTTCTCCTGTGACAACCAAATCTTCTTATTTTTTCTATCACAGGAAATCTACATACCCAGTATTTGTTTTCCTGGCCCTATGTCATTTATTGCAAAAGACTCACTTAGCTCATTCTTCAATCTGTTAATTTTAGACATATCTTTCCCAAGAATAAGCATGTCATCAACATAAAGTAAGAGAATAATAAAATCCTCACCAAACCATTTGATGTACACACAATGATCTAAAGCCATTCTTTTGTATCCATTTTCTATCATAAATGAATCAAATTTTCTGTACCACTGTCTTGGAGCTTGCTTTAGCCCATATAAGCTCTTCTTCAATTTGCAGATAAAGTTATCTTTACCTTTGACTTTGAAGCCTTCCGGTTGCTCCATATAAATTTCCTCCTCCAAATCCCTTTGAAGGAAAGCTGTCTTCACATCTAACTACTCAACCTTCAAGTCCTGGCTAGCAGTAATACCAAAAGCAACACGAATAGAAGATATTTTAATAATAGGAGAAAAAATCTCATCAAAGTCAATACCTTTCTTTTGACCAAAGTCTTTCACAACCAATCTAGCTTTGTACTTTAGTTGAGAATAATATTCTTGAGTCTTCAACCTGAAAACCCACTTGTTCTTTAAGGCTTTCATTCCATTTGGTAGTAGCACTAAATCATAAGTGTGGTTCTCGTGAAGAGCATCCATCTCTTCCTGCATAGCAACTAACCACTTCTCTTTATGCTCACTTTCAACTACTTCCTAGTAACTCTCTAGTTCACTTGCATCAGTAAGCATTACATACTCATCTGTAGAGTATCTTCTAGAAGGTTGACGTTGTCTATAAGATCTTCTCAACTGAGGTTCTACGGGAAGTTGCTCTCCAACTTCTTCTTACTCAACATGTCATATAGGTAGATCAACATCAGGCTCTATACCATCTTCCTGCACATCTCCCCCATCACCCTGATATACTGAAGGAGTAATTGGGTCACAATCTGCTAATCCTTCTGCAGAAGTATTGGCTAGTGCCTTCTTCTTCAAATCTTCAAAAGTTTGATCCTCAAAGAAGATTACGTCTTTACTTCTAAACACATTCTGCTTTTCTGGATCCCAAAGCCTGTAACCAAAATGATCATGCGAAAAAAAATACATTCTTTAGTCTTACTATCCAGTTAGACCTCTGATTGTTTGGAATATGTGCAAATGCATGACAACCAAACACTCTTAAATGCTTGTAAGAAATATATTTCTCTAACCATACATGCTATGTAACATCACCATATAGGGCTGTACATGATGATAAGTTGATCACATCAGCTGTAGTCCTCAAAGCCTCATCCCAAAACCTTTTGGGTAGCTTGGCTTGTGAAAGCATACATCTGATCTTTTCCATGATGGTGCGGTTCATCCTCTCTGCAATTACATTATGCTGAGGTGTACTAGGAACTATTATCTCATGTTGGATCCTATGTGACATACAATAATCATTAAATAATCATGTATACTCACCACCATTATATGATCTTATGCATTTCAATTGCCTTTTTGTCTCCCTTTCAACCATAACATGAAACTCTTTGAAGACATTAATAACCTGATCTTTGGTCTTCAAAGCATAGACCCAAACTTTCCTAGAAAAATTATCTATAAAAATGACAAAATAAAGTGTACCACTTATACCAAGAATATCAACAGATCCACTAGGAGTTTTTGTCCTCAAAGGACCATATACATCTGTATAAATACAATCTAAGACATGCATTTTTCTAGACAAAGTAGGACTAGCAAATGAAACTCTATATTATTTACCAACTAAACAATTAATACAAGGGTTCAGATGTATGCCTCTAAGGTCTGGCAATACCTCTCTCTTGGAAAGAGCTTGCAGCCCTTACTCGCTCATGTGTCCCAATTGCCTATGCCACAACTCCATGCTGAAGTCTTTTTCTGTAGCATTTAACTGCTCACCATAAGCTTTAGCTTGTAACCCGTATAAAGTATGACATTTCTTTTCATTAGCTATAACAGAAGAACCCTTACTGAGCTTCCATTGCCCTCTATGAAATCTGCTATCATAGTCTTCATCATCTAGCCTTCCAACTAAATTTAATTCAGCCTCAATCAACTATATGCCTCACATCCTTAAGCACTAACTTGCAGCCAAGGTTGATATTTAAATGGATATCACCCATGTGTTGAATCTCGAATTTTGATGATGAAACTAATTGATTGTGTTTAGATGTTTAACTGTATTTTGAGTGATGTAGGTCTACTCGATCAGGATTAGACAGTTGACGCAGGAGGAATTGACGTTGCGCCGGAGGAGATCACGTTAGGATATTGGACGGCAGAAGGCTTCGGATGTCGGGCATCGGGCCAAGAAGAGCGGAATTGCACCAAGGATATCGGGGTTGCGGAGGTCAACCACCGATTGGGCAACAAGCCGCAAGAGAGTACGATGCGCTGAAGAATCAGATGAAGTGCCAACCAATGACGTGCCGGGCAGCAAAATATCAATTCGCGTTGTAATAATTGTCTAGATAGGAGTAGAGTTTTAGTTTGTGTGTGCAGGAATAACTACGATAATGACAAAGACATAAAGCGAAATAAGTGTTTTTCGGAAGGATTTGTTGAGAGTTCGAGAGTTCGACGGAAGTTCGAAGGTTCATCGGGAATGCTACCGGAACTAGCCAAGAATGAGTAGGGAGCTTACTGAAGGGTTTTTCGGAAGCTCGCCGGAAGGTTCGTTGGAAGTTTGCGGAGCTCTCCGAGAAAGATCGAAGCTTGCCGAAGAAGCTCGTTGGAACTCACCAAGATCAAATCATGAAGTCTAGGAGCTTGCCGGGAGTCCGCAGAATGATTTTCGAGAGTTTATCGGAAGACCGCCGAAAGTTCGCCGGAAGAAGTCTTGACTTATGGACTTTATAATAGCTTAGAAAATGTCTTTAAATTTATAATTAGTATGTTAATTAGGGTTAAGATTAGTTATTAATCTTATAACCCAAGTAGGGGCTAATTGAGCCCGAGTTCGGACTGGTTTGGGCCAAGTTTGGAGCCAAACTAGTGAGTTGAAACACTATAGGCGGTGGCACCGCTGGACTGAGCGGTGGCACCGCCCAGCACCCGAGAGATCGGGCGATGGCATCGCCACTAACAGGCGGTGGCACCGCCAGCCTCGGAAACCCAAGAGAATTCAAATTTTGGAGCCCAAATTTGAATCCTCTTGGGGCCTATAAATACCCCTCAATTCTCAACTGAGAATACAACCTTTGAGAAGCAAGAGAGTGAGCCAAAAGTCTTAGCAAAGTCTTTAGCAAGTTTTTGTCTTCAATTGCTTTGAGTGTTCACCTCCTTCTTTCTATTCAAAAATTTGTAAGAGTGTGAACCACTTGTAAAAGGTTGTAAGAGGGGTATTAGTCCTTCCCCTACAAGAGATTTGCTAGTGGAAGTTGGGAGCCTCCTCGAAGAAGGCTTCGCAAGTGGATGTAAGTCATTTTGACCGAACCACTTTAAAACTACTGTGTTATCTGGTTTGCATCCTAATCTTGCCATTTACATAATGCAAATTTCTTTACTTAGTCATTACGCTTCCATACGTTTCTAAGTTTTCAAGCTTCCAAATCGGTTCTCATTGATATTGTTTGTTATCGTGTGAAAGATTTTTTCGAAACCGAAGTTTTAATCGGCTGCACTAATTCACCCCCCCCCTCTTAGTGCCACTCCGATCCTAACAATTGGAATCAGAGCCCGGTATTTCTCATTTCAGATTTACACTCGAGAGAAATAGCTCTTCATGGCTTTCAAGAGGGCTTATCGGTTGTTCGTCCACCGTTGTTTAACGGATTGGACTACACTTATTGGAAAACTCGAATAAGAGTTTTTTTGATTTCTATGAATTTGGATTTATGGAATATCATTGAAAACAGTTTTCAACTTCCCTCTAAACCGATGAACGAATGGTCGGATTTGGAGAAGAAATATTTTTCTTTAAACGCAAAGGCTATGAATGCCTTATTTTGCACTTTGGATAAAAATGAGTTCAATCGGATTTCTACGTGCGAAACGGCTTTTGATATTTGGCGAACACTTGAAATCACACACGAGGGAACTAGTAGAGTCAAAGACTCGAAAGTTAACATTTTATTACATGATTTTGAGCTTTTTCGAATACAACCAAGCGAGACTATTGGCGACATGTACACCCGTTTCACGGATGTCGTCAATAATCTAAGGGTTCTTGGTAAATCTTTTTCGAATTTTGATCTCGTAAGCAAGATCTTAAGATCCCTTCCAAAAAGGTGGGATCCTAAAATAACCGCAATACAAGAAACAAAATATTTAAATATTTTTCCACTCGAAGAACTTATCGGCTCATTGATGACATATGAAATGGTGTGTAATGCACATGATGAACACGATGAACACTTGAACCACCTTCCAAAGAATAGGAAGGATTTGGAACTTCGGACAAATGAATACCACTTGAGCGATGACTCAAGTGATGAGGACAATATTGAACTTGAACTTCGAACACTAAATCTTAATAAGTTCATTAAACAAAAATCTAAAATAAACAATGAACTTGAACGAAGGAAGAGGCCAAAGAAAAGGAAGGCACCCAAGGATGAATTAAGAACTTCCAAAAGTGAAACGACGAATTGGGCTTTGACAGACTTCGACTACAAGGTAAGTAACTCAACTCTCTTGAATTATTTTGAAATTACTTGAAGTCTTTCATGAGTGCTTAATTTAGATAGTAGGAATAGGAAATAAAAAAAAAATTGTTTTTCAAAAATTATATCATGTTTTTCTTTTTAGCATCTTTGAAAAATTAAAAATTTGATCATAAAAAGTATATAGCTAAGGTTTCATGCATATTATGTTTTGAAATGTTGAATGATGTATGCAACGTTAGCGATGATAATGCTAAGGATTAATCCATGTATGTGTATCTTGATGATTTTATGTCATGTATGAGTTTTTGAAGTAAATGTTGATTTGAAACTCTCATTTTAGATTAACATGTTTTTGATCTAATCGTTTTTATGACGAATTAAGATAACATAGTACATGTACATCTATGTATGAATTTTTTGATAGTCTTTTGATGATAAATGTGTTTGGTCTTGACGATTTCATAACGAAACTTATGTTTTGATTTTAAATGATGATACATGTTTTTACAAAAGACTTGAATACCCTCACATGAAATCAATTGTATGAAATGGAAATGAATTTTCTATCCTATTGAGATTAATAAGTTTATTTTACCAATCTTGTGAATCTCATGAAAATAAACATGATGAATATTTTGAAAAATAAACGAGTGTATCATGCTTTTGGTCTTAATGATTTCTCTTGAACATACTTTTTGGAATTATGATGATTTGTTTTACGAAATTTACCTTTTCGTCTCAAATGTTGACACTTGTTTAATTAAAGGTAAAGGCATGCTTATAAGAAGCAAATCATATGAATAAAAATTTATGAAAACAAAATGCGATCCTCTATCTTATCGACTTTTCAATAAATCTATGCTTGTCATATATGAATTTATTGAATGTGACTTTGAGAATGATTTCAGATTTCACAAATGCTTAATTCATACTTATGACATGAGATAATTGAATCCTTGACTTACTCTTTATATGGCTTGAAAATAGATGTTTAAAATCTTGCTTGATGAGTTGTTTTATAAGATTTTGCCTTTACATCTTGAACTTTCATGCTTATCTTGATTTGGCTTATAATGCTTAGATGAAAAAGAATCATTTAAAAAATACTTTTCCCATAGATTAATGATTTCATGATATTTTGTGAATCTCGGAATTGATTTTGATTACTTGATTATGAATTTCAAGTTAATGATTTGATTTGAATGAGTTTTATCTAAATCATAATCTTGATCTTGCAAAATTGAAGTCACAAATAATATCTTTTGGTATTCATGAATTGATACTCACAATATGAAAGTATTGGTATTCATGACTTGAATTGGATTGAAACATTGCATGCTTAAATTAATCATTCTCCTATGTTTCAAAAATTCTTTAAATGCCTTATGTGATGATTGAAAATTAACTTGCTTTATGATAAATCTATATATACAATTTTAATGATGAGATTTTTGATGAATTTGACGATTTGAATTTGAATGAGTTTGTATTCGATCTTGACTTCTTGAATTTACTATTTAAGATTTTTTTAATCACAATCTCTTCTTTGTACACCAACAATTTTTGTTATTTATAAAAAGAAGAGATTTGATAAAATGAATCATTGTTGACTTAATGTTCGGTATCATGAATACTTTATTATCATATATGAAAATAGTGATAAATATCTTGAAAATAAATGTTTGTATCATGTTAGATGATTTTACATTTTGTGCATGATGAGTTATAGTGATGATTGAAACAATGATTGAAATGATATGAATGATGATTTGGAATCATGTATATAATGATGAGTTTATATGTTTTGAAAATATATATGATGATTTGGTATTATGCATGCAATAATGATGCACGCAATGATGAAATATTTATGATAAAATTATTATTTTGATATTCATGACTTGAATCTTCCTTTCTTTTTGCCAATGACAAAGGGAGAGAAAGAGTTGCTAATCTGCCATCTTGAATTGATGTAAAGAGTCATCTCAAAGAGAAATTAGCTACCTTGAGCAAGTCAAGAAAATACAAAAACTTTCTTACTTTCTTGCACATATAAAGAAAAGATACAAATGTAACACTTGCCAAATTGTTTGCTTGCTTCATGTAAAATATGGTCCCTTGCTAGTTTGGTATTTTGCTAAGGAAGCAAAAATGACACCTCTAAAAAGAGAAGAAAGAACTTGCTTTCTTGAACATCTTTAATATGTTAGCTAGCATGATTTACAATTTGCTATCTTGAACATTACAAAGAAATACTATCATGCATATTGCAAAGAAAAGCAAATATGCCAACTTGCACATCTTTAAATTTGCTAGCTTGTATATTGTAAAAGTTGCTAGCTTATAGAGAAGCAAAGAATTGCTATCTCGAAAGAAGCAAAAAATACAAAACTTAGAAAACTTGCAATAATTGCTCTTGCCATGCTTTGTATCAAAAATAGGTTGATATCCTTAAAAGCATCGCATTAAATTTTTTAGTATTGCAATGTATCACATGTATTGCAAATTAAAATTTTTGAGACTATTATCATATCATGTTTAACAATTGATGTCTTTCATGACATGATTTCTTTGCATTTTTATCTTATATGTATCATATGATGATTGAAATATTAATTGATGTAAATTCATGATTTATGAAAAAGTCTAAATCATTGGTTCCTCTCCTTCTTTTCGGCAATGACATAGGGGGAGAAAGATTGCTAGCTCAAGGCAAATGTTGGCTAGCTTGTACTCTTCCCTTCTTTTCTACAAAAACAAAGGGGAAAAAGCTTTTGCTAGTCAAAACATGCAAAAAAAAGCAAAGTGCAATCTTGCACAAGAAGCAAGTGTTGAATTGCCATGATTCAACTTAAGAATCTTGCTATGCTTTTGTGCTTATATATTGTAATGAAAATCTAGCTTCATGTTGCAAAAACTTGCATATCTTTTAAAATAGCTAGAGCTACTTCTCCTTTTTGTTGATGACATAGGGGAAGAAGTATATTGATGACTTCATGCATTGAATTGAATATTTTATATATATTTGCATGATGGTTTAAATATTTTTTTCATAACATTTGATGAATGTTACTTGGATTTGGGATAATCCAAGTGTTCTATCAATGGCATATTGATAGGGGGAGTTAAGGTTAACTCCGTTAGTCATCAATTAGTTGTCATCATAAAAAAGGGGGAGATTGTTGAATCTCGAATTTTGATGATGAAACTAATTGATTGTGTTTAGATGTTTAACTGTATTTTGAGTGATGTAGGTCTACTCGATCAGGATTAAACAGTTGACGCATGAGGAATTGACGTTGCGCCGGAGGAGATCACGTTAGGATATTGGACGGCAGAAGGCTTTGGATGTTAGGCATCGGGCCAAGAAGAGCGGAATTGCACCAAGGATATCGGGGTTGCGGAGGTCAACCACCGATTGGGCAACAAGCCGCAAGAGAGTACGATGCGCTGAAGAATCGGATGAAGCGCCAACCAATGACGTGCCGGGCAGCAAAATATCAATTCGCGTTGTAATAATTGTCTAGATAGGAGTAGAGTTTTAGTTTGTGTGTGCAGGAATAACTACGATAATGACAAAGACATAAAGCGAAACAAGTGTTGGAGTCAAGCGCGAAGGATTTGTTGAGAGTTCGAGAGTTCGACGGAAGTTCGAAGGTTCATCGGGAATGCTGCCGGAACTAGCCAAGAATGAGTAGGGAGCTTGCCGAAGGGTTTTTCGGAAGCTCGCCGGAAGCTCGCAGGAAGGTTCGTTGGAAGTTCGCGGAGCTCGCCGAGAAAGATCGAAGCTTGCCGAAGAAGCTCGTTGGAACTCACCAAGATCAAATCGTGAAGTCTAGGAGCTTGCCGGGAGTCCGCAGAATGGTTTCCGAGAGTTTATCGGAAGACCGCCGAAAGTTCGCCAGAAGCTCGCCGGAAGAAGTCTTGACTTATGGACTTTGTAATAGCTTAGAAAATAACTTTAAATTCATAATTAGTATATTAATTAGGGTTAAAATTAGTTATTAATCCTATAACCCAAGTAGGGGCCAATTGGGCTCGAGTTCGGACTGGTTTGGGCCAAGTTTGGAGCCAAACTAGTGAGCTGAAACACTATAGGCGGTGGCACCGCCTAGAACCCGAGAACTGGGCGGTGGCACTACTGGACTGAGCGGTGGCACCGCCCAGCACCCGAGAGATCGGGCGGTGGCACCGCCAGCCTTAGAAACCCAAGAGAATTCAAATTTTGGAGCCCAAATTTGAATCCTCTTGGGGCCTATAAATACCCCTCAATTCTCAACTGAGAATACAACCTTTGAAAAGCAAGAGAGTGAGCCAAAAGTCTTAGCAAAGTCTTTAGCAAGTTTTTGTCTTCAATTGCTTCGAGTGTTCACCTCCTTCTTTCTATTCAAAAAATTGTAAGAGTGTGAACCACTTGTAAAAGGTTGTAAGAGGGGTATTAGTCCTTCCTCTACAAGAGATTTGCTAGTGGAAGTTGAGAGCCTCCTTGAAGAAGGCTTCACAAGTGGATGTAGGTCATTTTGACCGAACCACTTTAAAACTACTGTGTTATCTGGTTTGCATCCTAATCTTGCCATTTACATACTGCAAATTTCTTTACTTAGTCATTACGCTTCCATACGTCTCTAAGTTTTCAAGCTTTCAAATCGGTTCTCATTGATATTGTTTGTTATCGTGTGAAAGATTTTTCCGAAACCAAAGTTTTAATCCGCTACACTAATTCACCCCCCCCCCCTCTTAGTGCCACTCCGATCCTAACACCATGCCTATGATGTCTGCTGTGCCATAGTTGCCCATCTTGACAACACTAAAATTTCTAGACCTGTATGTAGCAAAAAACTCCCTCCGTAGTATAGTATGATAAGAAGTACCTGTATCAATCACCCACTCATGATTCATACACACACAAGAAAAAATATTATCAGAAGGAGACAAAATCAAATAATCACCACCCTACACTATAGTTGTGATATTATCTTTTGACTTTGTAGACTTCACTTCTTTTCTCTTTTTCTTGCTCTTCTTAAGTTACTTATATTGGTTTTTGTAATGTCCTTTCTCACCACAATTATAGCAAACAATATCTTTTCTTGATCTTGACTTACTTCTACTCATGCGTGAATTGCTTCTAGACTTTGACCTTCCTTTGTTTTCTGAGATAAGTGCATGCGAATCATTTTGAGATGTTGCTGAACTCTTTCTTCTCAACTCCTCATTCAACAAATTGCTTGTTACTTGACTCATAATGACAACACCATCTAGCGCAGAATTACTGAGAGAAACCACTAGTATCTCCCAATTTTCTGTTAATGAACTGAAAAGTAACAATGCTTGCAACTCATCATCAAGAGACATTTTCATAGAGGATAACTGGTTAGTAATACTTTGAATTTCATTCAAATGCTCAGCAATAGAAGTACCCTTTCTATATTTTAGGTTCACAAGTTTTCTAATCAAAAAAACTTTGTTGCCAGCTGTTTTTCTTTCATAGAGACTTTCCAACTTTTTCCAAAGAGAATATGCAGAAATTTCAGTAGAAACATGGTGAAAGATACTATCATCAAGCCACTGTCGAATAAATCCAATTATTTTTCTATCTAACCTCTTCCACTCATCATCTGTCATAGTTATGAGTTTTGCACTATCCCCCTACAAAGGTCCATACAAATCTTTATAATACAAGAGATCTTCCATTCTTGGTTTCCATATCATCCAATTGTTTCCATTTAAACTAATCATGCTAGAAACATTATTGGCCTCCATGTTCAAATACAAAAATTAAATCACTAAAACCCTTGTTCTAATACCAGTTGATGGGATATAATGCAGAATAACCTTTGTATATGAATAAATACTTGTAGGCCATGATATGCAACGGAATTAAATGAAATCATAATAAAATAGAACACCAAGATATACATGAAAAACCTCTCCAATGTGAAGGGTAAAAATCACGGGGTAAACTAGAGATAATCCATTATGAGAATAATGAATATATAAATCTCAATCTCTTGTCCTAAACCCTAGCAATAATTACAAAAGAACAACTGTGATATAAGGATTATGTTACCGTCCACAATATTTAAAACCTCCCCAAGTAATCATAGCAAGAGTCTACTATAGATTTGATCTAACCTGAGATGAGAATACTGCTAGATGATTGAGAACAGTCTCTCTGCGTTGTCCTTATTTTCTTTACTTTCTTTTTCTTGTTTTTCTATCTTTTTCTTCTCCTCTTTGCTGCTGCAAAGATCTCCTGTTTGCTGCCCTTGTTGCTGTTCTATTTATAGTCTTTTTCTGTCTTCAAAATATAGTCACTCACATTCCTTAATGTTAATTAGGATTAGGTTAAAAAAGATAAGATATGGACTAATAAAATCCTATGGGCAGCCCAATAACCAACTGCAGCAACCGGTGCAATTAGCAACGGCGACGGGCCAATGGTTGATTTGAGCATCGAGGCCGCGTGCGAAACCATACAGTGCTCTGAGATCGCCTGGGCTACAATACAACTGTGGTTATGGGAGTTGGAAGTGAGAGAAGTGAGAGAACACAGTTGGAAGGATACGTTAAAGTGGCTATCCTCATGAGGTCTTTCGTTGCTATCGTCTGATCATCTAAAGCCACAATGGGTGGAGGTGGTGCGCGAGTCTTATACTAAAATGAATATATATATATATATATATATATATATAGAAAGAGAGAGAGAGAGAGAGAGAGAGAGAGAGAGAGAGAGAGATTTCATGATGACAAACGCAGCTTCGCTTCAAAGCTTGACCCCCAAGGTGTTCTTGACCGAGTGCAAAACCGCGTTGCTGTGTTTCGATCTTTTTCATGTGTGAAGTTGAACACATACCCTCGTAGCTGTGTATGACAAGTCCAAGTAAAAAATTATTGCGGTGCTAAATTACCAGCTTAAATCATAGCTTAACACGAACAGTGAAGCTGAAGAGTTGGCCTCTATTTGAAATTAGTCTTGTCTAATAGAACCACCTGCAAAGTTGTACCCAAGTAGATTTAGCAAAGGAAAGTACTTCAAATTCTCACTCTTTCCAAAAGTTAGCCATTCAATTTGTTATGGCTCAAGATGAGTGCGAGAGCAAAGTTTCTGTGATGCTTGTAACTCCGTATTGCATATCTATCTATGCTTACTTTTATCAATGGGTGTTCAAAAAACTGAGGGATCTTACGATAGAGTTATTTATTTGAAAGATTCAAGATAATTAGAGTCTCGGATAATCTACGATCGATTAAATGATTATATGATATATCTTACTTACACTCTTTTTAATTTACTAATCATTAATGATAAAACGCCGGCCACAACCCATACGAGAGAGATTCAAATGTGTTATTGCTGATGTGCTAAGCTGTGGACTAACATAGTTTAATCAAGTCAAAATTATAAATCTAACTTCATATGCAATAAACAAAATAAGAACAAAAGGAAACCATGGAATATTGAAAAATTCTCAAGGAGAAATTAAAGGTTTCTTGGATGATCATATAGTTAATTAGAATCAGATTTATTTTTTATTTTTTATTTTGTGATGTTAACCTCGACACCAATCTTTACAATATGACAGGTATTTACTGCTAATAATTTTATATAATATTTAATAAAAAAATGAAAAATAAAACATGATTTCCTTTCATATAAAAAAAATGCTATATTACTTCAAAAACTAAGGACGACCATTGCCTTGGAAACACCCCCTTCTAAATTTCGTATCATAGACAATTAAAACATACAATATATTAGGAAACACTCTCTTCCAAATTTCTTCAATCAATTTGATGTAAGATCACGGATGATCATTGCATTGCATGCCCATAACACCTTCATTGATGGATTGTTTGTTACTTATGTTTGATTGTATAGTTATTTGGTAATGTATTTTGCCTAGTTTTTATGAATTTTTTCTTAGTTTTTGTAAACTTATGCAATTTGCAAGGCTACACATCGTTTGCTCATCGAACTATGCCAAAACTATTCCTTTTTGCATGTCACAATCTAATTTCTCAAGCTCATAATATAGTACAAAATGCCAACCAGCTCAATTCCTTAGAATCCCTCGAGTGACATAAGTCTAGACGGGGCTTTGAGATAATACTACACAAACTTATACACAAAGTGTGTGTATATTTGCTTAACATCCTGGCAACCAATTGAACAATCGTTTATGGAATTACAATTATTATTTTTTCTTTCAAAATCTTTGTTTTTCTTTAATCTCTTAATGCTTATTGAATTGTTTGTTTGATATGCCCTAAGGAGAGATCAGGACTTGTCTGTCACTTAAATCTAATTAATTTTTATTTTTGGTAGATCTTTCGATATTTGTTACGAGATTGATTCTAGGTTGATCTTTTACTGCTGAATATTACAAGGATGTCTAATGACTTAGTAAACTTTAATTATATCCATCTCAATATATGGTTCTCTTCTCTAAATATACATATGAATATAATATCTTCGTAGGAAATAAGTCAAAGATATTATAAATAATATTTTATATGGCCCAGGGAGGGTCAATCTTATCGTTGATGAGTTGTATGTGTGAATAGGGATCCATTTCCACGTGCATTCGCTGAACATCTTCTTTACGTGTAGCTTCCAAACCTTTGTTTTATGCAATTGATCTCTAACATGGATACATATAATCCACACAAAAGCAGAGGAACTATCGTCTCTTAAGGCATCTTTTATAGAAGGGATTGAAGGTTGCTAAGCTCTATGGGAACTTACCACTTGGTGAGAGGCGAATTCACAATCTTTAATGCCACATAAGAAGAGAAAACGGCCCTTGCGGCCTATTCCATCCAAGGTTGAGCGTAGTCTAATCCTAAAAAATCGAGGTTGGTGTTAGAGCCGGTCCTAGAAAATTTACCAAAGGATAATTTTGGCAATCCAACAAAGATAATAAAGCGAAAAGAATAAAAGCAATAAGAACACCAGATTTACATGGTTCGGTCAATTAACCTTGACCTACATCCACAGACGAAAGAGGAGCAAATCACTATTATAAAAGAGATTATTATAAATGACTTAGGAAGATATTCCTAGGCTATAAAACACCCAAAAAATACTAAATAAGAAAAACCTCAACTATAATCCCAAACTATTGAACTGAGTATGGACTTAAACCCAAAGCAAACACTTAGGTTTTTCTTGTGGTGGTACTTGTGGTGCATTTGACTTCAAAGTCTAAGCCATTATTTATAGTTCCAATAGGAGATAATAAGTCTGATTTTCTCGATGTGGGACTATGAGACTTGCCAAACTAACAAATCTCCACCTTGGTATGTCCCAACAAAACTTGCTCCACCTTCTTCATAAAAGCCTCAATGGGCAATTACCAATAATGAACACCAATCAAGTCTAAATGAACACCAATCAAGTCTAAGCACTGCTTGAACTTGTAAACCGGAAGAGGCTTCGTAAGCATATCAACAGGATTGTCCTTCGTATGAATTTTTTGAACAAGGACCTTTCCCTCAGCAATAGTATTCCATTTGCATCCAACAATTTTCTTACCCGAAGGTGGCTTAACAAGATCCAAAGTTCTATTCTGATGGAGAGATTCAATTTCTTCATTCATCGCGATCAACCACTTAGCGGAATTATCACAAGAAACTGTATCTGAGTAGGAAGTAGGCTCACCAACTTCACTTATTTCTTCTACAACAGACAAAGCATATGCAACCAAATTTGCATATCTTTGTGGTGGTCGAATATCTCTCCATGGTCTATCATTGGCTATGAAATATTGCTCTTCCTCTAGATCATCTGTGTCAGTAGACTCGGAACCATCTACTGGCATTCTTTGAGTAGAAGAGTTCGATTGAAAAGAATCAGACCTACCAATCTCAAGCTCCACCTACTTCTGTGCACTATCATTTATACAACTAGTAGATTCCTCTTTAAAAGATAACATAGATAATTCATCAAAAGTAACATCTCTACTGATTACAAATTTTGGGGATTTGGGATCAGAACACCATAATCTGTATCCTTTCACCCTAGAAGCATACTCAAGGAAAATACATTTTTTAGCTCGAGGCTATAATTTTCCTTCATTTATATGCATGTATGCTAGACACCCAAAAACTTTTAAATCAGAGTAATCAGCAGGAGTACCTGACCAAACTTTCTCCGGAGTTTTAAAGTTAAGTGCTGCAGACGGAGCGCGGTTGACAACGTAACAGGCCATATTAATTGCCTCTACCCAAAAGTCCTTTGTCAACCCTGCATTTGAGATCATACACCTTGCTCTCTCCAAAAGTGTTCTGTTCATACGTTCGGCCACACCATTTTGCTGAGGCATCGTTCTAATAGTGTGATACCAAATAATTCCTTCATTTTTGCAGAATTCATTAAAGTCATCTTCACAAAATTCTATGCCATTATCTGTTCAAAGCCGCTTAATCTGTTTACCTGTTTGCTTCTCAATCAAAGCCTTCCATTGTTTAAAGGTTAGAAAAATATCATATTTATGCTTCAAAAAATAAACTCAAACTTTCTTGGAATAATCATCAATGAAAGTCAACATATACCTAGCACCACCCTTAGACTGAACATGAGCTGGATCTTAAAGGTCTGAATGAATATAGTTAAGAGTACCTTTTGTTTTGTGAACTACCGGAGAATTGAAGCTGACTCTTTTCTACTTTCCAAAAATTTAGTGTTCACAAAAATCCAGTGGCCCAGTACTCTATCCGCAACGTAGACCCCTTTTGCTCAATATGCTCAAACCTTTTTCGCTCATATGACCCAAACGCATATGCCATAATTTGGTGATGTCAGAATCAGATAATGATGATGACGAGACTGCAACTAATCCTATGACAGTAGTTCCCTGCAAAATATACAAGCTACCAGACCTACAAGCTTTTATAACAACAAGGGCATTTCTAGAAACTTTCATAACTCCACCTTCAGTTATGTATTTACACCCAAGGGCCTCAAGGGTGCCTAAAGAGATGAGATTCTTTTTTAAATCAAGAACATGTCTAACATTAGTGAGTGTCCTCACAATATCATCACGCATTTTAATTTGGATTGTGCCTCTACCAACAATATCACATGCTGCATTATTGCCCATCAAAACAATTCCACCATTACAAGATTTATATATGGAAAATAAATCTCTATTAGGACACATGTGATAAGAACAACCAGAATCTAAAATCCATTTATTTTTAGACATTGTCCTGTCATCAATAGCATGTCATCAATAGCAGAGAAAATATTTTCAACATTCTCATCAGCTGCTACACTAGCTTCAACGGATTCAATAGTTTTCTCAACAAAATTTTCCTTTTGCTTTAATTTATTTTTCAATTTAAAGCAATTAGATTTAATGTGCCCTATTTTATGACAATATCTGCACTCCAAATTTCTATGTCTGGATTTAGATCTAGATTTAGATCTACTATTGTCAAATTCCCTTTTATCTGTTCTCCCCCTAACAACCAGACCTTCAGTCTGAATCTCTCTACTTTCCCTAGTGATATCTCTGTCTATCTGCTCCTTAGATTTTAGTGCAGATTTAATTTTCTGATACAAAATTTTTTTTTTTTCATAAATCATAGTATCACGAAAATACTTAAAAGATTGGGGAAGAGAACACAAAAGTAGTCTTATCCTCATCATCAATTTTTGCATCTATATTCTCCAAATCCATAACCAAAGAATCAAACTTATCAAGATGTGAGATTATAGATGTACCTTCAGTCATCCGAAATATATACAAACTCTGCTTTAAGTAGAGACGATTCTCTACTATCCTTTTCATATACAAGGTTTTAAGCTTGTCCCACATGCTCTTAGTCGTAGTCTCCATAGCTACCTCTCGTAAAACCTCATCAGAGAGATTTAGAATAATGCTGGATCGGGCCTTCTTATCCATACCCGCAAGATCTTCCTTTGACGTACCATCTAGAATGTTCTCAGTCCCCTGTAATGCCAAATCAACTCCGTCTTGAACCAGAATGGCCTCCATCTTAAGTTGCCACATGCCGAAGTTGACATTTTTGTTGAATTTCTCGACAACGATATTTGATATTTCATTGTTGCCAAAAGATCCCAAAACCAGGCTTTGATACCAGTTTGTTAGAGCTAGCCCTAGGAAATTTACCAAAGGATAATTTTGGCAACCCAACAAAGACAATAAAGCGGAAAGAATAAAAGAAATAAGAACACCAGATTTACGTGGTTCGGTCAATTAACCTTGACCAACATCCACAGACGAAAGAGGAGCAAATCACTATTATAAAAGAGACTATTACAAATGCCTTAGGAAGATGTTCCTAGGCCATAAAACACCTGAAAAATACTAAACAAAAAAAACCTCAACTATAAGTCCAAACTATTGAACTGAGTATGGACTTAAACCCAAAGCAAAAACTTAGGTTTTTCTTGTGGTGCTACTTGTGGTGCATTTGACTTCAAAGTCTAAGCCATTATTTATAGTTTCAATAGGAGATAATAAATTTGATTTTCCCGATGTGGGTCTATGGGACTTGCCAAACTAACAGTTGTTGCTACTGTCAAGAGAATTATTCCATAAATTAAGTAACCTTAAGTAATTCTACATAGATTGGTAAACCATGTAGACCTTGGCTTAGTTTCCTTTTTACCAAGTTTGTAGTGGTTTTTCTTAGAGTGGAGAGAGTTCATTTTTATCACTACAAATGAGAAAATGTTGAAGTTAAGGCTAATTTAGTCAAACATACTTAACCATATGGTTGAAGAAAGATTTTGACATCTTAAAAAAGGGTACGAATCTTTTGAAAAAATAAAAAAATATCTTAGATATTTTGGGTGAAAGCAAAATCCCCTTGGAAGAAGTTAATATGTCTAGGAAGTTGTCAAGATGTTTTGTGAAGAGAACATATACCATCTAGAAAGTTAAGAAAATCATTAACTTTTATCTTTTATGAATAAAATCTTATACTCTCATATTCTATACAAATAAATGAGAGAGATCTCATTGTGAATATAGACTTGAACATTTAAACATAATAAAGTTAATATTTTGTCTTCTTCCTCCATTACTTTCTTCCACAACTTCATCCAATTTCTAATAATATGATGTTAGAGCCAAGTTATCCAAGATAACTACCAACATGTTATTCTATATCTCACGTTTCATGGAGATAGTAGAAAAGAGATACAATGAGCCCTAAGATGAAGCCAAAAGGATTTCTTTAGGAACATGACAAAGAAAAACAAAAAAACTCTCTTCTTGATCTATCATCAAAGGTTGATGAAGGAGCATTCTAGAAGGTCACTATCATGACCTAACTTTAAGCATACATGCAAAATTCTTTATAATTCCATAAAGGAATAGAGAAGATGAAAAAGATGACTTCAAATTGGTGAGTTTGAAGCATTGAAGATGAAGGAGGTGGAGTCCTTTTCGGACTAATTCACAAGAGTTTTGATTATTGTCAACTAACTTAGAAAAAATTGTTAGACATTACAATGACAACTTGAGTGATGGAGAAAATTCTAAGACCTTTAGATGTAAAATTTGATTATATTGTGGTGGTCATTCAAGAATCAAAGAATCTAAGAGCCATGACTATTGATGGGTACATTTCAAGCTCGTGGACAAAGTATACAAAAGAAGTAAGAAAAAATAAGGCAAGCTCTTCTAAGCAAACTTTCCCTCGATGACAAGAATAAATAAAGGAGAACAAAAATCCAAAGGGATCATGGTCGTGATCATGGTCGAGGCTATGAAGGGAATTGAGGGCAAGCACAACATAACAAAGATATAAAGAATACCCCAAGAAAGGAGGAAGAGTTGGGTCTTTAAGAGGAAGTAATAATGATAAACCCAAAGTTCATTGTTATACTTGCAATAAGATTGATCATTATTCATTGAAATGTTAGTATAACGATTCTAACTAGGTTAATGCTAGTTACAGGTGTCATACAAACCAAGCACATGAGCAATGACATATGTAACATGTTACACAATCTTTTTACCTATTATTATTATTATTATTATATTTTCTCACTTTATATTATTTTATTAATTTATTATATTGTCTATGGATCTATGCAATATGAATTGAATCATAATGGGATCATAATAATAAGACAAATTCACTTGTAAATGTTAGGAACGAGTCAGCACTAAGAGGGAGGAGGGGGGGGGGGAATTAGTGCAGTGGTAAAATTACGTCTTCAAATCCTTTTGTTTCAATTAAAACCGATTCCGACAAAACCGTTTCATAAAGATCATAACTTGAAACACATTCATAGAAAGCAATATGCAATTAAAGAGGTTTGCAATAAGGTAAATTGCACAAATATAAATGCAAATTGAGTTTTATAGTGGCTCGGTCATCATGACCTATATCCACTTCGTCGATTCCTCTTCCGTTGAGGCCACCGACATCTACTATCGATCTTCCTTTAATAGGCAAAGATCAACCTCCTTCTTACACCCCTCTTCTCCTTTTCATAGGTTTAGGAGACAATCTTTACAAGCACTCACTCATCTCTAAATAAAATTCTAAACTTAGAATTTAGAGGAGGGGATTTCTCTAATAATTGCAATAGCGCTCTCTGTGCTTGTGTAGGTTAACCAGAGATGAGAGGGGTATTTATGAGTCTCAAGTTGATTCAAACTTGGAGCCTAAAAATATCTCATCCCGGGTTTCCTAGGCACGGGCGATACCATCGCCTGTGTTGGGCAATACCACTGCTAGTGTTAGTCTGACACTAACACTGCATTGGGTGGTACCACCACCTAGTCTAGTAGTACTACTGCTTGGCACCCTACCACTGGGCAGTACCATTGCCCAGACTAGCGGTACCACCGCTTGACACAGTCTCAGAGACTGTGCCACGATGGTGTCACTTTTTGGGTCACTATTTGGGCCTTTCATTAGGCCCAACATAGTTCTTACATGGGCCCAACTGACCCATAATTTAGTTAGCCCAATTCTAATCCTAATTATGTGTTAACTATGAAATCTAAGACAAACAAGTCCTTAGGTCTTGGTTTCTTCAGGCGAGCTTTCGGCGATATTTCGGTAAACTTCCGATGATTTCTCGGCAATGTTCTAACGGACTCCTGGCAAGCTCTTGGACTTCACGATGATCTTCTTGGTGAGTTCCGATAAGCTTCTCTAGCAAGCTCTGGGACTTCTCGGTCAATTCCGATAGAACTTCCGACTAACGTCCGGACTTCCAATGAACTCTCGAACTCCCAACGAAATCACGTTCTCGACTCCGGGACTTCATTTTGCTTTATGCCTTGATATCATAGTTAATTCTGCACACATAAAACATACTTCGATTTAGATAATTATTACTAAGCTTGAATTATGTTGTCCGATATGTCATTGGTCCATCGACGCTTCGTCCGATTTTTCGACGCATCGTCCTCTCTTACGGCCTATTACCCAATCGACTAGTTGACTTTGCAACTTCGATATCCTTGATGCAATATCCGCTCTTCTTGGTCCGATACCCGAAACCATGGCTCGAAGTCTTCTGTCGATACATCGACCGATACTTCGGCTTGACGTCCAATCTTCTGACATGTTCCACCGGCTCTACATGATTCTTTCTGCTTTAATTGTCTCATCCTGATCGAAGCTTCCTATGTCAGTTAAAACGTAAATTAAATCATAAACACTTATCAATTGGTTTCATCATCAAAATATGAGATTCAACAATCTCCCCCTTTTTGATGATGACAACCAATTGATGACGGAATTAACCTTAACTCCCGGAGTTTAAAGAAACTCCCCCTATCAATATGGCATATTGATAGAACTCTTGGATTCAAAAATCCAAGCAAACATGTCATGATAAAATCATGCATAATATCAACATACTTCTCCCCTTTGTCATCAATAAAAAGGAGAAGTTTAATTATCAAGTGTTTGAGATATTCAAGTTCAAATCATTACATTAATAAACATAATATCAAGTTTTATCAATAATGTAATTTATAAGCTAGCAAATTTAACCAATGTTATATCATATTAGAACATGCAAGCTAGTATATTTTACATAATTTCAAAGCATACAAGCTAGCAAGTTTTCAAAAACAAATGCAAGATAGCATTCTTGTTGAAGTGTGCAAGCTAGCAATTCTTGCTTCCTTTTGCAATGTGCTAAGTTGCAGGTTTTGCTTCTTGAGATAGGCAAGATAGCACTTCTGCTTCTCTTGAGATTGCAAGCTAGCAATTTATGTTCAAGATTGCAAGTTCTTTCTTGTCTTTTGAGAAGTCCAAGCTATCAATTTTGCTTTCTAGCAAGTTTTACTCCCCCTTTATCATTGTCAAATAGAAGGGAAGAATACAATGTTGTAATTCTTTTCTCTTTACATTAATTTCCAAATCATGACAAAAGATAAATAACAAAGATGAAAAATCAAGTCATGAATGTCAAAGTAATTTTTTAATCATTGCATGCATCATTATCATAAGTTAAAGTATTACATGCATAATATCAAAACATCATTCATAATTACATCAATATTTCAATCATAAAAAATGAAAGATCAAGTCTAAAATTCAAGAAATCAAGAGAAACCATGATTCATTTTAATAAATCTCCTCTTAAATAATTAACAAAAATAATTCTTAGGAGATCATGATATAAATAAAATTCATTTAATCTTATAGGAGAACAAGATCTCAATTCATGCATATAAAATCTCTCAATTCATTATGAATCATAAAAATTATAATTCTAAAAAATCATGATTCATTTAGATAGTAGATAGCAAAAAGAAACAAGGAGAAAATGATCTTAATTCATAGAAAGATTTCAAGTATCAAATATCGAGAAATCAAGAACATAAATTGAATTATTTTCCCTTTTAGTAAATGGCAAAGAGAAACATAGGAGATCAAATAAGAGATCTTGATTCATAAAAGATTTCATGTTATAAATCTCGAAAAATCAAGATAAAGCTGATTCAAATTCAAATCATCACATCAAAATCATTTTCAAGAGATTCATAAAAAAATATAGATAGATTCGTTAATCTCTCCTTTTTGAAAATCGATAGAGTAGAGAAAAAGAAAATTTTCAAGGAGAAAGCTTTCCTCTTTTTAGTATTTTAATTCATATGATTGATTTCATATAAGCATGCCCCTTTTTCATTTATGCCAAATAAAAATATGTATCAACATTTAAAATCGAAAAAGAACTTTCATTACGACAAAGATCGATAATCCATAAATCTCAAGAATTATCATGCATAATTTTGAAATTTATTAAGCATGATCATTATGCATGATATCAAAACATGGTTTCAAAACATCTAATATTTTCATTATATAATTACATCATTATGTATCATCAAAATTGATTTCATCAAACATAAAACATTTTCCATTAAGACATCAAGCATGGTTTCAATCAAAATCGGAAATCATCAAGATACACATTATTTCTTCTTGAAAAACACACATAGGATCATCATTAGATTTAAATCTAACATTTTATTCCTTTAGCATAAAATATGCAATTATTATTATTATTTTCAAAATTAGCTAAAAAAAAAAGCATGATCCTAAAACTTTTAACATTTTTCATTACATCATTAAACATGTAATTTTTAATAAAAATATTTAAACTAAATTAAAAAATAACTCATGAAAAAATATTATATAATTTTGAAATAAATTAAAGGAGTTTTGATTACCTCATCATCGAAAATCGTTAAGGTGTAGTTTGCCTCCTTGCCTTTGTTGATTTTCTCCTCGTCTTCGAAGGAGCTCGATCCATCCCAAAGTGCTTCCTTCTTCTTACGTTTATAATAAGTAATTGTATTCTTTTTGTTCTTTAATTTTTGTTTCATGAACTTTTTAAATTTCTTAGTGATGAGTTCAAGTTCACTGTCACTTGAGCTTATGCTCGAGTGGTCTTCAATTGTTTTAAATCTAAAATCCTTCTTGTTCTTTGGAAGGTGGTTCTCATATTTGTCAAGTGCCACATTAGTCATTTCATAGGTCATTAAAGATCCAATTAGTTCTTCGATTAAAAAAGTATTCAAATTTTTTGATTCTTGAATAGGCATTACTTTCGAATTCTAATTTTTAGAAAATGATCATAAAACTTTACTAACAAGTTCAAAATTTGAAAAAAAATTACTAAGAGCTTTTAAACCATTGACGATATCCGTAAAATGAGTGTATATGTCTCCAATGGTTTCGCTTGGTTTCATATGAAAAAGTTCAAAATCATAAATCAAAAGATTTATTCTAGACTCTTTTACTTTATTAGTGCCTTCGTGTATGATTTTGAGAGCGTGTCATATGTCAAAAGCCGTTTCACATAGAAATTTAATTAAACTCAGTTTTATCCAAAGCACAAAATAGAGCGTTCATAGCTCTAGCATTTAAGGAAAAAGCCTTCTTCTCCAAATCATTCCAATGGTTAATTAGAAGCGAAAACATTCAAAAACCAAATTCGACTATAAGGCATAAATTTAAATCCAATGAAAGCATGAAAACTCTCATTGAATAAGGGAGGACGAATGAGAGAGTGACCATCTTGCAAGCCGAAAAGAGTCATTTCTCTTTGGGAGTTAAACCAAATGAGAAAAACGAGGCTATGATACTAACTATTAGGAACGAGTTGACACTAAGAGGGGGGGTGAATTAGTGTAGTAGTAAAATTACGTCTTTAATTCCTTTCATTTCGATTAAACCGATTCCGACGAAAATTATTTCGTAAAGATCTTAACTTGAAACATGTTCATAAATGTATTAAAAGTAGTAAGCAATTAAAAAGGTTTGTAGTAAGGTAAATTGCACAAATAAAAATACAAATCGAGTTTTATAGTGGTTCGATCATCGTGACCTACATCCACTCCACCGATTACTCTTCCGCCGAGGCCATGACATCCACTATCGATCTTCCATTAATAGGTGAAGATCAACCTCTTTCTTACACCCCTCTTTTCCTTTTCACAGATTTAGGAGACAACTTTACAAGCACTCACTCCTCTCTAAACAGAATTCTAAACTTAGAATTTAGAGGAGGGGATTTCTCTAATGATTGCAACAACATTTTCTTACTTTTAAACTCTCTGTGCTTGTGTAGGTTAACCAGGGATGAGAGGAGTATTTATAGGCCTCAAGTTGATTTAAACTTGAGCCTAAAAACATCTCATCCCGGGTTTTCTAGGTGCGGGCGGTACCACCGCATGTGTTGAGCGGTACCACCGCTAGTGTCAGTCTAACACTGACACTATACTAGGCGGTAGCACCGCCTAGCACCCTGCCACTGAGTGGTACCATCGTCTGGCACCTTGCCAAGGGCGGTACCACCGTCTGACACAGTCTCAGAGACTGTGCTACGATGGTGTCACTTCTTGGATCACTGTTGGGCCTTTCATTGAGCCCAACACAGTCCTTACACAGGCTTAATTGGCCCATAATTAGGTTGGCCCAATTTCAATCCCAATTATATGCTAACTACGAAATCTAAGACAAATAAGTCCCTAGGTCTTGGTTTCTTCCGGCGAACTTCCGGTGAGCTTTTGATGATCTCTCGGCAATGTTCCAATGGATCCTGGCAAGCTCCTGGACTTCACGACGATCTTCTTGGTGAGTTTTGACGAGCTTCTCTGACAAGCTCTAGGACTTGTTAGTTAATTTCGACAGAACTTCTGACTAATGTTCAGACTTTCGACGAACTCTCGAACTCCTAACGAAATCATGTTCTTGACTCTAGGACTTCATTTTACTTTATGCCTTGCTATCGTAGTTAATCCTACACACATAAAACACACTTCGATCTAAATAATTATTACTAAGCTTGAATTATGTTGTCCACCATGTCATTGGTCCATCGATGCTTTGTCCGATTCTTCGACGCATCGTTCTCTCTTGTGGCCTATTACCCAATCGGCTAGTTGACTCTGCAACTCTGATATCCTTGATGCAATATTCGCTCTTCTAGGCCCGATGCCCGAAACTATGGCCCAAAGTCTTCTGTCGATACGTTGACCAATCCTTCGGCTTGACGTCCAATCTTCTAACATGTTCCACCGGCCCAATATAATTCTTCCTACTTTAATTGTCTCATCCTGATCGAAGCTTCCTGTGTCACTCAAAATGCAGATTAAATCATAAATGCTTATCAATTTATTTCGTCATCAAAATATGAGATTCAATAGTAAACACATACCCTAAATATTTTCGATCATAGGTTACTCGAGAGGGACATTGAGATAATTAGAGAGATCGGTATACTATATAGTCATCCATATAATGGAGATAATTGGTCTCATAGCTACTTATGTAGAGACACTAGAGATATAGTACATGTGTTTATTGGAGATTGAGTTTACTAAATAATTTGCTCACGAAATATTGGATGGTTAATGATACCTCATTATCAAATAGTAGTTCCATAGTCTCAGTTATATGTTTGGTCCTTAGACTTGAGACATTAAGTATATCTTGTACGAGTACTTCACTCTTTAATACAAGACTTATAGGTTTGGAAGTTCCAGATCTAACATAGTCGATAATTAGGAGCAGTAGCTAATCTTACGAGAGTAATTGAGCATCAATAGAGAATCATTTGCTCTATGTGTTATAAGAGAAATATCTCATATATTCTCACTCAAAAAAATCCCTGGCTATGGTCATTCAGATTGAGAGAGGAGTTCTCCGAAAAATTTCAATTAGAGCAAGACTCCAGTAGATTTCATATGGGCTTGATAGCACCATGCCCAATATATGATCTTTAGGATATTAGATAAATGAAGAATTATAGATACATGATAACTAAGAGTAGATAGGTCCAATAGATTAGATCATCATGTACCATTTAGGGATTATGACATAGTAGCCTAGTACATCTATAATCAATGAGTTGAGTAAATTATTATGGGATGATAATTCACTAAATCAGAAAGAATTCTAATAGGTACAACTCATAGCTAGCTTAGTATTAGGCCTAGAGGATCACACATATATGATGGATAATACGACGAATAGAGGATTGAATATATGATATCCAATAAGCCTTGTTTTATTACATCTATTGTGTGAAACCCAATAAGAGCTCAAAGTGGATATTTGATAGAGATCCAATTTCTGTTAAATTAGAGATAATTGGATAAAGATCCAGTGTCCAATATGCTAGGATAATTGGATAGAGATTTAATACCTAGTAAGGTAGAATCTATTAGGATTAGCAGCAAGAACCCTCTATAAATAGGAGTTTGGGCTACATGAGTTATAGGTTGATCCTAATAGTTGCTACCCTCTATCCTTCTTTCCTTGCTTCTTCCTCAGCCAATTGCCCCCTCTCTAGTGCAAGAGGGTAGTAAGAAGGACTGCCCCTACTACATTGTGGTAATGCATGAAGGCGAGGAAAGAATATGTCACAAGAGGAGGTGCGTCGCAACTTTATCTACTATGTGGATCACCACTAGAGAGGACAATAATTATTACAGAGATAATAATTCACTGAGTTAGAAGGAGTTCTGACAGGTATAACTCACGACCAGCTTGATATTGGGCCTAGAGGGTCACACACATATGGTAGGCATTGCGATAAGTAGAGGTTCGGATATGAGATATCCGATGGAGCCCTTGTCTTATTGGATATCCAATAAGCCCCTGAATTATTGGATCCCATGGACGAGATCCAATAAGAGTCCTTGAGAGATTATTGGATAGAGATCCACTAATCTAAAAGGCTTGGGTTATTGGATGCAGATCCAATAGCCACTAAGGGATGATCCATTAGGGTTTGACAGGGGACCTCTATAAATAGAATGGATTCAGAGCCTCATAGGCTAGAGCCTTTGCTTGCCTCTCTTATTCTCCTCCCCCTCTCCACCTCAGAGCAAGCCTGGAGTTTTGAGGAGCGTAGTCGCAGCCCTGCTATGTGGATTACTGCTAGAGAGGAGGATGCTTAACCTTCTTCACCCTCTCCTAATGATCTGTAAGGAAACAGGGATATACGATCTCCCTAGGTAACACAATCTATTCTATACGTAGTTTTTCACTTTCGTGGATTTTGCACACCAATCTTCGCACGACGACGAACATCTCTTTGGGAATCGGGGATTTTATTTTCTTATTCTTCCGCTGCGCATATGATGTTGCCCCCAAGATTTCCTAACAGTGGTATCAGAGCCAGATTGTTCATGTGAATGATTGGTTTTGAACTGCGTGTGTTATGTTTAGGAAGAATTTTGACGTTAAAATCATTTACGCAAAAACAAGGAAGGGCAACAACAGTTGCTACCCTCGATCTAAGTGCGTGCAGCACAGCTGAAGGCATGCAGTATAGGGGCTACGCCTACAATAGCCGACCGACGACCTGCTTGTAGTAGGCTTGCAGCCGGTAGGGCTGGCAGCCCGCGGGTGCCCCACCCACGGTCGTTGCCGCACGACACCGGCAAGCAGGGCTACAGGCAAGGCAGCCACCTCCGTGCGGGCACTGTGCCCGCGTGTAAGGGCGACGCCTGCGGGTGTTGGACCCGCGGGTAGATGCTAGTCATAGGTGCCCAGCAAGCCAATCACGTGAGTGATGGCACGTGTGACTTAATAGAGAATCTTTTTGCTTATTATATTTTGGCATATATGACTTTATAACTATTGCATAAATGCATACATATATTGTGATGTCCTTGGATTTGTGCAATGGGAATCGGATCGTGATGAGATCACGATAGTGAGATCGATTCACCTTTAAACACATATCCTAAATAATCTCGGTCATAGGTTCCTCGAGAGGGATATCGTGATAACCAGACAGACCGGTGTGCTGTATACTCGTCCATATGATGGATGCAGCTGGTCTCATAGCTACTTGTGTAGGGACACTAGGGATACAGTACAGGTGCTCATTGGAGAATGAGTTCACTGATTGATCCGCTTACGGAATGTTGGATGGTTGATGATGCCTTATTGTCAGATAGCAATTCCGTAGTCCTAGTGGTGTATCTGGTCCTTAGACTTGAGACACCAAGGATGTCCTGTATGAGTGCTCCACTCTTTGAACTGATTGGTTTTGAACTGCGTGTGTTGTGTTTAGAAAGAATTTTGACGTCAAAATTGTTA
The DNA here is from genome assembly GCA_900464855.2 of Musa schizocarpa. Classification (NCBI taxonomy): domain Eukaryota; kingdom Viridiplantae; phylum Streptophyta; class Magnoliopsida; order Zingiberales; family Musaceae; genus Musa; species Musa schizocarpa. The sequence goes on from LS990919.1 coordinate 15,841,316, forward strand.
ACGCAAAAAACAAGGAAGGGCAGCAACAGTTGCTGCCCTTGATCTACGTGCGTGCTACGCAGCCGAAGGCGGGTAGCATAGGGGTTGCGTCTGCTGCAGTTGGCCAACGGCTTGCTTGCAGTAGGCTTGCTGCCGGCGGGGCTGGCAGCCCACGGGCAGAGGCGCCTCAAGGCAGCGGCGCCCACCGCCGCTGCTCCCGCGTGACAGCACCGCCTACGGAGGCGGCGACGCCCGAAAGGGGCGCCCACCCGCAGCGGCAGCGCTGCCAGCGGGCATGCTGCTTGCAGGCGAGGGCAGTGCCCTCGCCCCGCCGCACAGGCCGCCGTTGGCAGGGTGGCGGCGGCGGCAACAACAAAAAGGGGAAAGGGCATTAGGGTTTTCTGGGTAAAAGATAGTTTTGCCCCTCGGAATTTGAGAAATTCCAGTTTCTGTCTTTTGTCCAAATTATGAAAATACCCCTAGGAATTCAAAAATTCCCTATAATGTCCCTGATTTTAGAAAATATTAATTAATTAAAAGATTTAGTTGATTATTATTTTTTATTATTATTATCTAGTAGTCCTATATGATGATGATTATTTATACATGTGATGTATGATGTGTGGACGGATTATCATGGACCGTGTGATGTGTGTACCTGTGATTATTATTATTGAGGTCTGCGAGCCTCCATTATATTTCTCGTTTATTATCGGGCCTGCTTGCCTGTGATTAAGTTGTAATTACATGAGGAGGCCTAGCGAGAGCGTGGATGCGATAGCGGGACCCACGAGACGGACGATCGTAATGCATGAAGAAGCATCAAGATGTTGATGGAACCGACAAGGACGAGATGGACAATCACAGGGCATGGAGATGCACCGTTGCACACATAGATCTTGATGTGAGTGATTAGGCCTACTGGCTCGGGCCTAATCATATTAGGTTGTGGTCCATGATCATCTGGTGTAATTGCTTATACACATACTAGATATGTATATATATTTGCATGCGATGTAGATATATATTAAATATGTATATGTGTGACATGTTATATTAGGAGACCAAATCATAGAAACATCTCTCGATAATATTAAGTCGGTAAACGTGAGGCAATTAGATTGACCCACGTGGCCTTCCATCATTATAAGTAGGAACCGATTCCCAGTGTAGGTTGAGCTGGTCGAGTCCCTCGAGACTCACCTATATCGCGATTCGCTATCTTGCTTACGACATAGAGATGTCACCGGTGACCTGAGAGCATAGTATACTTGGTCGAGTCCCTCAAGTGTATATCATCAAATCAGACTCATATTGTAACGAAGGTGTTGATTTAACCGAGCATCAAGGTTGGTCGAGTCCCTCGAGGCCATGGTGATTCGGAGGCCGAACAGGACGGGAATCACAAGGAGTTGTGATCGACAAGAGTTGCCTACCTTTTAGGCTTAGTGTGATTGGTCGAGTCCCTCGAGATTACACTAAGACGCTGATTGGATCCTGATCCCCACTAGAAGTCTGCCGGAGACTTCCGTTTCACGCGCGGCCGAGGGTGTCGCGTGACTCGTTAGTAAAATAGTGGGAGCATATTAAGATAGAAGTCCATATCTTGATAGTTTATTTCTTGCAAAATCTGCATGTTATTCATTTCTCACTTTCTTTTTATTTCAAAAATGTCGCTTTCAAATCCCTTTACGTGGCATACTTGATGTCAACCGCCTCACTGGTCCAAATTATACGGATTGGCTCAGAACTTGAGAATTGGTCTCATAGCGGAGAAAAAAATCGTATGCGCCCTTGATACAAATGATGTCCGTGTCCCAAGAAGGGGCAAACGAGGATGAGATCACTTTCCACGTGAAGTACATTGATGACTCCACTCTTGCTCGATGCTATATGTTGGGCTCTATGACTCTGAAAGTTCTGAGACAACATGAAAAGATGGATGCCAAATCCATTATCCTACATGTCCATAAATTGTTTGAGGAACAAGGAAGGACTCAAATGATATGAGATATCTAAGAGCCTCTTCCGCTAGGATGACTGAGGGGGGACACCGGTTCGAAATGTCCTAAAGATGATTGAGTGGATAGAGAAACTCACAGGTCTAGGAATGGTCTTAGAGGATAACTTGTGTGTGGACATTGTGCTTCAGTCCCTATCAGATTCCTTTTCACAGTTCATAATGAATTTTAATATGAACAAGCTTGAAGTGACTCTCCCAGAGCTTCTCAATATGTTGAGGGAGGCAGAGAGTACTATCAAGAAAGAGAAGCCAGTTCTCTATACTGGTGAGACCAAAAGGAAAAGGAAAGCAGAAAGGTCCCTTAAAAAGGGAAATGGCAAGGTCAAAACAGGTAAAGCAAAGGTTGCTAAGAAAGACCCAGCAAATGACAAAGGCCAGTGCTTCCACTATGGTAAAGATGGGCACTGGAAGAGAAACTGCAAAGAGTACCTTGCAAAAAGGACGAAACAAAAGCTTGATGAAGCTTCAGGCACATTCATGATCAGTCTCAATTTGTCAGACTCTTATGATAACATATGGGTACTGGATACCGGTAGTGCTTATCATATATGCAATTCGTTGTAGGTTCTGGCAAGGCCTAGGAGACTAGAGAGAGGCGAGATGGACCTCAAGATGGGTAATGGAGCAAAAGTTGCTGTAGTAGCTGTTGGCGAGGTCGCCCTACATCTGCCTAGTGGAGCTTTTATTGCATTAGATGCATGTTATTTTGTTCCTTCTATTATCAAAAACATTATCTCCATTTCAGGTTTAACAGTTAGTGGATATAAATTTGTTTTGGAGAACAATGGTTGTTTGATATTATTAGATGATAAGATCATCATGAAAGGAACATTGCATAATGGTTTATTTCTATTAGACACCACTCCACATATCATGAATGTAAATGTGTCCAAAAGGAAACGAGATAAGTTGAATAGTGCATACCTGTGGCATTGTAGGCTAGGTCACATCCATGAAAGAAGGATTCAAAAGTTGCTAAATGATGGATATCTAGATCCATTCGACTATGTGTCATATACAACTTGTGAGCCTTGCATTCGTGGAAAACTGACCAACTCTCCATTTAGTGGAACTGGAGAGAGAGCCACTGAGTTGTTGGAACTCATACATAGTGATGTATGTGGACCCATGTCAACTCATGCCATTGGAGGTTACTCCTACTTCATTACATTTAATGATGATTTCTCAAGGTATGGATATATGTGCTTAATGAAGTACAACTCCGAGGCCTTTGAGAAATTCAGAGAGTATAAGAATGAGGTGGAGAACCAGATTGGAAAGAGTATCAAAACTCTTTGATCAGATCGAGGAGGTGAGTACATAAGTACAAAGTTCACTCAGTTCCTTAAGGACCATGGGATATTATCTCAATGGACACCTCCTTATACACCTCAGCTTAATGGTGTCTCTGAAAGTAGAAATCATACATTATTAGATATGGTATGGTCCATGATGAGTTTCGCTGACCTACCCATCTTATTCTGGGGATATTCCCTAGAAACCACAACTTACCTTCTGAACAGAGTTCCAACTAAGTCCGTAGTGTTTACACCATATGAGATATAGAAAAGGAAGAAGCCTGATCTTAAGGTTGGTAAGATTTGGGGTTGCCCTGCACATATTAAAAGACACAACCCCGATAAGTTAGAATCAAGGACAGAGCGATGCAAATTTGTGGGATACCCCAAGGAAACTTGTGGGTATTATTTCTATTATCTCGAGGACCAAAAGGTCTTTGTAGCTAAGAGAGCAGTTTTCCTTGAGAAGGAACACATTCTTGGCGGAGATAATGGGAGAATGATAGAATTGAGTGAGGTTGGAGAACCAAGCTCAAGCACCACTCTACAGCCCGAGTCTATTCAGGTACCTAATACACAAGTTTCAACTTTACGCAGATCTGATAGAGTATCCCATCCTCCTGAGAGATATGTGGGACATATTAGAGGAGAGGATGTAGAGGATATTGATCCTCAGACCTACGAGGAGGCTATTATGAGTATAGACTCCGGGAAGTGGCAAGAAGCCATGAATTCTGAGATGGATTCTATGTACTCCAATAAGGTTTGGAACCTAGTTGATGCGCGAGAAGGTATTGTACCCATCGGTTGCAAGTGGATCTTTAAGAAAAAGATCGGAGTAGATGGAAAGGTAGAGACCTATAAAGCAAGGCTAGTGGCTAAGGGGTATCGTCAAAGGCAAGGTGTTGACTATGACGAAACCTTCTCACCCGTAGCAATACCAAAATCCATCAGAATTCTATTGGCTATTGCAGCACACTATGATTATGAGATCTGGCAGATGGATGTGAAAACCGCATTCCTCAATGGGAACCTCGAGGAGGAGGTGTATATGATGCAACCTGAGGAATACGTGTCCAAGAACTGCCCAGATAAGGTGTGTAGGTTGCTTAGATCCATTTATGGATTAAAGCAAGCTTCCCGAAGTTGGAACATAAGATTTGATGAGGCAATCAGATCTTATGACTTCGTTAAGAATGAAGATGAGCCTTGTGTATACAGAAAGGTAAGTGGGAGCGCTATCACCTTTTTGGTGTTATAAGTGGATGATATCCTGATAATTGGGAATGACGTAGGAATGCTATCCACAGTAAAGGCTTGGTTATCTAGACACTTCTCCACGAAGGACTTAGGGGAAGCATCCTATATTTTGGGGATTAGAATCTATAGAGATAGATCCAAGAGGATGCTTGGCTTGTCCCAGTCCAGGTACATAGAAACCATTGTCAAAAGGTTTGGCATGAAAAATTCCAAGAGAGGTCTCATACCGATGAGACATGTGATATCGCTTTCTACGAGTATGTCCCCAAAGACTCCAGAAGAAAGGGCGAACATAGATATGATACCTTATGCCTCAGCAATAGGGTCTATCATGTATGTCATGCTATGTACTAGGCCTGATATAGCACATGCTCTGAGTGTCACGAGCAGGTATCAGGCGGATCCAGGCTTGGAGCACTGGAAAGCAGTAAAGTGTATCCTTAAGTACTTGAGAAGGACTAAGGATCTTTTACTAGTATATGGAGGTAATAGCCTAGGTTGAAGGCTACACTGACTCAAGTTTTCAGTATTATGTCGTTGATAGCAAGTCGAATTCAGGGTATGTGTACACCTTGAATGGAGGAGAAGTGTGTTGGAAGAGTTCCAAGCAAGATACCACTGCTGACACGACCATAGAGGCGGAGTACATTGCTGCATTAGATGCAGCAAAGGAGGGAGTTTGGGTGAAGAAGTTCATCACAGATTTGGGAGTCGTGCCGGGTAGCGAAGAGCCGATCTCCCTATATTGCGACAACAACGGGGTGACTCACGGCCAGCTCGATATTGGGCCTAGAGGGTCACACACATATAGTAGGCATTGCGATGAGTAGAGGTTCGGATATGAGATATCCGACGGAGCCCTTGTCTTATTGGATGCAGATCCAATACCCACTAGGGAAGGACCCATTAGGGTTTGACACGGGATCTCTATAAATAGGAGGGATTCACAGCCTCATAGGCTAGAGTCTTTGCTTGCCTTTCCTATTCTCCTCTCCCTCTCCACCTCAGAGGCCTGGAGTTTTGAGGAGGGTCGTTGCAACCCTGCTGTGTGGATCACCGCTAGAGAGGAGGACGCTTGACCTCCTTCACCCTCTCCTAAGGATCTGCAAGGAAACAGGGATATATGATCTCCTTAGGTAACACAATCTCTATACGCAGTTTTGTGTTTTTATGGATTTTTGCGCACCAATCTTCGCATCTACGACGGCGAACATCTTTTTTGGGAATCGGGGATTTTTGTTTTCTTGTTCTTCCGCCATGATATGATGTCGCCCCCCAATGATTTCCCAACAAAGGTATCGAGCCAGGTTGTTCGTGCGAATGATTGGTTTTGAACCGCGTGTGTTGTGTTTAGGAAGAATATTGACGTCAAAATCGTTGACGAAAAAGCGAGGAAGGGCAGCAATAGTTGCTGCCCTCGATTTGCATGCCCGCGACCACCGCGGCAAGCCGCAGCCAAGCACCAAGCACCATAAATACGGGCGTGCAAGCCAGCCAGTCTGGAGCAGCCGGGCCGACGGTCCCGCTTGCGTGAGGCTTATCGCGGGCGGGTTGGCAGCCCGACGGGCAAAGGGCGCCGCAAGGGAGCGCCGCTACGCCCGCCACAGGGCAGCGACGCCTACCACCGCTGCTCCCCTGGGCGAAACCCGCCCCACATTACGGCGGCCATGGCGGGATACAGCACCGCCATGGGTGGCGGCGGGCGCCTAAGGAGGCGCCCACCCCAGTGGTGATCGCCGCCGCCACGGGCGTCTTCGCCGAGGCGAGTGGGCAAAGTTCCGCCCGCCAGATAGGCGCCGCCGCCAAATGGGGTGGCGATGGCGGCAGCAGTAGAGGGAATTAGGGTTTTATGCAAAAGGACAGTTTTGCCCTTGTGAATTTGAGAAATTCCAGTTTCTGTCTTTTATCCAAATTACGAAAATACCCTTAGGAATTGAGAAATTCCCTACATGTCCTTGATTTCAGAAAAATATTAATTAATTAAAAGGTTTAGTTGATTATTATTTTTATTATTATCTAGTAGTCCTACATGATGATAATTATTTATACATGTGATGTATAATGTGTGGACGGATGATCATGGACCGTGTGATGTGTGTATTTACGATTATTATTATTGAGGTCTGCGAACCTCCATTATATTTCTCGTTTATTGTCGGGGCTACGTGCCTATGATTAAGTTGTAATCACATGAGGAGACGCAGCGGGAGCGTGGATGCGATAGCGGGACCCACGAGACGGACGATCGTGATGCATGGAGATGCATCAAGATGTCGACGGAACCGACGAGGACGAGATGGACAATCACAAGGGCATGGAGATGCACCGTTGCACATATAGATCTTGATGTGAGTGATTAGGCCTACTGGCTCTGCCCAATCATATTAGGTCATGGTCCATGATCATCTCGATGTGATTGCTTATACACATGCTAGATATGTATATATATTTTGCATGCGATGTAGATATATATTAAATATGTATATGTGTGACATGTCATATTAGGAGACCAAATTATAGAAACATCTCTCGATAATATTAAGTCGGTAAACGTGAGGCAATTAGATTGACCCACGTGGCCTTCCATCGTTATGAGTAGGAACCCATTCTCGGTGTAGGTTGAGTTGGTCGAGTCCCTCGAGACTCACCTATATATCGCGATTAAGCTATCTTGCTTACGACATAGAGAGATGTCACCGGTGACCGAGGACATGGTATGCTTGGTCGAGTCCCTCGAGGGTATATCATCAAATCGACTCATCTTGTAACGAAGGTGTTGACTTAACCGAGCATCATGGTTGGTCGAGTCCCTCGAGGCCATGGTGATTCTGGAGGCCGAACAGACGAGAATCACAAGGAGTTGTGATCGGCAAGAGTTGCCTACCTTTTAGGCTTAGTGTGATTGGTCGAGTCCCTCGAGGTTACTCTAAAACGCCGATTGGATCCTCGATCCCCACTAGAAGTCTCTTTTGGAGACTTCCGTTTCACGCGTCTTTGAGGGTGTCGCGTGACTCGTTAGTAAAATAGTGGGAGCATATTAAGATAGAAGTCCATATCTTGATAGTTTATTTCTTGCAAAATCTGCATGTTATTCATTTCTCGCTACATCTTTATTTTCAGAAAAATGTCGCTTTCAAATCCCTTTACGTGGCATACTTGATGTCAACCACCTTATTGGTCCAAATTATACCTGATTGGCTCCAGAACTTGAGAATTGTTCTCACAGCGGAAAAAAAATAGTGTACGCCCTTGATACAAATGATGCCTACGCCAAGAAAGGGCAAGCGAGGATGAGATCGCTGCTTCGCTGGCACATTGATGACTCCACTCTTGCACAAAGCTATATGTTTGGGCTCTATGACTCCAGAGTTACGAGACAACATGAAAAGATGGATGCCAGATCCATTCTCCTACATGTCCGCAAAAATTGTTTGAGGAACAGGGAAGGACTCAATGATATGAGATATCCAAGAGCCTTTTCCGTGCTAGGATGATGAGGGGACACCGGTTCCGTGAACCATGTCCTAAAGATGATTGAGTGGATAAAGAAACTCACAGGTCTAGGAATGGTCCTAGAGGATAACTTGTGTGTGGACATTGTGCTTCAGTCCCTACCAGATTCCTTTTCACAATTCATAATGAATTTTAATATTAACAAGCTTGAGGTGACTCTCCCAGAGCTCCTCAATATGTTGAGGGAGGCAGAGAGTACTATTAAGAAAGAGAAGCCAGTTCTCTATACTAGTGAGACCAGAAAGAAAAGGAAAGCAGAAAGGTCCCTTAAGAAGGGAAAGGGCAAGGGCAAACAAGGTAAAGCAAAGGTTGCTAAGAAAGACCCAAATGAGGATCGAAGGCCAGTGCTTCCAATCGCGTGGTAAAGATGGGCATTGGAAGAGAAGCTGCAAAGAGTACCTTTTGAAGAAGGGCGAAACAAAAGCTTGATGAAGCTTCAGGTACATTCATGATCAGTCTCCATTTGTAAGACTCTTATGATAACACATGGGTATTGGATACCGGTAGTGCTTATCATATATGCAATTCATTGCAGGTTCTGGCAAGACCTAGGAGACTACAGAGAGGCGAGATGGACCTCAAGATGGGTAATGGAGCAAAAGTTGCTGTATTAGCTGTTGGCGAGGTCGCCCTACATCTGCCTAGTGGAGCTTTTATTGTATTAGATGCATGTTATTTTATTCCTTCTATTATCAAAAACATTATCTCCATTTCATGTTAACAGTTAGTGGATATAAATTTGTTTTTGAGAACAATGGTTGTTCGATATTATTAGATGATAAGATCATCACGAAAGGAACATTGCATAATGGTTTATTTATGTTAGACACCACTCCACATATCATGAATGTAAATGTGTCCAAAAGGAAACGAGATGAGTTGAACAGTGCATACATGTGGCATTGTAGGCTAGGTCACATCCATGAAAGAAGGATTCAAAAGTTGCTAAATGATGGATATCTAGATCCATTCACTATGTGTCATATACAACTTGTGAGCCTTGCATTCGTGGAAAAACCCACCAAATCTCCATTTAGTAGAATCTGAGAGAGAGCCAATGAGTTGTTGGAACTCATACATAGTGATGTATGTGGACCCATGTCAACTCATGCCATTGGAGGTTACTCCTACTTCATTACATTTACCGATGATTTCTCAAGGTATGGATATGTGTACTTAATGAAGTACAAGTCCGAGGCCTTTGAGAAATTCAGAGAGTATAAGAATGAGGTGGAGAACCGGACCGAAAAGAGTATCAAAACTCTTCGATCGAGATCGAGGAGGTGAATACTTAAGTACGAGTTTACTCAGTTCCTCAAGGACCATGGGATATTATCCCAATGGACACCTCCTTATACACCTGAGCTCAATGGTGTCTCTGAAAGGAGAAATCATACATTATTAGATATGGTACGGTCCATGATGAGTTTAAACACCTACCCATCTCATTCTCGGGATATGCCCTAGAAACCCATAGCCTTACCTTTCTCAACAGAGTTCCAACTAAGTCGTAGTGTCTACACCATATGAGATATATGGAAAGGGAAGAAGCCCGATCTTAAGGTTGTTAAGATCCGAGGCTGCCCTTATGTTAGAAGACACAACCCCGATAAGTTAGAATCAAGGACAGAGCGATGCAAATTTGTGGGATACCCCAAGGAAACTTGTGGGTATTATTTCTATCATCTCGAGGACCAAAAGGTCTTTGTAGCTAAGAGAGCAGTGTTCCTTGAGAAGGAACACATTCTTGACGGAGACAGTAGGAGAATGATAGAATTGAGCGAGGTTGGAGAACCAAGCTCAAGCACCACTCTACAGCCCGAGTCTGTTCAGGTACCTAATACACAAGTATCAACTTTACGCAGGTCTGATAGAGTATCCCATCCTCCTGAGAGATATGTGGGACCTATTAGAGCAGAGGATGTAGAGGATATTGATCCTCAAACCTACGAGGAGGCTATTATGAGTATAGACTCCGGGAAGTGGAAAGAAGCCATGAATTCTGAGATGGATTCTATGTACTCTAATAAGGTTTGGAACCTAGTTGATGCGCTCGAAGGTATTGTACCCATCGGTTGCAAGTGGATCTTTAAGAAAAATATCGGAGTAGATGGAAAGGTAGAGACCTATAAAGCAAGGCTAGTGGCTAAGGGGTATCGTAAAAGGCAAGGTGTTGACTACGACAAAACTTTCTCACCCGTAGCAATGCTAAAATCCATCAGAATTCTATTGGCTATTGCAGCACGCTATGATCTGGTATATGGATGTGAAAACCGCATTCCTCAACAGGAACCTCGAGGAGGAGGTGTATATGATGCAACCTGAGGGATTCGTGTCCAAGAACTGCCCAGATAAGGTGTGTCGGTTGCTTAGATCCATTTATGGACTAAAGCAAGCTTCCCGAAGTTGGAACATAAGATTTGATGAGGCAATCGGATCTTATGACTTCGTTAAGAACGAAGATGAGCCTTGTGTATACAGAAAGGTAAGTGGGAGCGCTATCACCTTTTTGGTGTTATATGTGGATGACATCCTCATCATTGGGAATGACATAGGAATGCTATCCACATTAAAGGCTTGGTTATCTAGACACTTCTCCATGAAGGACTTAGAGGAAGCATCTTATATCTTGGGGATTAGAATCTATAGAGATAGATCCAAGAGGATGCTTGGCTTGTTCCAGTCCAAGTACATAGAAACTATTGTCAAAAGGTTTGACATGGAAAATTCCAAGAGAGGTCTCATACCGATGAGACATGGGATATCGCTTTTCTACGAATATGTCCCCAAAGACTCCAGAAGAAAGGGCGAACATGGATATGATACCTTATGCCTCAGCAATAGGGTCTATCATGTATGCCATGCTATGTACTAGGCCCGATATAGCGCATGCTCCTGGTGTCTCACGAGTGGTGTATCAGCGGGATCCGTGCTTGGAGCACTGAAAGCAAGAAAGTGTATCCTTAAGTACTTAAGAAGGACTAAGGATCTTTTACTAGTATATGGAGGTAATAGCCTTAAGGTTGAAGGCTACCTACGGACTTAAGTTTTTCAGTCCGATGTCGATGATAGCAAGTCGAATTCAGGGTATGTGTACACCTTGAATGGAGGAGCGCAGTCTTTGGAAGAGTTCCAAGCAAGATACCATCACGACTTCGACCACGTAAGGAGTACATTGCTGCATCAGATGTAGCAAAAGAGGGAGTCTGGGTGAAGAAGTTCATCACAGATTTGGGAGTCGATACAGATAGCGACAAGTCGATTTCCTTATATTGCGACAACTTTGGGGTGATTACTCAAATAAGGGAACCCGGGTCTCATCATAAGTGTTCTGAGGAGGTTCCAGCTTATAAGAAAGATCGTAACTTGAGGAGATGTAGCAGTGAAAAGAGTTCCATCCGAAGATAACATTGCAGATCCATTGACAAAGTCGTTGTCTCGCATTGTCTTTGAAGTCCACAGAGTCCGATGGAGATCGCACACATAGGTGATTGGCTTTAGGTCAAGTGGGAGATTGCTAGTCATAGGTGCTCAAAGAAGCCAATCAATCGCGAGTGATGGCACGTGTGACTTAATACGAATCTTTTTGCTTATTATATTTTGGCGATATCACTTTATAACTATTGCATAAATGCATATATATATATTGTGATGTCCTTGGATTTGTGCAATGGGAATCGGATCGTGATGAGATCATGATAATGAGATCGATTCACCTTTAAACACATATCCTAAATAATCCCATCATAGGTTACTTCGAGAGGGACATCGTGATAACCGGATAGACCGGTGTCTTTGTATACCCGTCCATATGATGGATGCAAATGGTCTCATAGCTGCTCGTGTAGGGACACTAGGGATACAATATGTGTGCTCATTGGAGAATGAGTTCACTGATTGATCCGCTTACGGAATGCTTTGGATGGTTGATGATGCCTTATTGTCGACAAATGATTTTCAGTAGTCCTAGTGGTGTATCCTGGTCCTTAGACTTGAGACACCAAGGATGTCCTGTATGAGTGCTCCACTCTTTGATACCGACTTATAGGTTTGGCTGTCCCGCATCTAGTACAGCTTGGTCATTGGGAGTGGTACTCGACCTTCGAGGGCTATTGAGTGTCGATAGAGGATCATCCACTCTCAAGTCATGAGAGGAATATCCCATGTGTTCTTGCTCGCACAAATTCCTGGCCGTGGTCATTCTGGTTGAGAGAAAAGAGTTCTCCGGGAGAATCCGATTAGAGCGAGACTCGAGTAGAAACCGTATGGGTCTGACAACACCATGCTCGATATACGGTCTCTGGGATATTAGATGGATGAGGGACTATAGGTACATGGTAACTGAGGACAGACAGGTCCAATGGATTGGATTCCCTTGTATCGTCTGGGGACTACGGCGTAGTGGCCTAGTACGTCCATAGTCGATGAGTCGAGTGAATTATTACAGAGATAATAATTCACTGAGTTAGAAGGAGTTCTGACAGGTATGACTCACGGCCAGCTCGATATTGGGCCTAGAGGGTCACACACATATGGTAGGCATTGCGATGAGTAGAGGTTCGGATATGAGATATCCGACGGAGCCCTTGTCTTATTGGATGCAGATCCAATACCCACTAGGGAAGGACCCATTAGGGTTTGACACGGGATCTCTATAAATAGGAGGGATTCACAGCCTCATAGGCTAGAGTCTTTGCTTGCCTTTCCTATTCTCCTCTCCCTCTCCACCTCAGAGGCCTGGAGTTTTGAGGAGGGTCGTCGCAACCCTGCTGTGTGGATCACCGCTAGAGAGGAGGACGCTTGACCTCCTTCACCCTCTCCTAAGGATCTGCAAGGAAACAGGGATATACGATCTCCCTAGGTAACACAATCTCTATACGCAGTTTTGTGTTTTACGGATTTTTGCGCACCAATCTTCGCACGACGACGAACATCTTTTTGGGAATCGGGGATTTTTGTTTTCTTGTTCTTCCTCTGCGCATATGATGTCGCGCCCAATGATTTCCCAACAGTGATGTCGCCCCCAAGGTTTCCCAACATTTTGCTCCTAATTGTCGTACATGATTTTGTTAGGATCAAAGTTAACACTAAGAGGGGGGGTGAATTAGTGTAGTTGTGAAAACTACGTCGATTTGAAAAACTTCATACAATAAAAATCGTTTCCGATGAAAAATTGATTTCGGAAACTTAACTTGAAAGCGTACATAATGAATTGAAGGCAGGAAGCACTTAAGGAGGTTTGCAGTAAGGTAATAGAAAGAATAAAATGCAAACTAGAGAACACAACAATTTTATAGTGGTTCGATCGACGTGACCTACATCCACTCCGCTGATTCCTCTTCCGTTAAGGCCACCGACATCCACTAACGATCTTCCTTTAATAGGCGAAGATCAAACTCCTTCTTACACCCCTCGTCTCATTTTATCGGGTTTAGGAGACAACCCTTACAAGCACACACTCCTTTTATAGAATTCTAAACTTAAAGTGGAGGAGGGAATTTCTAAAGATATTGTAGTAGCGTTTTTTCACTTTTGAATGCTCTGTGCTTGTGTCTTTTAACCAGGGATGATAGGGGTATTTATAGGCTTCAAGTTGATTCAAACTGAATCAACTTGGAGCATAAAACTTTCCCATCCCAAGTTTCCCGGGCACGGGCGATACCATCGCCTACGTTGGGTGGTACCACCGCCTAGTGTCATTCTAACACTGACACTATGCTGGGTGGTACCACTGCCCAACCTAGCGTACCACTGCTTGGGGTGCTGTGCTAGACAGTACCACCATTTGGCACCCTACTAGGGGTGGTACAACCGCCCAAACTAGTAGTACCACTGCCTAACACAGTCTTGAAGATTATGCCACGACGGTGAGTCTTCTTGGAGCACTGTTTGAGCCTCTTATTGGGCCCAAAACAATCCTTACATGGGCCTAGCTGGCCCCTAATTTGGTTGGCCCAAATCCAAATCCAATTATATGCTATCTACGAAATCTAAGACATAATTTGAGCTAAACAAGTCCGTAAGTCTATTCTTCCGACGAATTTCCGATGATCTCTCGATAATATTCCGATGGACTCCTGGAAGCTCTTGGACTTCACAATGATCTTCTTGGCGAGTTCTGACGAGCTTCTCTAGCAAGCTCCGAGACTTCTTGGCTGGTTCTGATAGAACTTCCGACGAACGTCCGGACTTCCGACGAACTCTCGAACTCCCAACGTGATCTCGATGTTGACTCCAAGACTTCATTTTGCTATATGCCTTGCTATCGTAGTTAATCTTGCATATGTAAAAACATACTTCGATCTAGACAATTAATATTAAGCATTAATCAAGTTGTCCGGCATGTCATTGGTCCCTTGACGCTTCGTCCGATTCTTCGGCACATCGTCCTCTCTTGCGGCCTATTGCCCAATCGGCCAGTTGACCCCACGACTCCGATATCCTTGGCACAATATCCGGTCTTCTTGGCCCGATGCCCGAATATACGGCCCGAAGCCTTTTGTCGATACATCGATCGTTCTTCCTGTTCGATATCCAATTTTCTAACATGTTTTCCCTCGGCACAACATGATTTTTTCTGCTTTAATTGTCTAATCCTGATCGAAGTATCCTGTGTCAGTCAAAACATAGATTAAATCATAAACACATATCAATTAGTTTCATCATCAAAATACGAGATTCAACAATCTCTCCCTTTTTTATGATGACAACCAATTGATGACAGAGTTAACCTTCACTCCCAGAGTTTAAACAAACTCCCCTTATCAATATGTCATATTGATAGAAACTCTTGGATTCAAAAATCCAAGCAAACATGTCATGATAAAATAATGCATGACATCAACATACTTCTCCCCCTTTGTCATCAACAAAAATGAGAAGTTCCAATTCTCATGTGTTTAGAAATACAAGTTTAAATCATTGCATGAAAAACATAATATCAAGTTTTATCATCATGTAATTTGAAGCTAAAAAATTTAGCAAGTGTTACATCATGCTTAGAACATTCAAGCTATCAAGTTATAGATATGCAAGTTTTACAACATACAAGCTAGCAAATTTAAAGATGTACAAGTTGGCATATTTGCTTTTCTTTGTGATGCGCAAGATAGCATATTTTTACATCTTCTTGAGATTTCAAGCTAGCAATTTCTTCTCTTTTGAGAAGTGCGATTATTTTTGCTTCCTTTGCAAAAACGCAAGCTAACAAAATGTTACATTATTTTACAACATGGAAGCTAACAATTTGAGATGTTCAAGAAGCAAGTTCTTTCTTCTCTTTTGAGAAGTGCAATTATTGTTTTTTTCTTGAATTGTGCGAACTAGCAAATTTGTTTTCTAGCAAGTTTTGCTCCCCCTTTGTCATTGTTAAAAAGAAAGGAATAATAATATAATAGTGTAATTCATTTCCCCTTACTATAATTTAACAAAGGAAAATAGCATAGAAGAAAATTCAAGTCATGAATGTTAAAACAATTATTTTATCATGAATATTTCATCATTGCATGCATCATTATCACAAGTTAAAGTATTGCATGCATAATGCCAAATTATCATGTATATAAAATATAAAATCATCATTACATGCATGATTCCAAATTATCATTCTAGAGTATTATATCAGAAAATGATAATTATTGATTTTTATATTATTTCAAAGAATCATAGTGTTGCATGCATTTTTATCTAAGGGAAAAATCATAGTATTGCATGCATCATTCTAAAATATTTCAAGCCATGCAGGCCATAAATATAAAGAAATTATGTCATAAAGGATAAAATCACTTGAATACCAAAAGACATGATTCATATAGTAAATCTCTTCTTTAAATAAAATATCAAGAAAAATCATAGGAGTACAAAGAAGAGATCTTGTTTTAAAAGAAAATCAAGTAATAAATCCAAGAACTCACAAGAAGAATCATGATTCATTAGAAAATCTCCTCTTAAGAAAATACCAAGTAGAATCGTAGGAGAACGATTAATAAAAAATATTGATTCATAACAAATCTTTCAAGTTATAATCAATTCATGAATACCGAAAGAACATTCAAGATTCATTTGGATAATTTTTCTTCTTTAGTAAATGACAAGAAGAAACATGGGAGTTCAAAAAATAAGAACTTAATTCATAAACAATTTCAAGTTATAAATCATGAGAAATCAATATCATGATTTCGATAAAAAATTATTCAAATTTAAATCATCAAAATCATTTTCATGGTCCAAGAGATTCATAAAGGTGATATAAATAGATTCATTAATCTCCTTTTTGGAAAAATTGAGAAAGTATGAAAAATAATTTTTTCTAGGTGAAATCTTTTCTCTTTTTAGTTGTTTCAATTCATGTGATTTATTTCATTTATACCAAATAAAAATGTGTAAAATTAAATTTCGTCATAAAAACCATCAAGACCAATAAATCACAAAAATCATCATGTATAACTTTAAAATCTCATGCATAAAACTCATTAAGTATGATACAAACATTTATTTTCAATCAAAATCATTTTGTTTGTTTATCATAAAATATGTATTTTTCATGATTATTTTTAAAATTATTGGAAAGGTAAGCATGATCCAATTTTACTTTTGCATTTTCATTAAACATGCAATTAAAAAATATTTAGTTTCTTAAACTAAATTAAAACTAAATTAAAAATAAGTCATGATAAGTATGTAATTTCAAAATAAACTAAAGGCGTTTTGATTACCTCAACGTTGAAAGCCATTAAGGCATAGTTTGCCACTTCGCCTTTCTTGATTTTCTCTTTATCTTCGGAGGAGCTCGATTCATCCCAATTTGTGTTCTTCTTCTTGTGTTCAAAGCAAGTAGTTGAGTTTTTTTTATTTTTTTATTTTTATTTTATTTTATTAACTTTTTAAATTTGTTAGTGAGGAGTTCAAGTTCACCATCACTTGAGCTTATGCTTGAGTGGTCTTCTTTTGTTCGATATGTAAAATCCTTCCTGTTCTTTAGAAGGTGATTCTCATGTTCGTCAAGTGCCACATTAGTCATTTCATAGGTCATCAAAGACCCAATTAGTTCTTCAAGTGGTAGGTTATTTAGGTTTTTAGAGAACGTAAAATTTTGTTTATAAGTTCAAAATCCAAAAAACTTCTACCAAGTGCTTTTAAACTATTGATGACATCCGTAAAACGGGTGTACATGTCAACAACAGTTTCACTTGGTTTAATCATGTATTAAAAAATTAATTTTTGAATCATTCGAAAATGTTTACAATCTTTTAATCTACTTGTGCATTCGAAATCTTTTAATATTTTAAATCATTCAAAAAATTTCAAAATCATGTATTAAAAAATTAATTTTTGAATCTTTTAATCTACTTGTGCCTTCGTGAGTGGTTTCAAGAATATGCCAAATATCGAAAGTCATTTTGCAAGTAGAAACCTGATTAAACTTGTTTTTGTCTAAGGCGCAAAATAAGGTATTCATAGCCTTTGCATTTAAAGAAAACATCTTCTTCTCTAAATCATTCCAATGGTTCATTAGAAGAGAAGACATTTGAAAACTAAATTTAACTATATGCTATAAATCGAGATTCAATGAAACCAAGAAAACTCTCATTTGAGTTTTCCAATAAGTGTAGTCTGTTCTATTGAAAAAGGGAGGACGAATGAGAGAGTGACCCTCTTGAAAGCCGAAAAGAGCCATTTCTATTTGAGTGTTAAACCAAATTAAAAAATGAGGCTCTGATACCAATTGTCAGGATTGGGGTCGGCACTAAGAGGGGGGGTGAATTAGTGCAGCGGTAAAAACTATGTCAGGTTGAAAAACTTCATACGATAAAAATTATTTCCGATGAAAAACCAATTTCGAAAACTTAACTTGAAAGCGTACGTAATGAATTGAAGGCAGTAAGCACTTATGGAGGTTTGCAGTAAGGTAATAGAAAGAATAAAATATAAACTAGAGAATACGGCAGTTTTATAGTCGTTCGGTCGTCGTGACCTACATCCACTATGCCGATTCCTCTTCCGTCGAGACCACCGGCATCCACTAATGATCTTCCTTTAATAGACGAAGATCAAACTCCTTCTTACACCCCTCTTCTCCTTTTACTAGGTTTAGGAGATAACCCTTACAAGCACACACACTCCTCTTATAGAATTCTAAACTTAGAGTGGAGGAGGAAATTTCTAAAGAGATTGCAGCAGCGTTTTCTCACTTTTGAATGCTTTGTGCTTGTGTCTTTTAACTAGGGATGAGAGGGGTATTTATAAGCTTCAAGTTGATTCAAACTTGGAGCCTAAAACTTTCCCATCCTGGGTTTCCCAAGCACGGGCGGTACCACCGCCTGCGTTAAGCGGTACCACTGCCTAGTGTCAGTCTAACACTAACACTACGTTGGGCGGTACCATCGCCTAGGGTGCTATGCTGGGTGGTACCATCGCCCAGCTTGGCTGTACCACCGCCTGGCACCCTGCTAGGGGTGGTACAATCGCCCAGATTGGCGGTACCACCGCTTGACATAGTCTCGAAGACTATGCCATGACGGTGAGACTTCTTGGGGCACTATTTGGGCCTCTTATTGGGCCTAACATAGTTCTTACATGGGCCTAGCTAGCCTCTAATTGGGTTGGTCCAAATCCAAACCCAATTACATACTAACTACTAAATCTAAGACATAATCTGAGCTAAACAAGTCTGTAAGTCTATTCTTCCGGCGATCTTTCGGTGAATTTTCGACGATCTCTCGGCAATGTTCTGGCGGACTCCCGGCAAGCTCCTGGACTTCACGATGATCTTCTTGATGAGTTTCGATGAGCTTCCCTGGCAAGCTCCGAGACTTCTCAACTGGTTCCGAAAGAACTTTCGACGAACGTCCGGACTTCCGACGAACTCTCGAACTCCCAACATGATCTCGATCTTGACTCCGGGACTTCATTTTGCTACATGCCTTGCTATCATAGTTAATCCTGCACATGTAAAAACATACTTCGATCTAGACAATTAATACTAAACATTAATCAAGTTGTCTGGCATGTCATTGGTCCCTCGATACTTCGTCCGATTCTTTAGCGCATCGTCCTCTCTTACAGCCTATTGCCCATTCAGCCAGTTGACTCTGCAACTCTAATATCCTTGGCATAATATATGCTCTTCTTGGCCCGATGCCCGAATCCACGGCCCGAAGCCTTCTGTTGATACGTCGATTATTCCTCCGGCCCGACATCTAGTCTTCTGACATGTTTTCCCCAAGCACAAGATTTTTCCTGCTTTAACTGTCTCATCCTAATCGAAGCGTCCTATGTCACTCAAAACGCAGATTAAATTATAAACATATATCAATTGGTTTCATCATCAAATTATGAGATTCAACAGATTTGATATAAATCTATTTTTGGAAAATTGATTTTTGTTTTATTTTTTTGCTATGCATGTAATACTCTTCTAGGTTTCTCAATAGTTAATAAAATGATTAACCATATAGAAAAGGATGAAAAAGAGGATGATTATATCTTATTGCTAGCATAGAAAGAAGACACTCGTAATGAAGACCTTTGGTACTTGGATAGTGGATGGAGCAAGCAATCACATTTGCGGGCACAATCATATATTCATGGAGCTAGACGAAAAAAGTAATGGACAAGTTTCTTTTGGAGACTTCACAAAGGTGGAAGTAAAGGAAAAATGTAAAATTCTTATTCAAGCTAATAATGAAAATCATTATTTTATTTGTAATATCTATTATATACCAACATGAAGACAAACATTTTAAGTTTGGGATAAATTTTAAAGAAAGGATTGCTAGTCATAGGTGCCCTACAAGCCAATCAGGTGAGTGATGACATAGTGAGTGATAACACTATGACACGATATGCACTTTTTTATTTATTATTATCTCTTAGCATTTTTCTCACTTTATGTTATCTATTGTATATATTATAATATTCATACATCTGTGCAATAGAAATTAGATCATGATGAGATCACGATAGTGAGATCGATTCACCTTTAAATATAGATTCTAAATAATTCTGGTCATAGGTTACTCGAGAGGGATATCGAGATAATCGGACAGATTAGTGTGCTGTATACCCATCCATATGATGATGGTGGTTGGTCTCGTAGCAACTTATGTGAGGACATTAGGGATACAATGTAGGTGCTTATTGGAGAATAAGTTCATCGATTGATCCGCTTATGGATGGTTGGATGGTTGATGATACCTCATTCTCAAACAATAATTCTGTCTCCCAATGGTGTATCTAATCCTTAGACGTAAAATACTAAGGATGTCCTATATGCGTACTCTCTTTGATATTGGACTTATAGGTCTAGAAGTTTCAGATCTAGCATAGTTAGTCATCGAGAGTGATAGCCAACCTTATGAGGGCAATTGATTACCGATAAATGATCATCTACTCTCGGTGTTATGAGAAGAATATCCTATATGCTCTTGCTCAGGCATATCCTTGGCCAGGGTCATTTGGATTGAGAGAGAAAGAGTTTTCTGAGAGAATTCGATTAGAGTGAAACTCGAGTAGAAACTATATGGGCCTGACAACACTATACCCAATCTACGATCGTTGGAATGTTAGATAGATGAGAGACTATAGATACATGGTAAATGAGGATAGATAGGTCCAATGGATTGGATTCTCCTATATCATTTAAGGACAACAGTGTAGTAGCTTAGTACGTCCGTAGTCGATGAGTCGAGTGAATTATTGTAAAAGATAATAATTTACTAAGTCAGAAGGAGTTCTGATAGGTATGACTCACAGCCAACTCAATATTGAACCTAAGGGATCACACACATATGGTAAGTGTTACGATAAGTAGAGGTCTAAATATAAGATATCCATTGGAGCTCCTATCTTATTGGATATCCAATAAGTCCTTGAATTATTGGATCTTATGGATAAGATCCAATAAGAGATAATGAGAGATTATTGGGTAGAGATCTATTAATCTAAGATTCTTAGGTCATACATAGACCTTTTGTTTATTATGAGGCATAAGATATCCTACCAATGTCTCTCGTGATGATCTTATCATCTAATAATATTGAATCACTATTATTCTCAAAAGCTAATTTATATCCACTAATTATCAAACATGAAATAAAAATAATATTTTTAATAATAAAAGAAATAAAATATGATGTATCTAATGTAATAGTAGCTCCACCAAGTAGATATAGGGTGACCTCGCGAATAGCCACTACTATCTAATGTAATAGTAGCTCCACATTGAGGTCTATCTCACCTCTTATCAATCTCCTAAGTCACACACATACATATTTAATATATATCAACATTGCATACATATATATATATGTATATATATATATGTATATATATATGTATATATATATATATATATATACATATATATATACATATATATATACATATATATATATACATATATATGTATATGTATGTATATGTATGTATACATACATATATATACATATATATATATATATGTATGTATGTATATATACATACATATACATATATATATATATGTATATATACATACATATACATATATATATATGTATATGTATGTATGTATGTATATGTATATATATATATATATATATATATATATATATATATATATATATATATATACATACATATACATACATATACATATATATATGTATATATATATATGTATGTATGTATGTATATGTACATATATATATATATGTACATACATATATATATATACATACATATATATATATATTGTTGAATCTCGGATTTTGATGATGAAACTAATCAATATGTGTTTATATTTTAATTTGCATTTTGGGCGACGCAGGATGCTTCGATCAGAATGAGATAATTAAAGCAGGAAGAATCAAGTTAGGCCGGAGGAACATGTCAGAAGATTGGACGTCAGGCCGGTGGATCGGTCGATGTATCGACAGAAGGCTTCGGGCCATGGATTCGGGCATCGAGCCAAGAAGAGCGGAGATTGTGCCAAGGATATCAGAGTTGCAGAGTCAACTGGCCGATTGGGCAATAGGCTGTAAGAGAGGACGATGCGCCGAAGAATCGAACGAAGCGTCGAGGGACCAATGACATGTCGGACAACTTGATTAGATGCTTAGGATTAATTGTCTAGATCAAAGTGTGTTTTACATGTGCAGGATTAACTACAATAGCAAGACATGAAGCAAACTGAAGTCTCGGAGTCAAGGACGCGACATCGTTGGGAGTTCGAGAGTTCATCAGAAGTTTAGACGTTCATCGGAGGTTCTGGTGGAACCAGTCGAGAAGTCGCGGAGCTTGCCAAGAAGCTCGTCGGAACTCGCTAAGTGGATCATCACAAGTCCAAGAGCTTGCTAGGAGTCCGCCGGAATATTATCGAGAGTTCGTCAGAGTTCGCTAGAAGCTCGCCAGAAGAATAGACTTACGGACTTAGTTTAGCTTAGAATATGTCTTAGGAATCATAACACGTAATTGGGCTTAGATTGGGCCAACCCAATTACGGGCCAACTAGGCCTATATAAGAACTATGTTGGGCCCAATAAGAAGCCCAAATAGTGCCCCAAGAAGACTCACCGTCGTGGCACAATCTTCGAGACTATGTCAGGCGGTGGTACCGCTAGTCTGGGTGATTGTACCGCCCCTGGCAAGGTGCCAAGCGGTGGTACCACTAGTCTGGGCAGTGGTACCGCCTAGCACTGCACCTCAGGTGGTGTTATCGCCAGACTTAGGTGGTGGTACCGCCCAGGACAGTGTCAGTCAAACTGACACTGGGCGGTGGTACCGCCCAACGTAGGCGGTTGTACCGCTCGTGCCCGGGGAACTCGGGATGAGATGTTTTTAGGCTCCAAGTTTGAATCAACTTGAAGCATATAAATACCCCTCTTATCCCCGGTTAAAACACACAAGCACAGAGAGATTAAAAGAGAGAAAACACTACTGCAATCTCTAGAATTTCCCTCCTCTAAATTCTAAGTGTTAGAATTTTGTTTAGAGAGGAGAAGGCATAAGTAGTGTAAAATATTCTAAAATAAATTTAGAGAAGGCATAAGTAGTGTAAAAGATTCTAAAATAAATTCTAAAATTTATTTTAGAATCTTTTACACTACTTATGCATTCATGTGTGATTTAGAGGAGGGTTGTCTAAGGCATGTGTGATTTTAGAATTTTGTAAGGGTTGTCTCCTAAACCCAGTAAAAGGAGAAGAGGGGTGTAATAAAGAGGTTGATCTTCGCTTAGTAAAGGAAGATCATTAGTGGATGCCAGTGGCCTCGACGGAAGAGGAATCAGATGAGTGGATGTAGGTCACGATTGACCAAACTACTATAAACTGCGATCTTCTCTAGTTTGTATTTTATTCTTGCCATTTACATACTGCAAACTACTTAGATAGTCACTACGCTTCCTTATGCTTCCATGTTATTAACTTTCCAAAATTGGTTTTCAATGTAAACGACTTGTATCGTACGAATGTTTTTTGAACCGACATAGTTTTTACCGCTGCACTAATTCAAAACCCCCCCCCCCCTCCCCCCCCTCTTAGTGCTCTTGATCCTAATAATTAGTATTAGAGCCTTGTTTTTCAAATTTGGTTTAACACCCAAATTGAAATGGCTCTTTTCGGCAACTAAGAGGGTCACTCTCTCATTCATCCTCCCTTTTTCAATGGGCCGGACTACACTTATTGGAAAACTCGAATGAGAGTTTTCTTGCTTTCGTTGAATTTGAATTTATGGCACATTATCGAATTCGGTTTTAAAAGGTCTTCTCTTTCAATGAAAGATTGGAATAATTTGGAGAAGACATTTTCTTTAAATGCTAGAGCTATGAACGCTCTATTTTGCGCCTTAGACAAAATCGAGTTTAATCGGGTTTCTACTTGCGAATCGGCTTTCGACATATGACACACTCTTGAAATCACACATGAAGGCATAAGTAGTGTAAAAGATTTTAAAATAAATTTTTTGATGCATGATTTTGAGATGTTTTGTGTGAAACCAAGAGAGACTATTGGAGACATATACACCTATTTTACGGATGTCGTCAATAGTCTAAAAGAACTTGGTAAAACCTTTTCGAACTTTGAACTTGTTAGTAAAGTTTTGTGCTCACTCTCTAAAACTTGGGATTCAAAAGTAATCGCTATTCAAGAATAAAAAAAAATTAAATACCTTTTTGATCAAAGAACTTATCGGGTCTTTGATGACCTATGAAATGACGTGTAATGCACGTGATGAACAAAACCACCTTCTAAAGAACAGGAAGGATTTGGGACATAGAACATTTGAAGACCACTCGAGCATAAGCTCAAGTGATAGTGAACAAGAACTACTCACTAAGAAATTTAAAAACTTAAAGAAACAAAAATTTAAGAACAAAAAGAATGGAACTACTTGCTTTAAATGCAAGAAGAAGAACATAAAATTGGATGAATTGAGCTCCTATGAAGACGAGGAGAAAATCAAGAAAGACGAGGTGGCAAACTATGCTTTAACGACATTCAACGATGAGGTAATCAAAATGCTTTAATTTATTTCAAAATTATATGATATTTTTCATGATGCATTTTTCTTTTTTATTTAGTTAAGAATTAATTTTCTTGAAAATTACATATTTAAAAATGAAAATGTAAAAATTATGATCATGCTAGTAATTTTGAAAACGATAATGAAAATTACATGTTTAATGAAAATGCAAAAATAAAATTGGATCATGCTTACCTTTCTAATGATTTTAAAAATTATCATGAAAATTGCATGTCTTATGAAAATGCAACAAAATGTAAGATTTAAATGTAATGATAATCCTATGTATGTTTTTGGAAAATTTCTTCTTGATGATTTCCAATTTTGATTGAAAAATAATTAAAAATACCTTATGAAATCATGTTATATGTGGTTAAAAAGTAATAATATGTATCATTGTTATTTCTTGATTTTGATTAAATAAAATCATGTTCCATTTGAAGAAATGCATAATGATGTAATATTAAATATTTTGATACCATTATTGATAATTTTATGCATGAGATTTTAAGTTATATATGATGATAAGCATGTGTTATTTTCATGAGTGTATTTGAAAATTGCTATAATGAGAACTTTACACTATTACATGCCTTAATAACATGTTGGAAATTATGTGTTTTGGATACAAAAATTTCTATGATCATGAGCATATTTTATCTTCATGATTGTGTTTGAAAATCTATAGCAAAACTATGTCCGAATGCATGAAAGTGTTAAATTTTATTTTCAGATTTTCTTGATCCTAACAATTTATTTTTGAAAATCGATTGATCTTGATGGTTTAATGATGAAATTCATTTTTCGATCCTAAACGTTGATGCATGTTTTTATTTAACATAAATGAAAAAGCATGCTAACATGAAATCAATCACTTAAAATGAAATACTTAAAAAAAGAAAAATATATTATCAATGAAATCATGAATCTACTTATGTTATGAATTTTGTGAACCATAAAAATGATTTTGATGATTTGAATTTGAGATGAGTTTTATCAAAATCATGATCTTAATTTCTTGGAATAATATGAGGTTTCCTTTTATGATCATTTCAAATATTTAAAAGGAGATTTGTCGAAATGATTCATGGAATTTTGGATTCATGACTTGATCCTTCATTTGTTTATGAGATGGTTGAAATCTTTGTACCTTTGAATTCTTCCCTTCTCCTTTCGATTTTTGAATTTATGTATATTATATGTTGAAGATTTGAAACCATGTTTTGATATTATGCATACCCAAGAAATGTTCATTTGTTTATGAGATGGTTGAAATCCTTTCGGAATCTGGGGGCAATTGGGCCCTTGACAAACCCAAATTAGTCCGAATGGATCAACCCATTCGACCCAGATTTCCTGGCCAATGGTGGCACTGCTTGGGTCGGCGGTGGCACCGCCTAGGAGCTCAGTCTCGTAAGAAAGCTGGGCGGTGGCACCGCCTGGGCAGTGGAACCACCCCAGTCAGGCGGTGGCACCGCCAGAGCTCGGTCTCCGAGCTCTGTCAGGCAGTCGTACCGCCCAGTCTAGAGGTAGTACCGCTAGGACCCCGGAAATCCGGGAGATGACATTTTTTAGCTCCAAATTCAAACCAATTTTGGGCCAATATAAACCCCACCCTTTCTTGCATGAAAGGGCACCAGAAATCCAATCTTACTATGTGATTTTTAGAGCTCAAAAGTGTTGTAAAGGCTAGAAGTTCTCCTCCCTCTTTTCTTTCAAGTTTTGATCTTTCAAGAGAGGAGAGAAAATTCTGTAAGGTTTGTCTCCTAAGCCCGTCAAAAGGAGTAAAACTATGAAAGGGTGGTTGGCCTTCGCCTATTGAAGGAAGGCCTCTAGTGGACGTCGGTAACCTCATTAGAGGAGGAAGCCGAAAATGGATGTAGGTCACGTTTGACCGAACCACTATAAAATCTGGTTTGCATTTCTTTTGTGCTATTTATCTTACCTACAAACTGCATTCCTTACTTTACTTCAAATATGTTTCCATAAGCTTTCAAAGTTAGTATCTGCATGAAACAAATTTTACATCGGAATCGGATTTCAACGTATGAACGCAGTTTTAATTGTCGAAAGTTTTCGCTGCACTAATTCACCCCTCTTAGTGCTCTTGATCCTAACAGTGCCCTACAAGCCAATTATGTAAGTGATGACACGTATGATATCAGACGCACTTTTTTTACTTATTATTTATTTGATAATTTTCTCACTTTATATTGCCTATTGTATATATTATGATGTTAATGGATCTGTGCAATAGGAATCAGATTGTGATGAGATCATAATAATAAGATTGATTTGCCTTTAAACACAAACATTAAATAATCACGGTCATAGGTTCCTCGATAGAGACATTAAGATAACCGAACAGACTAGTGTGCTATATACTCGTCCATATAATGGAGAAGACTAGTCTCATAGTTGTTCACGTGGGAACACCAGGAATATAGTACAGGTGCTTATTGGAGAATGAGTTCACTAATTGATCTATTTACGGGATGATGAATTGTTGATGATACCGTTAGGATCAAGAGCACACTAAGAGGAGGGGGGGGGAGGTGAATTAGTGCAGCGAAAAACTTTCACGATTTCAAAAACCTTATTTCGATTAAAGCTGATTCAACTCAATTCGTTTCAAAAGGAATTTGAGCGCGAAGTCTAAAGTGAAAATGTAAGAGAAAACTAAGGTGATTTGCAGCAGTGTAAATCACAAAAATGTAGATTTCGTAAAGTCTTCGTAGAAAGCCGATCTCGGAAGATGTTTTACGTCAAAGCGAATGTAGACGTATTTAAAGCATAGTAAGGAGGAGAGGCAGTTTGCTATAAAGGAAAGATGCTCAAAGTAAATGCAAACCAAGATTTTAGAGTGGTTCAGTCAACGTGACCTACATCCACTATCGGCTTCCTCCTCCGACGAGGTCACCGGCGTTCAGTAAAGTTCTTCCTTCAATAGGCAAAGGCCAACCACCCTTTTATAGCTTTTCTCCTTTTGACGGGCTTAGGAGACAACTCTTACAAGTTTCACTCCTCTCTTGAATGATCTCAACACTTAGAAGAAAGGAGGAGAATTGTAGCTTTCACAACATTTTAAGCCCTCAAAGACTCAAGATTAAAGTAAGTTTTTCGTGCCCTTTAATGTAGGAAAGGGTGGAGTTTATATAGGCCCCAATGAGTTTGAAAATAGAGCCTAAAAGTGTCTATTCTCGGATTTTCGGGGTCATGGCGGTACCACCGTCATTACTGGGCGGTACTACTGCCTGCCATCTAACACTAGGTGGTACTACCACTCAGTCTAGGCAATACCACCGCTTGACAGTGCTCAAAGATCGAGCTTAGGCGGCACCACCGCCTGATAGGGGCGGTACCACCACTGGCAGTAATAAATGCTGACGGTACCATCGCTTGATAGGGGCGGTACTATCGCCCAGAATCCCTAGGAGACCGAGTCTCCTGAGCGGTGCCACCATCGGCTAAGAATTGTGGGTCTGAATGGGCTGTTCCATTCAGCCTAATTTACGTCTATTAAGGGCTCAATTGGCCCATAATTAAGTAAGTGGGATTACCTCCCAATCATAACTTAATCTAAACTCTAAATATGATAATTAAGATATCATTACTGTAATTTATGTTCCGGTGTGTCAATCGCTCTTCCAGCGAGCTTCCGGCAATCTTTCAGCGAACTTTCGATTATCTCTTGGTAATGATCCAACGGACTCCCGACAAGCTCTTGGACTTTGCAATGATCTTCTTGGTGAGTTCCGATGAGCTTCTATGGCAAGCTTCTGGACTTCTCGGTTAGTTCCCGCAGAACTTTCGACGAACGTCCGGACTTCCGACAAACTCTCGAACTCCCAACGAAATTACGTTCTTGACTCTGGGACTTCATTTTGCTTTATGCCTTGCTATCGTAGTTAATCCTGCATATGTAAAAATATACTTTAATCTAAACAATTAATACTAAGCATTAATCATGTTGTCCGACATGTCATTGGTCCCTTGACGCTTCGTCCGATATTTCGGCGCATCGTCCTCTCTTGCGGCCTATTGCCCATCGAGCTAGTTGACTTAACAATTCTGATATCCTTGGTATAATATCTGCTTTTCTTGGCCCAATGTCCGAATCCATGGCCCGAAGCCTTCTGTTGATACGTCGATCGATCCTCTGACTCGACGCCCAATCTTCTAACATATTTTCCTCCAACACAACATGATTCTTCCTACTTTAATTGTCTTATCCTGATCGAAGCATCCTACATCACTCAAAACGTAGATTAAAATATGAACACTTATCAAATGGTTTCATTATCAAAATATGAGATTCAATAGATACCTCTTTATCAGACAATGATTGCATTATCCCAATTGTGTATTTGGTCTCTAAAAGGGAGTAGGGAACTAAAAAGTACAATGATGATTTTTATATTATACTTCTTCATTCTATGATGTATCTTTTAACGTTTTATGCTTTTCAATATTATGATGCACTTCTTGATGATGGTATGTGCTAGTCATAGGTGCCCAGCAAGCCAATCACGTGAGTGATGGCACATGTGACTTGATACAGAATCTTTTTGCTTATTATATTTTTGGCGTATATCACTTTATAACTATTGCATAAATGCATATATATATATTGTGATGTCCTTGGATTTGTGCAATGGGAATCGGATCGTGATGAGATCACGATAATGAGATCAATTCACCTTTAAACACATATCCTAAATAATCCCGGTCATAGGTTACTCGAGAGGGACATCGTGATAACCGGATAGACTGGTGTGCTGTATACCCGTCCATATGATGGATGCAGCAGGTCTCATAGCTGTTCGTGTAGGGACACTAGGGATACAATACAGGTGCTCATTGGAGAATGAGTTCACTCGATTGATCCGCTTACGGAATGCTTGGATGGTTGATGATGCCTTATTGTCGACAAAATGATTCCAGAGTCCTAGTGGTGTATCCGGTCCTTAGACTTGATACACCAAGGATGTCCTGTATGAGTGCTCCACTCTTTGATACCGGACTTATAGGTTTGGCTATCCCGGATCTAGTACAAATGGGTCATTGGGAGTGGTAGTCGACCTTTACGAGGGCTATTGAGTGTCGATAGAGGATCATCCACTCTCGGTGTCATGAGAGGAATATCCCATGTGTTCTTGCTCGGACAAAATCTTGGCCAGGTCATTTGGGTTGAGAGAAAAGAGTTCTCCCGGAGAATCCGATTAGAGCGAGACTCGAGTAGAAATCGTATGGGTCCGACAACACCATGCTCGATATACCTACGGTCTCGGGATATTAGATGGATGAGGACTATAGGTACATGGTAATTGAGGACGACAGGTCCAATGGATTGGATTCCCCTATATCGTGCTGGGACTACTAGCGAGTGGCCTAAATACGTCCAGTAGTCGATGATGAGTCGAGTGAATTATTACAGAGATAATAATTCACTGAGTTAGAAGGAGTTCTGGCAGGTATGACTCACGGCCAGCTCGATATTGGGCCTAGAGGGTCACACACATATGGTAGGCATTGCGATGAGTAGAGGTTCGGATATGAGATATCCGACGGAGCCCTTGTCTTATTGGATGCAGATCCAATACCCACTAGGGAAGGACCCATTAGGGTTTGACATGGGATCTCTATAAATAGGAGGGATTCACAGCCTCATAGGCTAGAGTCTTTGCTTGCCTTTCCTATTCTCCTCTCCCTCTCCACCTTAGAGGCCTGGAGTTTTGAGGAGGGTCGTCGCAACCCTACTGTGTGGATCACCGCTAGAGAGGAGGACGCTTGACCTCCTTCACCCTCTCCTAAGGATCTGCAAGGAAACAGGGATATACGATCTCCCTAGGTAACACAATCTCTATACGCAGTTTTGTGTTTTACTTTTTTTTTAGCACCAATCTTCGCATCGACGACAAACATCTTTTTGGAATCGAGGATTTTTGTTTTCTTGTTCTTCCGCTCGCATATGATGTCGCCCCCTATGATTTCCCAACAAAGGGTATCGAGCCAGGGTTGTTCGTGCGAATGATTGGTTTTGAACTACGTGTGTTGTGTTTAGGAAGAATATTGACGCCAAAATCATTGACGCAAAAAAGCGAGGAAGGGCAACAACAATTGTCGCCCTCGATCTGCATGCTGCAGACCACCGCAGCAGCGGCCAGCCAGCGAGCCAGCACCACAATAGGCGCAAGCGCGAGCCTGCAGGCTGTGCTCAGCCGTCTGCGGCAGTCTCTTGCAAAGAAGCTTCCGACGGGTCGGGCGACCGGTAGGTAGAGAAAACTACCGCCGACCCCATGGGTAGAGGTAGCCCAGGCGCAGCAGCCACGGCCGAGGCAATCAAAGGCAGCGGCGCCTGTGGCCGTTGTTCCCACCGGCAAAAACCCCGCAGGAGGAGGTGGCCTGGGGCCCACCACAATGCAGCCCGCGCCAATGGCGCGCGCTTGCTTTGGGCACCGCCCTTGCCCTCGCCATTGACAGCCGCCGCCAGGTGGCGGGGCGGCAAAGAGAGGGAATTAGGGTTTTGGGCAAAAGGACAGTTTTACCCCTGTGAATTTGAGAAATTCCAGTTTTTGTCTTTTATCTAAATTACGAAAATACCCTTAGGAATTGAGAAATTCCCTACATGTCCCTAATTTCAAAAAAATATTAATTAATTAAAAGGTTTAGTTGATTATTATTTTTTATTATTATCTAGTAGTCCTACATGATGATGATTATTTATACATGTGATGTATGATGTGTGGACGGATGATCATGGACCGTGTGATGTGTGTACTTGTGATTATTATTATTGAGGTCTGCGAACCTCCATTATATTTCTCGTTTATTATCGGGCCTGCGTGCCTATGATTAAGTTGTAATCACATGAGGAGGCGCAGCGGGAGCGTGGATGCGATAGCGGGACCCACGAGACGGACGATCATGATGCATAGAGATGCATCAAGATGTCGACGGAACCGACGAGGACAAGATGGACGATCACAGGGCATGGAGATGCACCGTTGCACACATAGATCTTGATATGAGTGATTAGGCCTACTGGCTCGGGCCTAATCATATTAGGTTGTGGTCCATGATCATCTGATGTGATTGCTTATACACATACTAGATATGTATATATATTTGCATGCGATATAGATATATATTAAATATGTATATGTGTGACATGTCATATTAGGAGACCAAATTATAGAAACATCTCTCGATAATATTAAGTCGGTAAACGGAGGCAATTAGATTGACCCACGGCCTTCCATCGTTATGAGTAGGAACCGATTCCCGGTGTAGGTTGAGTTGAGTTGAGTCCCTCGAGACTCACCTATATCGCGATTCACTATCTTGCTTACACATAGAGATGTCACCGGTGACCCGAGGACATGGTATGCTTGGTCGAGTCCCTCGAGGGTATATCATCAAATCGGACTCATCTTGTAACGAAGGTGTTGACTTAACCGAGCATCATGGTTGGTCGAGTCCCTCGAGGCCATGGTGATTCTGGAGGCCGAAACAGGATCGGAATCACAAGGAGTTGTGATCGGCAAGAGTTGCCTACCTTTTAGGCTTAGTGTGATTGGTCGAGTCCCTCGAGGTTACACTAAGACGCCGATTGATCCCGATCCCCACTAGAAGTCTGGCTGAGACTTCGTTTCACGTATCTTTGAGGGTGTCGCGTGACTCATTAGTAAAATAGTGGGAGCATATTAAGATAGAAGTCCATATCTTGATAGTTTATTTCTTGCAAAATCTGCATGTTATTCATTTTCGCTACATCTTTATTTTCTAAAATGTCGCTTTTCAAATCCCTTTACGGGGCATACTTGATGTCAACCGCCCATCGTCCAAATTATACTGGATTGGCTCAGAATCTTGAGAATTGTTCTCCTGTGGAGAGAAAATCGTGTACGCCCTTGATACAGATGATGCCTACGCCCAAGAAGGGCAAGCGAGGATGAGATCGCTTCGCTTCACGTGAAGTACATTGATGACTCCACTCTTGCTCGCTGCTATATGTTGGGCTCTATGACTCCAGAGTTACAGAGACAACATGAAAAGATGGATGCCGATCCATTCTCCTACATGTCCGAAAATTGTTTGAGGAACAGGAAGGACTCAACGATATGAGATATCCAAGAGCCTTTTCCGCTTAGGATGACTGAGGGGACACCGATTCAGAACCATGTCCTAAAGATGATTGAGTGGATAGAGAAACTCACAGGTCTAGGAATGGTCCTAGAGGATAACTTGTGTGGGACATTGTGCTTTAGTCCCTACCATTCCTTTTCACAGTTCATAATGAATTTTAATATGAACAAGCTTGAGGTGACTCTCCCAGAGCTCCTCAATATGTTGAGGGAGGTAGAGAGTACTATTAAGAAAGAGAAGCCAGTTCTCTACACCGGTGAGACCAGAAAGAAAAGGAAAGCGAAAGGTCCCTTAAGAAGGGAAAGGGCAAGGGCAAACAAGGTAAAGCAAAGGTTGCTAAGAAAGACCCAAAGAAAAGGACAAAGGCCGGTGCTTCCACTGTGGTAAAGATGGGCATTGGAAGAGAAACTGCAAAGAGTACCTTGCAGAAAGGGCGAAACAAAAAAAGCTTGATGAAGCTTCAGGTACATTCATGATCAGTCTCCATTTGTCAAACTCTTATGATAACACATGGGTATTGGATACCGTAGTGCTTATCATATATGCAATTCGCTTGCGGTTCTCGGCAAGACCTAGGAGACTACAGAGAGGCTTAGATGGACCTCAAGATGGGTAATGGAGCAAAGTTGTTTGTATTAGTCATTGGCAGGTCGCCCTACATCTGCCTAGTGGAGCTTTTATTTCATTAGATGCATGTTATTTTGTTCCTTCTATTATGAAAACATTATCTCCATTTCATGTTTAACAGTTAGTGGATATAAATTTATTTTTGAGAACAATGGTTGTTCGATATTATTAGATGATAAGATCATCACGAAAGGAACATTGCATAATAGTTTATTTATGTTAGACACCACTCCACATATCATGAATGTAAATATGTCCAAAAGGAAACGAGATGAGTTGAACAGTGCATACCTGTGGCATTGTAGGCTAGGTCACATCTATGAAAGAAGGATTCAAAAGTTGCTAAATGATGGATATCTAGATCCATTCGACTATGTGTCATATGCGACTTGTGAGCCTTGCATTCGTGGAAAACTGACCAAATCTACATTTAGTAGAACTGGAGAGAGAGCCAATGAGTTGTTTGAACTCATACATAGTGATGTATGTGGACCCATGTCAACTCATGCCATTGGAGGTTACTCCTACTTCATTACATTTACTGATGATTTCTCAAGATATGGATATGTGTACTTAATGAAGTACAAGTCTGAGGCCTTTGAGAAATTCAGAGAGTATAAGAATGGAGTGGAGAACCAGACTGGAAAGAGTATCAAAACTCTTCGATCAGATCGAGGAGGTGAATACTTAAGTACAGAGTTTACTCAGTTCCTCAAGGACCATGGGATATTATCCCAATGGACACCTCCTTATACACCTGAGCTCAATGGTGTCTCTGAAAGGAGAAATCGTACATTATTAGATATGGTATGGTCCATGATGAGTTTCGCTGACCTACCCATCTCATTCTGGGGATATGCCCTAGAAACCGCAGCTTACCTTCTGAACAGAGTTCCAACTAAGTCGGTAGTGTCTACATCATATGAGATATGGAAAGGGAAGAAGCATGACCTTAAGGTTGTTAAGATCTGGGGCTGCCCTGCCCATGTTAGAAGACACAACCCCGATAAGTTAGAATCAAGGACAGAGCGATGCAAATTTGTGGGATACCCCAAGGAAACTTGTGGGTATTATTTCTATCATCTCGAGGACCAAAAGGTCTTTGTAGCTAAGAGAGCAGTGTTCCTTGAGAAGGAACACATTCTTGACGGAGACAGTGGGAGAATGATAGAATTGAGCGAGGTTGGAGAACCAAGCTCAAGCACCACTCTGACCGAATGCATTCAGGTACCTAATACACAAGTATCAACTTTACTTGAGTCCGATAGAGTATCCCATCCTCCCGAGATATATGGGGACATATTAGAGCAGAGGATGTAGAGGATATTGATCCTCAGACCCTACGAGGAGGCTATTATGAGTATAGACTCCCGAAATGGAAAGAAGCCATGAATTCCGAGATGGATCCTATGTACTCCAATAAGGTTTGGAACCTAGTTGATGCTTGGAAGGTATTGTACCCATCGGTTGCAAGTGGATCTTTAAGAAAAAGATCGGAGTAGATGGAAAGGTAGAGACCTATAAAGCAAGGCTAGTGGCTAAGGGGTATCGTCAAAGGCAAGGTGTTGACTACTGACGAAAACTTTCTCACCCGAGCAATGCTAAAATCCATCAGAATTCTATTGGCTATTGCAGCACACTATGATTATGAGATCCGGCAGATGGATGTGAAAACCGCATTCCTCAACGGGAATCTCGAGGAGGAGGTGTATATGATGCAACCCGAGGGATTCGTGTCCAAGAACTGGCCGAGATAAGGTGTGTAGGTTGCTTAGATCCATTTATGGACTAAAGCAAGCTTCCGAAGTTGGAACATAAGATTTGATGAGGCAATCGATCTTATGACTTTGTTAAGAACGAAGATGAGCCTTGTGTATACAGAAAGGTAAGTGGGAGCGCTATCACCTTTTTTTTTGTTATATGTGGATGACATCCTCATCATTGGGAATGACATAAGAATGCTATCCCAATGAAAGGCTTGGTTATCTAGACACTTCTCCATGAAGGACTTAGGGGAAGCATCTTATATCTTGGGGATTAGAATCTATAGAGATAGATCGAAGAGGATGCTTGGCTTGTCCCAGTCCAGTACATAGAAACTATTGTCAAAAGGTTTGGCATGAAAAATTCCAAGAGAGGTCTCATACCGATGAGACATGGGATATCGCTTTCTGAATATGTCCCCAAAGACTCCGAAGAAAAAGGGCTAACATGGATATGATACCTTATGCCTCAAAGAATAGGGTCTATCATGTATGCCATGCTATGTATTAGGCCCGATATAGCATGCTCTGAGTGTCACGAGCAGTGTATCAAAGCGGATCCGTGCTTGGAGCACTAGAAAGCAAGAAAGTGTATCCTTAAGTACTTGAGAAGGACTAAGGATCTTTTACTAGTATATGGAGGTAATAGCCTTAAGGTTGAAGGCTACACTGACTCAAGTTTTCAGTCTGATGTCGATGATAGCAAGTCAAATTCAGGGTATGTGTACACCTTGAATGGAGGAGTAGTGTGCTGGAAGAGTTCCAAGCAAGATACCACTGCTGAGTCGACCTCAGAGGCGGAGTACATTGCTGCATCAGATGCAGCAAAGGAGGGAGTTTGGGTGAAGAAGTTCATCACAGATTTGGGAGTCGATACAGATAGCGACAAGTCGACTTCCTTATATTGCGACAACTATGGGGTGATTACTCAAATAAAGGAACCTAGGTCTCATCAGAAATCTAAGCATGTTCTGAGGAGGTTCCAGCTTATAAGAGAGATCGTAACCCGAGGAGATGTAGCAGTGGAAAGAGTTCCATCCGAAGATAACATTGCAGATCCACTGACAAAGCCGTTGTCTCATTTTGTCTTCGAGCGTCACAGGGGTCTGATGGGGATCAGACACATAGGTGATTGGCTTTAGGTCAAGTGGGAGATTGCTAGTCATAGGTGCCCAGCAAGCCAATCACGTGAGTGATGGCACGTGTGACTTGATATAGAATCTTTTTGCTTATTATATTTTTTGGCGTATATCACTTTATAACTATTGCATAAATGCATATATATATATATTGTGATGTCCTTGGATTTGTGCAATGGGAATCGGATCGTGATGAGATCACGATAATGAGATCGATTCACCTTTAAACACATATCCTAAATAATCCCAATCATAGGTTACTTGAGAGGGACATCGGATAACCGGATAGACCGGTGTGTTGTATACCCGTCCATATGATGGATGCAGCTGGTCTCATAGCTGCTCGTGTAGGGACACTAAGGATACATGACAGTGCTCATTGGAGAATGAGTTCACCGATTGATCCGCTACGGAATCTTTGGATGGTTGATGATGCCTTATTGTTAGACAGCAATGATTCCGTAGTCCTAGTGGTGTATCTGGTCCTTAGACTTGAGACACCAAGGATGTCCCAGATGAGTGCTCCACTCTTTGATACCGCACTTATAGGTTTGGTTGTCCCCCATCTAGTACAGCTAGTCATTGGGAGTGGTAGTCGACCTTCACGAGGGCTATTGAGTGTCGATAGAGGATCATCCACTCTGCTCCGTCATGAGAGGAATATCCCATGTGTTCTTGCTCGGACAAATCCCTGCCATGGTCATTCGGGTTGAGAGAAAAAGAGTTCTCCTGAGAATCCGATTAGAGCGAGACTCTCAGTAGAAACCGTGATGGGTCTCGACAACACCATGCTCGATATACGGTCTCTGGGATATTAGATGGATGAGGGACTATAGGTACATGGTAACTTAGGACAGACAAGTCCAATGGATTGGATTCCCTTGTATCGTTCTGGGGACTACTGTAGTGGCCTAGTACGTCCCCAGTAGTCGATGAGTCAGTGAATTATTACAGAGATAATAATTCCACTGAGTTAGAAGGAGTTCGACAGTGTATGACTCACGGCCAGCTCGATATTGGGCTTAGAGGGTCACACACATATGGTAGGCATTACGATGAGTAGAGGTTCGGATATGAGATATCCGACGGAGCCCTTGTCTTATTGGATGCAGATCCAATACCCACTAGGAAGGACCCATTAGGGTTTGACACGGATCTCTATAAATAGGAGGAATTCACAGCCTCATAGGCTAGAGTCTTTGCTTGCCTTTCCTATTCTCCTCTCCCTCTCCATCTCGGAGGGCCCGGAGTTTTGAGGAGGGTCGTCCAACCCTGCTGTGTGGATCACCGCTAGAGAGGAGGACGCTTGACCTCCTTCACCCTCTCCTAAGGATCTGCAAGGAAACAGGGATATACGATCTCCCTAGGTAACACAATCTCTATACGCAGTTTTGTGTTTTGCGGATTTTTGCGCACCAATCTTCGCACGATAACGAACATCTTTTTGGGAATCAGGGATTTTTGTTTTCTTGTTCTTCCGCTGCGCATATGATGTCGCCCCCCATGATTTCCCAATAGTATAATGCATGCAACACTCTAAGAATTAGGCATACTAAATCTTCCAAATTTATGAATTATTTTTTCAGATTTCTCGGCTTTTCATAACTTGAATTTTTCACATAAATCAAGATCGTCTTTCTATTTGCAAAAGAAGAGCTTTGATTCATAGATTTTTTATTAATAACTTAATCTTTTATCAATTCCTATCAACCATTCTTCCTTCTACTTACAAGAAAAGGGATTTGATTTATAAAGTTTTATTCATGGATTTTTTATCCTTTATTTGATGCTCCTTTCTCATGAATTCTTCCTCACTCTTCTTACGAAAGAAGAATTTTCATTCATGGACTCTTAGTATTTGATGATTATTTGCAAGAATAGGGATTTGATTTTGTATAGTCATCTTGATCCTTTTAATGAATCCTTTCTCTTTGCTAAAATTGAAGCTTGATTAAGTGAAACTCATTTATTATGGATTTGACTTGGTTCAAATCATTTGATGAATTTGGTTCTTGATTTTTTTTTTTTTTTTTTTTTGTGGAGAATGAATTCCTCCCTTGCTCTTCTTCCTCCTCTTCTTATTTTTTTTTATGACAAAGGAAGAAAGAAACTTACACATCTTAAGAAGAACCATAAAGCTCTTGCACATCTAAAGCAAAATGCTAGCTTCTCATTTTTCATGTAAAGTTTTTTTTGCTTAACTTCTCATTTTTACTAGCTTGGATAAATTAGTGTAAAGCTTACTTGATATACTTTTAAACAATTATATTGTTGAATGATTCTCCTTTTTGTTGATGACAAAGTGAGAGAAATGATGATTGATAAAAAAATATTGATTTAATCATGAGAAATGATGAATCTTTGGTATCATGAAATGATAAATGACATCATAATCAAAGTTTTAATAACATGCATGTTATGGAAATGATGAATGTTTGGTATCATGAAATGATAAATGACATCATAATCAAAGTTTTAACATCATATATGAAGAGTTAAATGCTTAAAACTTTAATGTCTTCATATCACGTATGATATGCCCAAAATGATGTATCATGAATGAATGCTTAAGTAGCATGTATGATATGCCCAAAGTGATGTTGATTTATTTTTGCTATCATGCATAAAGTGAGTTTGAAATGTAAGGTTTTGAAATTGTGTATGTTTTAATGATGCACATCATATTCATATGTTGATATTGTATATTGCATTTGATCACTATGATAGAAAGTGTTTAACTTGAATTCAAAAGTTGTAATTCCATTTGAGTCCAAGTTTATTTTATCTCAATGTGGCATA
This sequence comes from Musa schizocarpa, assembly GCA_900464855.2. NCBI lineage: Eukaryota > Viridiplantae > Streptophyta > Magnoliopsida > Zingiberales > Musaceae > Musa > Musa schizocarpa. The sequence continues at coordinate 15,880,367 of LS990919.1, forward strand.
TAAATAGGGAGAGTTAAAGTTAACTCCATCATCAATTGGTTGTCATCATAAAAAATGGAGAGATTATTGAATCACAGATTTTGATGATGAAATCAATTGATAAATTAATGATCTAATACATGTGTTGAGATAAGTGTTGTAGGATTAACTATGATAATGGATACGGCATAAAGTAGATATTGGGCTGGAGTAAAAAATCGGATGATATGGCGAAGATTCGAACGATGTGTCGGAAGCTCACCGAGACTTCATTGGGAGTTCGTTGAGAGCTCGTCAAGAGTTCGTTAAAAGCTCATTGAGAGTTCATTGGGAGTTCGCTAAGAGTTTGCAAAAAGCATACCAAAAAGTTCACTAGAAGTTCATCGAGACTTTCTCGGAAGAACGATTGACATACTGGACAAAGATTACTTAGTTAATGCCTTAATTATCATAGTTAGAATCAAGATTAAGTTAGGATTAGGAGGTAATCTCACTAACTCATTTAGGGGCCAACTGGGCCTAAAATAGGGTTGAGTTAGGTTAGATGGAAGGCTCACTCAACTATTTGGAGCCATACCAAGCGGTGGCACCACCTAGGGTGGGTAGTGGAACTGCTTGAGGCTTATCCTTCCAAGTGGTTTGGGTGGTGGTACCGCCCAGACTAGGTGGTGGTACCATCGGCAGTTAATGCTACCAGGCGATGGTACCATCATAGTCTAGTTTTCGAGGCTCTATTAGGCAATAGTACTACCAGACTGGTACTACCGCCTGACAGGGTGGTGGTACCGCCTAGTGTTAGAGTGCTTGGCGATGAAACCACCCAATAATAGTGGTGGTACTGCCAATACCCCAGAAATCCGGGAAGAGACACTTTTTGGCTCAAATTATGAAACCTTTAGGGCATATAAATACCCCACTCCTTTCTGCATAAAAAGAGAATGAAAAGTGCAGAAAAGTGTGAAAAAATCTTTAAGTGCTGGGGTGTAAAAGTGTTGTAAAAGTACCAAGAGTCCTCCTCCTCTTTCTTCAGCTTTGTAATCATTAGAGAAGAGGTGTGAGGCTTATAAGGGTTGTATCCTAAACCTATGAAAAGGAGAAAAGTTTTGTAAGAATGTAGTTGGTCTTCGCCTATTGAAGGAAGACTATTAGTAGACGCTGGTGACCTTGTTGGAGGAGGAATTGAAAGTGGGCGTAGGTCACAATGACCAAACCACTATAAACCTGGTGCGTTATTTCCTTACTACTTTCTTTCATTACTTATTTGCACTCTATGCTTTACATTTACTCTAAATTATTACTTTCATTACTTTTCGATACGAGCTTTGACAAAATGATTTTATCAAACGAAACTTTCTAAATTATTGTAATAGTTATCATTGCACTAATTCACCCCCCACCCCTCTTAGTGTCATATTGATCCTAACACCTGGCACACAAAAGTGAAATTTTGTAAACTTGTTCAAAATAAAGAAGGCTTTATGATTTCATCTATACGTAGTGATTACGGTGGTGAGTTTCAAAACCCCATGATTTCAAAAACTTTTGTAAATCAAATGGGTATAACTATAATTTCTCTACTTCAAGAAACGCATAACAAAATGGAGTAGTTGAAAGAAAAAATAGGAGTTTACAAGAAATGATAAGAACCATATTAAACGAACATATAGCCTACCCAAATATTTTTGGGTAGAAGCCGTTAACACAACATGCTATGTCATAAATAGGGTTCTAGTAAGACTATTACTTTCCAAAACTCCTTATGAGTTATGGAATAACAAAAAACCCAATGTTGTATATTTTAAAGTTTTTGATTTTAATTATTTTATTTTAAACGAAAAAGATGCCTTAAGAAAATTTGATGCAAAATCCGATAAAAGTATTTTTCTTGATCATTCTTCTACTTCTAAAGCATTTTGTATGTTTAATAAAATAACTTTAGTTATAGAAGAATCTATTCATGTTGTTTTCAATGAGATTTCCGAATCCAAGAAAAATGATTTTGATGATGATTTTGATCTCAATGGTTTAGATTTGAATGAACCCTCTCCTCCCACTTGTAACTTGGATGCATCTTCTTTCAAAGAATCCTTACCTAATGATTAGAAATATATAGATGCTCATCTTAAGGAGCTAATCATTGGAGACACTTCAAAAGGTGTTCAAACTCGTTCTTCTCTTCAAATTTTTATGTGAATGTAACCTTTTTGTCTCAAATTAAACCTAAATGCATTGATGAGGCCCCGAAAGATGATTCATATATTATTGTAATACATGAGGAATTAAATCAATTTGAGAGAAATGAGATGTGGAAGCTTGTTCCTAGACCTAGCGACCATTTGGTAATTGGTACTAAATGGGTCTTCAAAAACTAGCATGATGAACTTAGTATTATAGTTAGAAACAAGGCTAGATTAGTGGCCAACGGTTTCAATTAAGAAGAATATATCGATTATGAAGAAATCTTCGCTCTTGTAGCTAGACTTGAAGCCATAAGGATTCTCAATGCCTATACTAGTTATAATAATTTTAAATTATTTCAAATGGATGTTAAAAGTACTTTTCCTAATGGCTTTATTTCTTAAGAAGTTTATGTTGAAAAACCTCCTGAATTTTTTGAGAATGCTAACTTTTTGTATCATGTGTTTAAGTTGACTAAGGCTCTCTATGGATTAAAACAAGCCCCTAGGGCTTAGTATAAGAGACTTAGTTCTTTTCTTATTCAAAATAATTTTATGAAAGGCAAGATTAATACTATATTATTTATCAAATATTTTGAAAATAATTTTCTCATTGTTCAAATTTATGTTGATGATATCATTTTGGATCTTCAAATGAGTCTTTATGTGAATATTTTGTCAATAGTATGAGCCATGAATTTGAAATGAGTTTGATGGGGGAATTAACTTTTTTCTTAGGTTTACAAATCAAATAATTTAGTGATGGATTTTTGATTAGTCAAACAAAATATACTTTAGATCTATTAAAATGATTTAATATGGATAATGCTAAGGCTATTAATACACTAATGAGTACTTCTACAAAATTAGATATAGATATTAATGGAGAATGTTTTGATCAAAAGATTTTTAAGGGTATGATAGATAGTTTATTATACCTCATAGCAACTATACCCGATATCATGTTTAGTGTTAGACTATGTACTATATTTCAATCTAATCCTAAGTAATCTCACTTAAAAGCTATTAAAATGATTTTTAGATACCTAAAATGAACTCCTAATCTAGTATTATGGTAGCCAAAAACTAGAAATCATGAATTGATTGCTTATACCAATGCTGATTTTGCTGGGTGTCAAATAGATAAAAAATGTACATTTAGAACATGTCACTCTTAGGTCATGCACTTGTCTCTTGGTTTTCAAGAAACAAAACTCGATTGCATTATCTACAATCAAAGCTGAATATATAATAGCAGATGCATGCACAAGTTATATGGATCAAAAATGCTTTAGAAGATTATGAAATTTATTTGAAAAATATTTCTATAAAATACGATAACACTAGTGCAATATGTTTAACTAAGAATCTTATTTAACACTCTAGAACTAAACATATTGACATTATGCATCATTTTATAAGAGATCATGTTAATAATCATGACATATCTTTAGAATTTGTTAATACAAAGTATCAATTAAAAGATATTTTTATAAAATCATTAAATGAGGAATAATTTGATTTTATTAGAAAAGAATTAGGTATGTTAAATCTTTCGAATGCATGAGTTCCTCTTATATATTTTTTGGATTTCTCGGTTTTTCATAACTTGAATTTTTCTTTTAAATCGAGATTGTCTTATATGAATCTTTCCTCTTTCTATTTGCAAAAGAAGAGCCTTGATTCATGGATTTTTTATCTTTCTTTTAATGATCTTCCCCCATTAATTCTTCCTCACTCTACTCACAAAAGAAGAATTTTTATCCATGGACTTTTAGTATATGATTTGATTTTCTTTTTTTGGCATAGACATCTTGATCCTTTATGATGAATCCTCTCTTTTTGCTATAGTAGAAGCTTATCGAATGAAACTTAACTTTCATGAATTTGGTTCTTGGTTTTTTATAGAGAATGAATTCCTCCCTAGCTCTTCTTCCTCTTTTTCTTGTTTTTATAACAAAGGAAGAAAGAAAATTACATATCTCAAAAAGAATCAAAAAGCTCCTGCACATCTAAAGCAAAAATGCTAGCTTTTCTATTTCATAAAGTTTTTGCTGAACTTCTCATTTTTGCTAGCTTGGATAAATTGGTATAAAACTTACTTGAATAATTTAAAACACTTGTATTGTTGAATGATTCTCCTTTTTGTTAATGACAAAAAAAGAGAAATGATAAATGTTTGGTATTATGATCAAAATATTGATTTTAATGCATGAAGTGATAAATGCTTAAAATTTTAATATCTTAGCATCATTAATGTTATGCTCAAAATGATGTATCATGAATGCTTTAGTATCATGCATGGGAGAAATGATGAATGTTTGGTATCATGATTCAAATGTTGATTTAATGGATGAAATGATAAAAATTTTAATGTCTTAGCATCATGAATGTTATACCCAAAATAATGTATCATGAATACTTTAGTATCATGTATGATATACACACAGTGATGATTAATTTATTTTTGGTATCATGCATGAAGTGAGGATGAAAAGTAAAGTTTTGAAATTGTGTATGAAATTTTGATTTGATATATTATATTCGATCCTTATGATCAAAATTATTTCACTTGAATTCAAAGGTCATTATTCCTTTTCAATTTAAGTCTGCTTATCTCAATATGGCATATAGATAGGGGGAGTTGAGGTTAACTTCAACATCAATTGATTATCATTATAAAAAAGGGGAAGATTGTTGAATCTCAGATTTTGATGATGAAATTAATTGATAAATTATTGAGATAAATGTTACAGGATTAACTATGATAATAAATAAGGCATAAAGCAGATGTTGGGTCGGAGTCAAAGATCAGACAATATAATGAAGATTCAAATGATATGTTGGAAGCTCATCGAGAGCTCATCGAGAGTTCATCGAGAGTTCGCCGAGAGTTTATCGAGAGTTCGCCGAGAGTTCGTCCAGAGCTCTCTGAGAAGTTGCGGTCATTGCCGATCGAGATAGGAAGGGGAAGAATCTATAAGATGCAATCTGTGAGATGCATGTGCAACTCACCGACCATAGGAGCAGGCTGTCGAAGCAAGTAGCTGCAAGAAAGCCACCGACTTAGATAGGAGAAGAGATCATTACGATGGCACTTATTTGGACTCTTGACAGAGAGTGCAATGCTGGCCGTTAAAGTAGCAGAGGTGGCCAGTTAGAAGCTTTTGGAGCTCCGACCGGAGTGGTGGCACCATTGCTTAGAGACTTTGCAAGTGTAGTGGGAGTGACGATAGCAAAGAACATAATTTCTCATCGATGAGAAGATAAGTATTGCTCTAAGGCAATGGCTCTGATACTATGATAAACTATGAAATATAATTACAGAGTATGTTTGAGATAGCGAACTTGATGACTATTTATATATATTAGTAAAGAGGATTTTCCTCAACCGCTCAAAGAGTTCCTCATGCAATTGTAGAAATATGATATGCTATTACAACATCTTGTGCAAGCTCACCATCACTATCGGACGAAGCTCAGGAAGGACTGTGCCTTGCCATGCCATCAGCGCCAGCTCTACGTACCGGAGGACGTCCCGAGGCGATGCTACATGTACTTACTGTTAGAAAATAAATAGATAAACAAGTTGTAGAAGTAGTTGATTGTTATTAACATATCCTCCTTCCTTTTATACAGGTTAGAAGGGAGAATTTTCCTCAACAGATTAGAGGATTTCCCTCAACAGAGTAGAGAGATTTCCTCAAACAGTTAGGAAATCTCATCTACTTATCATGCCCCCGCAAGATGGTGCGCCGATCAAGGAGGCCAATCTTGGACTGATGTAATGCAAAAAGTTTACGAGCTACAGGCTTCGTAAATGAGTCGGCCAATTGATCAGCTGTATGAACATGAGAAACACGAAGTTGACGGCGGATAACTTGATCGCGTACAAAGTGGAAATCGATAGCAATATGTTTCATACGGGAGTGGAATACCGGATTAGCGCACAGATAGGTAGCTCCAATGTTATCACAATATATTGTAGGGGTGGAGTCGATGTTGAGTTCTTGGAGTAGATTCGTGATCCAATTGAGTTCTGCAGTGGTAGCGGCAATGGCACGGTATTCAGCTTCAATTGTAGACCGAGCGACTGTCTTTTGCTTCTTAGAACTCCAGTTGATTGGATGTGCACCAAGGAAGATAATATACCCTGATGTGGATGTTCTATCATCAAGGTTACCTGCCCAATCAGTATCGGCAAAGGCATGAAGACAAAGTGGAGAGTGTTTACGAAAAAAGAGTCCATGATTTAATGTCCCTTTAAGATATCGTAGAAGTCGCTTGACCGCAGACCAGTGTAAAGTAGATGGTTGATGCATAAACTGTGATAATTTATTGACAGCAAATGAGATGTCTGGGCGTGTGAGAGCTAAGTATTGTAAAGAGCCAACAATTTAGCTGTATTGAGTGGGTTCTGTAGCAGGACTTCCATCCGATAATTTGAGAGAACCACTAGTAGAGATGGGGGTTGTAACTGCATTTGCATCCTGCATGTTTGTCTTTAATAACAAATCTTGAATGTACTTGCGTTGTGATAAAAGGAGACCGGAAGATGTGAAGGTAGCTTCGACGCCCAGAAAGTAGCTCAAGGGTCCGAGATCCTTAAGCGAGAATTGAGCTGCCAACTGTTTGATGAACGCTTGAATGCTGATGGGATTGTTGCCTGTGACAATAATATCATCCACATATACCAGAATATACATTGTGTTTCCATGATAATATCGCAGAAAACAACGGCGTCGATTTGGAGTTAAGAAAGCCGGCGTAAATAAGAAATGAGCTAAGTTCAGGTGTACCAAGCTCTGAGCTCCAATCAAAGTCCATAAATGGCTTTCCCGGTTTGCAAACATGCTGTGGATACTTGAGGATGAGTAAAACCGGGGGTTGTTTGCATAAAAACATCTTCGGATAGAGATCCCAGAGAAATGAATTATTAACATCCAATTGTCGTAATTGCCAGCCTTTAGTGGTAGCCGGACTCAAGATGAGCCGGGATTATAGTGGGTTTAACAACAGACTAAACGTCTCTCGGAAATCAACCCTGTGTCGTTGATGAAACCCTTTGGCGACCAAGTGTGCCTTATATCGGACAACAGAGCCATCCGGGTTCCGCTTTAATTCTAAAGACCCACTTACACCCGATGATGTTTTGTGAAGGATGGAAAGGAATGAGATCTCACGTTGAATTATGGAGGAGGGCATTATATTCTTCACTCATGGCAAAGACGCCAATGTGGAGATTTTTGGGCTTGAGTAAAGGTGGTGGGTTCAACGTTGGGGATGAGGAATTCATGATAGCTTGAAGGTTAAGTACCGACGAGGTTTAAAAATACCATGCTTAGAGAGAAAGTGGTCATAGGATGATTAGAGATGACAGGATTGGGAGGTGATGTTGGGTGAGGATCTGGGCAAAAAGTCGGGTCAAGTGGAGACACGCCAAGGGCACTTGGGCAAGAAGGAGATAAAGAGGATGGTTGTGTCTCTAACATATTGCCCCATCAATTGGGGAAGAGTGGAGTAGAGTAGGAACGGACAAGTGTTGAACCGGAGTGATATAGTGGGATCGGGGGGGGAAGTAGACGGTCATGGGAGGCTCGTCCCGATTGGACCGAAGGTATACCCTAGTGAGATAGTGAAGTGGTCCGTATGGCGGGATATGGAAGGGTTTGGAAAGGAAAGTTAGACTCAACAAAGACAACGGACGTGATATGAAATTTTGTGAGTGTGGAGATTATAGCAAATGAAAGCATTATGTTCAAGTGAGTAACCAATAAAGACACAAGGAGTAGATCGAGATGTTAACTTATGAGAGAGGCATAGGGATGTAACCAAGGATAACATAAACAACCAAACACTTTCGGAGTTTACGGGGTTAGGGTTTGTGAAATAGTGTGTCAAAGGGGACCGGTATTGTAGAACCGGTGTAGGCATTCGATTAGGGTAGACAAACAGTTTTGAAAGGTCGCTGTCCCCTAAAAGTTGAAGGCATGGAAGCCCCGATGTAGAAGTGTGAGTCCAGTTTCTACTATATGCCGATGTTTGCGTTGTGCGTAACCAACTAGTTGAGGCGTATGGGGGAGACTTGAGGTGTTGAATGCCACAAGTCGAGAGATGGGATGCCAGTTTTGATATTCACCACCACCATCATAGTAGAGACTGTCTTAATGGTAGATCTGAAAATAGTTTTTCACCAACTTCGAAAGTGGAAAAAAAATGCAAGAAACGCCGATTTATGGGAAAGAGGATATATCCATGTGTACTTAGAGAAGTGATCTACAAAAATAACATAAAATCGAAACTTATCAAAAGATAAGATTGGAGCAGGACCCCAAACATCAGTATATATAATTTCAAAAGGTTTAGAAGAGGAAATGGAAGATGAGCCAAAAGGCTGCCGATGACTCTTATTACTAAGACAAGCATCACAATGCATCATAGAATTAGTGGACTTAAAAAGAGGAAGAGAGTGACGAGATAATAATTTCTGCTGAATAAAGGACGAGGGATGACCAAGCCGACGATGCCACACATCAATTGGAGCCAAATGAAAGAATGAACAATTAATGGGTTATTCGAGAGGTTGACGGCCATTCAGAAATGTTGTCTTTATTCGGCCTTGGACCAATGATGCCCCGTGCTCAAGTCCTTAACAAGAAAAGAATCGAAAGAATTCAATGGAAGTATTGTTATGTTTGCAAAATTGAGAAACGTAAAATGAGGTTGCATTTAATATGAGGAGCACATAAAACATCATCGAGTCGAATTGCCGCCAGGAACCAAAGATGAGTTATAGGAAGTCCTTTACCATCACCGATGATGATATCTTCATCGCCACCATAGGGATTGTGAAGAGACAAATTCTGAAGATCAGCGGTGATGTGATGAGAGGCACCAGAGTCGACAATCCAATTGGACTAGCTAGGTGTCGGAGAAGTTAGGAGATTTGCCTGAGGCCAGTGTGACGGAGCAGGGAGGCGGGAACGAGACCGGCAAACTTTAGCGGAGTGGCCGACTTTGTCACATAGTTGGCAAACGACCCGTCTTTGATGGCTCGGTAGGGCAGGACGCCAAGACGGATGATGGTTGGAGTTGCCACTTTGCGAGAAGTGATGACTAGGAGGATAGGAGGGGTGTTGCATGGAACTCACAGAATCAAGAGGCGCATTAGCCAAACCTTGGGTGATGTTCGGTGAGTACCGAGTGCTCTTCCGTTTAGACTTATGACTGACTTGAGCAGTGATAGTTGATCCAGGTAGTTTGTCCACACGCTTCAAGTACATCTCGTAGTCAGTCAGCTTATCATAGAGATCTTCAAAAGAGACTGGCGAGTCGCATGCCCGAATTGCAGCAGCCAATTCCTTGTAGTCGGTGTCGAGACCATTGAGGGTATGAATGACAACCTCTTCGTCACATAGAGAATGACCTATTAAGGCCAAGTCATCAATGATAACCTTGATGTGTTGTAGATAATCAGAGATACTACTTCCCTCTTGTTTTGTCACCATAAGCTTGGATATAGAAGATCGAGCTTGCAGTACGCCGAATGATTTTCCGTAGGCGCCATAGTGTAGACCATGCATCGCCAAATCACACATGAAGATATCAAGGGAGCAAATGATCCAAAGAATCAAGCTTGAATGGCTTGGAGGATGAGACGATCTTGACGAAGCCACAGCCAGTGAGCCGGATTGGGTAATCGGACCGGGATCGCCGGGATGTTGAGCATGGCCGGAGGACATCTGAAAGAGCCATCAATGTAACCTAGCAAGTCGTATCCAAATAAAAGATTAGAAAATTGAGCTCGCCCGGACGCATAGTTGCCACCCTTTGATAACTTAAAGGGTATCAGCGTGGCAGCATTGATGGAGATAAGCCCTGTAGAAGAATAAGAAGTGGGAGTCCCTATAGGAACTGAAACATCAGAAGAAGTGAACGAAGACTTTTTTATTTTTTTCTCTTCGTTTTTTTTTTTTTTTTCTTTTTAAGAAGTGGAGAATGAGGGAGGGGGCTGCTGCTATAGATTGCTGCGGCAGATTGGGCAATCTACAATAGTGCCCAAAGTTGTCGGCAGCTGCTGTGGATTGCTGCTTGCTGCAGCAAATTGTAGAGGCTGCAGTTTGCCGAAAGGCCGCGAAAACTGCAGCGATTCTCAAGACTGTGGTTCACTGCTGTTGATTGCTGCTTGCTGCAGCGGATTGTAGAGGCTGCAGTTCGCCGGAAGATGGCTGCGAAAACTGCAACGGTACTCAAGACTGCGGTTCGCCGGGAAATGGCCGCGAAAATCTGCAGTGTTACTCAAGGAAACTGTAGTGAGAGAAATCTACAGCAATTAGATGTAGACTATGGTTCACTGCTGTGGATTGCTGCTTGCTGCAGCGAATTGGAGAGGCTGCAGTTCGCCGGAAGATAGCTGCGAAAACTGCAACGGTACTCAAGACTGCGGTTTGTCGGGAAATGGTCGCGAAAATCTGCAGTGTTACTCAAGGAAACTGCAGTGAGAGAAATCTGCAGCAATTAGATGTATAGAGGAAAACAGCAGCGAAAGCTGCTGTGGTAGAGGAAGGAAGATGCAATAGTTGCGGTTGCTACTGGCTGGGAAGCCAACCGCGACAAATGAAGGAGGAAGACGCAGCAAATTGCCGTTAAACAAGGAAAGACCGAGCGAGGAAGACACCATCGTTCGCCGCTCAGAGCTATTGAGGAGGAGGACATCGCCGTTAAGGAGGCCGCTGTAGAGGGAAGGCAACAGCAAAATGGCCGCTTCGTAGAGGAAGATGCAGCAGCTTGCGATCGCCGCTGGCCGGAAGCGCGAGGAAGGCACCGCCGTTCGCCGCTCACCACTATTGAGGAGACAAGAGAGAATGTTTTCCTCCTTGCATGACGACGACGGAGAGTGTCTGCTGTAGGCAGCAAATAGGAGAGGGAGCAAGGCCGGCAAAGAAAAAAAGACCGGCGATGAAGAAAAAGAGAAGAAGTGGATGAGCGAGAGCCAAGACAATGCTCTCGCATCGCTCAAATCCCCGTCTTGTGCTTCTTCAAAGGACTCCGCTTGAGGCAGCATGTTATCGTGGCGCTTGGCGCTTTTACAACATGGCGATACACCAAGGAGGAACTGCTCTGATACCATGTTAGAAAATAAATAGATAAACAAGTTGTAGAAGTAGTTGATTGTTATTAACATATCCTCCTTCCTTTTATACAGGTTAGAAGGGAGAATTTTTCTCAACAGATTAGAGATTTCCGAGTAGAGAGATTTCCTCAGACAATTACGAAATCTCATCTACTTATCACTTACGACAAGTCCAGACCTACACATCATCTATATATATGTCAAGACCATGGGGTGGCGGATTGCTCACAAAAAGATTGAACGTGTACTTTAAGGAAGCCTATCCCGCTCGTCACTCTCGTGGGTACGCATTTCTGATGTTGGCATAAGCAAAGGCGTCTGATTTAGCGTAATTTGGCTGAGGATTTCACATCACATGCATTGAGAAACGAAGTTGTTTCTGTGCCAACTGTTGTTTTACATTGTTCTTCCTTGGTATACGGACTACTTGGCTGCCCAGGAAGAAATGGAGAGGCCTGAACATGATTCGGACGAAGAAGGGAATGAGATCGCGGTTGATGCTTGCTGCTGCATCATATTCAGGTAATTGCCAAAGAAAAAAGAGAGGTGGACCCCTATTTGTTTAGTTCCTCCTACACCAATCAAACAAAGAGAGCCCCTGCTTCTTTACCTTGTATTTTTGGAACGGTGTTACCATCTCCATCTCCATCTCCATGTCCATGTCCATGATCGAAGGAGGTTTCGACACCCTTCCAAGGCGACGATACAATACAGCGGCCTTGATGCTATCCAATGTCGGAGGTCGCCGGAGGAAGCAACCGTCCCACCAAGCTATGGCTCCAAGGCCGTCGCCATTCGGCAAGTTGGGCATCGTCGAACGCCAAGAAGTCAGACGAGTCACTCTTGATCCTCTTAAACTTTGAAATCAGAGAACACCAAAGAGTTCACCGGAGAGGACCGTCCCGCCAGCACCTGAGCCCAGGTGACCGGAGCACGTAGAGACGATCTGGCCCCTGTATACTTTTCCTGGAGAACTCATCCATCCACCCACCATGGCAACCGACCTCTCTCGCAATTTAAGGTACTAAGTCTGTACAAACCAGGAGCCCAAATCTTGATACGAGCTCGCTCGAGGGTGAGTCATAGATTAGTTTGGAATTAAAAAGTCCTAAATCAGCCAGGAGTTAGGATTCCTAAACCCAGTAGGAGTATCGACTCCTAAACCAAATCTTGATAGGAATTAAGAAAAGTCGTAAATCAGATAGATAGGAGTTAGTATTCCTAATCCCAGTAGGAGTTGGGAGTCCTAAACTAAATACGAGTATGATTCTTAAACGGTTCCGGACTCGGAGATTTAACACTATAAATAAAAAGTATAGTCTCCCCCAAACCAAACTGAGTACAACACCAAATCAAATCGGATTGAGAGAGTGGAGTTGGAGTGACCCTTCAAAGTTGTTTAGGTATGATCTTACTTTTTATTATTCATTATGGTGTTTCTTTCTCCGCACTTGTGTTTTACTTTCTTTACGATCTCAATTAATTTTTGCCATTTTGAATCTGTTCTGTTCTGTACATAATTTAATCGTATATTCTTTATTCTGACACATATGAAATTATTATTATTATTTTTCAGATTAGATATCGTTTGGGATACCACTGGCATCAATAGTTTTAGCGATCACAGGACAGATTGCCAATGTCGCGCAACTCGCGGGACTTGACGCTGTCCGCCTCATCATCATCATCGTGGAGGCCGCTGCGAAAGCACGAATCCTGAAGAAGAATTGTCGAGAACTGTCGGATTACTTGCAGCTCATTGGCCATCTCTTGGAACCACTCGACATGTCGGATCTCAAGACATATCCTGAGACGAGAGCGGTATTGGAGCGACTGGAGAATGCTCTGAAGAAGGCCTACATTCTCGTCAACATTTGCCAGAATCATAGCTTTCTGTATCTCATGGCCATGGGGTGGATGCTTGAGCATCGGTTCCAGAAGGTAGAAGCGGAGATAGAACGGTATTTGAGGCTTATTCCGCTCATCAATCTCGTGGACGTCCAGCGAGCCAAGGTATATACGCATCTCTATATTCTACGATGTGTTATTATTTTATAATTTTGTACTATTATTGTGTAGTAATTTGAACTTTCATTACCCAAAAAATTAATTTTCGAAGTTCATCTTCTTCTGAGTCCCAATCAAATTTAATTAACAATGCCTTTTATTTTGTTTTTGTTTTTGTTCCCCTCCTCTCACAAGAAGGCCAACCACAGAATGGGAAGTCTACTTTGCTCTAGAGTCGAAAATGCATTCCTTGGGATCTTCAGACGCAGCAATAGGCTTCAGGTAGAAAAACCAGCAAGAAGTGGACTTGGACTTGGAGTCGAAACAGCAGCAGGAACGGGTGGTACCGAGTCGAGGTCGATGCCAACCCAGACCTTGAGACCTTCCCCGCTTAGCCAATTGAAGCGTGCCACAAGGAACTTCTCGCATGGGAACATTGTTGGGGAAGGAGAATTCGCAGTCGTATACAAAGGTCGGATGGATGACAAATTCGTTGCTGTAAAGACATGGAAGCTAAACACCAACCAAGGGTTACAGGAGTGGGTGGTGATTCCCTAGACTTGACTTGACTTGACTTTCCATCCAATATAACGACTATTTGGTCCCCTGTTTTGCTTGCTTGCTTACTAATTCGATTTAATATTCTACTTCTGATTTGTGTGCTTAATTAATTTCTTTTGTTTCCTGTTTCTTGGGGGTGTTGCGCAGAACGAGATGAACGTTTTGCGGAAGCTGTCGCATCCCAACCTCATCAGGCTGCTGGGCTACTGCAAGGAAGAGAACGCCGCGTTCCATCTCGTCTACGAGTTCATGTCTAACGGGAGCTTACAGGATCATCTTCTTGAGAGTGAGTATACTGTATTCTGATATCCGCGCCAAAGAGAAATCATCTGACAGGATCATCTTCTTCAACAGAAGGGAAGCCACCGCTCTCGTGGAAGCTGAGAATTAAAATAGCAATCGGTGCTGCTCGATGTCTTCGTTTTCTACATAAATCGAACAAGCGCATCATCCATCGGGACGTGAAGCCCTCGGTCATCCTGCTTGACTCCGTATGTGATCTTCTCTTTTACGCACGCTTTGTACAACAATCTAATTTCTCTGTTAAAAATGGGGTGTCCTCACCTCAATCTTTGTTCCCTTGCAGGACTTCAACCCAAAAGCTATCCGGCTTTAGGTTGGTCATTGTCAATGAAGGGCCGGACCGGTAGGGGGTCGTGTCTCAACGCATGTCTTGGGCACACTGGATATTTGGACCCCCGTACATCACCACCGTACGCACAACTTATATATATCATGCAAGATAGCAAATTACGTGTTACTCGCCCGTCGTCATTTAATACAGTGAGTGTCTCCTTGATCAATCAGGTCATCCGGACGAAGAGACGCGACGTATGCATTCGGGATGGTGTTGCTGCAGATGCTCACTGGTCGGAAGGTGTTCGATCCTCGATCGACCGTCGCTGAAACGCCACTTGGCACGATTAGCCAAGCCCCATCTCTCATCGGATGCCAAAGAGCTAGCGAGTCTAATGGACCCAAAACTCAATGGGGAGTATCCTTCGGCGGCTTCTCGATCGGCCAATCATCGGGCATGTATCGAGAAGGAGCATAAGCTTCGACCAACCATGAAGGATGTTGTGAAAGTCCTCGAGAAGATTGACGCCATAAGGATAGGAGATTAGAAGTCGTTCATAATTCTGTAAATATTAAAATAATATTCAGAGATCGTACTTGCGGTTGGAATTAGATGAATGGTTCCAAGTGTTCAGTCTTCAGTCGACAACACATTTTGAACGCCTCCCACGTTATACTGCAAACATATTTCTTTTTTTTCTTTTCCTTATTACCACTGCCAATATTTAAATCAATATAACGGGAAATCCAAACAAGATAACCCAATATACCGTCATCCTCGTACCAAGCAACTAAAAGGTAGGCCAACAAATCGGTTCATCAACAATTTGTTAACCCAATAATTCATAAATTAAATATCAAGTTCTCTTCAGCTATACTTGTTCGAGAATAAGCTAAGCTTTGGATAAATAACACAAAATTAATTGGATGGCTGATGTACTCAACAACAGTTGGTGTCTTTTGGTCTGTGCTTAGTCACATCAAAACTCATTCTTATATAAAAGATGCAATACGTGAATCATAATGGTTGTATCCAATTCATTGAATACTTCATTCCGTTCCATATATTACAATGCAAAACATTCTCTAAATGAGCACTTCATAAGTCAATTACTTATTAATGTTTCTCAATCATTCAGGGTACAAACTTTATTCATGCATACTTTATGTGCAAAAAATACTATTTATAAAGTTAAAAATAATATTTCACATCAAATACTAGATAAACTAATAATCTCCATATGCTCCACATAACCTTTTATATTGCATTGTCGACAAACATTTTGGTCATGAGATTCACAATCATTAGCTCAATGCTAGCATGATGAATATCTACTTCAAGCTTTTTTTACGATATTTTATATTGATATGCTTATTGTAACTTTTGATTTCATCATTCTTAGAAAAATATACACCGTTTGAGTTGTCACAATATATCTTTATAAGTTGACTAATTGAATCGATAACTCTTAGTCCCATGTTCTGCAACCATAATGCCTATATAGTAGCTTCACAGGAACCAATAAACTGTGCTTTCGGATGAAGTTCTGCAATCATAATGCCTATATAGTAGTTTTATAGGAACCAATAAATTTTGCTTTTGCCGAAATGCCTATATAGTAGCTTCACAGGAACCAATAAACTGTGCTTTCGGATGAAGTTCTGCAATCATATAGTAGTTTTATAGGAACTAATAAATTTTGCTTTTGCCGAAATGCCTATATAGTAGCTGCACAGAACCTATAAATTTTGCTTTTGGATGAAGTTCTGCAGCTATAATTACTTCACAGGAACCTATATAGTAGGTTCACAGGAACTAATTAAATCGACAATTCTTAGTCCCGAGATGAAGTTCTGCTTTTGGATGAAGCAACTACATTTTGCTACGCTACACCTCTAGCTAATATATATATATATATATATATATATCTCTCTCTCTCTCTCTCTCTCTAAAAGTAACTTTCCAGTGTTCACACAACGTTAAGTTGATTAGAGTGTCTCTAAGTTAGTATATAATCCTTGGTTCTTTATAAATATTTTATTATTTTCTTTGCATAAGATTTGACTTGGTTTCAATATCTCTATTTTAAATTCTTCTCCTCTAATACATTTTAGAGTCCTCGTTGATCCAAAATTCAAGTCTTTAAATCAAATAAATATTTTTTTTATTTTTTATAAAATAATCTCAAAATTTTATATATAAGCTTTTCACTTTAATCAAGCCTTGAAAATTCGAGCAACAATATCGGAAGAACATAGTATTTTGTCATGGTATATGGGACTTAGTCTCATCTCATTTTTCATACGAAATTATGATACGTTCATCAATATGTATAAAGTGAGACTTGTTGCAAAATGATTTTATCAACGTCCAAACTAAGCACCATGACATATTTAGATTAATTATGAAATTAATAATAATTTATATTATTTTATCTTACTTTGTCTAACAATTGGGGATTTTAATAGTTCAACACAAATAATGCATTTCTTATCATATTTCCGACAATATATTTATGAGATAATCTCAAAGCTTTATTGATCATAATATCCCTTAACATATATGTAAGTTGTGCAAGGCCTTTTATAGTCTTAAGCGGGCTACTCATGCTTAGTATTATGAACTTCCAACACATATAGTTTTAGTTGGATTTGACAATTCTTAATATGATAATTCATTATTCATTTATTTTCATGAAGGCATAATCATATTTTTACTATTTATATGGATGACTTAATTATTATTGGTACTAAATTAGCAATAATTAATCAACTTATTTAACAGCTTAGAAATAGGTTTTCTATCAAATATCTCAAATCCCTTAGCTATTTTCTTGGGGTTCAAGTAATTAACATGGCAAATGGTTTATTTCTTTCTCAATAAAAATATATTTATGATATTTTTTATCACACCAAAATGCCTGAAGCCAAAACTATTACTACACTAATTGCTATAAGTGTTCATTGTAAAAAAACTCTATTTGATAGTGCTAATCTCGATGACACCTTCGTGTATCATTTGTTGGCAATCTATAGTAATCGACATTTACTCATTTGAATATTATATATGTAGTGAATAAATTATCTCACTTTATGCATAAGCGTACTACCAATCATTGAATAACTATTAAATGTCTTTTTTGATACTTAATGGGGACTATTGATAATGGCTAATTTCTCTAAAAAGATTTTCCTCTATTACTTCATATACTTTTCGATATCGATTCACCATATAATAAGGATAACAGTATACCTATTAATGCTTATATCATATTTCTTGATCATAATTCAATCTCTAAGAGTTCTAAGAAATAATGCTTTATTGTAAGATCTTCGATAAAAGCTGAATATCGAGCATTTGCTTTTATAATTATTAAACTTTATTGGATTCAATCATTGCAACATGAATTATTTGTCATATTATTTGATCTTCCACCTATATATTGTGACAATATCATGGCAATAAATCTATATGCTAATATTATATTTTACTCTCGAACAAAGTGTATAACTATCGACCTTCATTTTGTTTATGATAAAGTTTAAAATGGTGAGCTAAGTGTCTCTCATGTCTCAGCAACTTACATATGCTCTTATCAAGCCCTTTTCTTGTTAACAATTTCTTCTACTTTGGTTCAAAATCAATGTCAATGATGGGAGCACAATCTTTCAAAGGCATATTAGGAAAGATATTATCGAGAAAAATAAATTATGATAAAATTATCATGATCTTCTCAATTTTTTGATACTATATTATCATGATTTTAAATCATAAAAATTATGATAACATGTTATCATGATACTGTCAATCAATAATGAAGATCATGATCTCAACGTGATCTCCTAAATTATGAAATGATTTAGTGAATATTTCATATTTAATATCGATTAAAAAATATAATTATTATATTTTATAATATCTTTTTATGTATATAAATTAATACTCATTATTAATAAAATTTTAATTTATAATTTCTTCTCACATACAAGGTATATAAATTATTATGACGAGCTTTGCTAGGACTATAAAGCATAACACAAGAAGTCACATCGTTCGTATGGTCAAAAGTGAGATTCTAAAGTCATCTGCCGAACTCCGGGAATACAAGGTAACAGCTCATTAAGTCAACTTTCCATTCCATTGGTGTTATGTGGCCCAATTTTGACACACTTGGTGGTATAACGGTGTCAGCCTTGGGGGCTCTTGCCCTGAATGACATCGTGATGTCAGCTAGGTAGTGGATAAAGGTGATGTGGTGAATATGTGTTTGTTATGTGGCCCAATTCTGGTGGATAATACTTTCTAAGATTGTGGATAATCTTAGAATTAGACGTACGTACCTAATGAAATTTCATCTTCACATGTGCTAAATGCTGTAGAACAGATGAGCATGTCGAACAAATATTTAATCTGTCAATGAGGTCAAGATAATAAATTGACAATATTAATGCTGACATATGTTGTAGATGTTGAATCTCGTATTTTGATGATGAAACAACTTGATATGTGTTTATGATTTAATCCGCGTTTTGAGTGACGTAGGATGCTTGGATCAGGATGAGACAATTAAATACTATGATCATGTTGGGCCGGAGGAACATGTCAGAAGATTGGACGTTGGGCTGGTGGATCGATCGACATATCGATAGAAGGCTTCGGGTCGTGGATTCGGGCATCGGGCCAAGAAGAGCGGATATTGCGCCAAGGACATCGGAGTTGCAGAGTCAACTGGCCGATTGGGCAATAGGCTGCAAGAGAGGACGATATGCCGAAGAATCGGACGAAGCGTCGAGAGACCAATGACATGCCGGACAACTTGATTAATGCTTAGTATTAATTGTCTAGATTGAAGTTTATTTTACATGTGCAGGATTAACTACAATGAAAGTAAGACATGCAGTAGGAGTTGCACCGAAGTCAAGATTATGATCACGTTGGGGGTTCGAGAGTTCGACGGAAGTCCGAACGATCGTCGGAGGTTTTGTGAGAACAAATCCGAGAAGTCCAGGAGCTTGCCAAAGAAGCTCGTCGGAACTCGCCAAATGGATCGTCGCAAGTCCAGGAGTTTGCCAGAAGTCCGCAGGAGCATCGTTGAAGATTCGTTGGATGTTCGTCGGAAGATTGCCAGAAGCTCGCCGAAAGAAGCGATTGACGCACCGAAGCAAGTTGCAGTAAATGTCTTAAGAAATATCGTAGTTAGCATAATCATTAAGTTAGAAATGGGAGGTGATCCCATTAACTTAATCTTGGGGCAATTTGGCCCTTGACAGACCCAAATTGGGCCGAATGGATCACCCCATTCGGACCCAGATTTCTTGGCCAACGGTGGCACCGCCTAAGGCTCGGTCTCTGAGCTCTGCTAGGAGGTGCAACTGCCCCTGACAAGAGGTGGCACCGCCTGAGCTCAGTCTCCGAGCTCTACCAAGTAGTTGAACCGCCCTAGTCAAGCGGTGGCACCACCTGAGCTCGATCTCCGAGCTCTACCAGGAGGTGCAACCGCCCCTGACAAGAGGTGGCACCGCCTAGAGGCTCAGTCTTTGAGCTCTGCTAGGCGATGCAACCGCCCCAGTCAGGCAGTGCGACCGCCAGACCCCGGAATTCTAGGAAATGATAGTTTTGAGCTCGGAATTCAAACTAAATTGGGGCCTATAAATACCCCACCCTTTCAGCAATGAAAGGGCACCGAAAAACATCGAAAATCCAATCTTACTCTATGATTTTTAGAGCTCAAAATTGTTGTATAAGCTAAAAGTTCTCCTCCCTCTTTTCTTCCAAGTTTCGATCTTTCAAGAGAGGAGAGAAAGTTTAAGGGTTGTCTCCTAAGCCCGTTAAAAGGAGTGAAACTGTAAAAGGGTGGTTGGCTTTCGCCTATTGAAGGAAGGCCTCTAGTGGACGTCGGTGACCTCATCGGAGGAGGAAGCCAAAAGTGGATGTAGGTCAAGATTGACTGAACCACTCTAAATCTCAGTTTGCATTTACTTTAAACATCTTATCTTTACCGCAAACCTCCTCAATAACTTACTGCCTTCTGCTCATCTACGAACTTGTTTCAAAGTTTAAGTTTCTGAAATCGATTTTACGTAGGAAACAGTTTTATCATACGAACAACATATTTCGGTTTGCACTTACATTCTGATTTCTATCATAACTGCAAACTGCCTTCATAGATTTACTTTAACGTCATCTCGCTTGATTTTAAGTTAAAGTAATCTTAAAATCGGCTTTCACACCGAAATCACTTTTATCGTGCGAACGCAGATTTAATCGTCACAGTTTTCTACTTTGGTTTAACACCCAAATAGAAATGGCTCTTTTCGACTTTCAAGAGGGTCACTCTCTCATTCATCCTCCCTTTTTCAATGGGATGTACTACACATATTGGAAAACTCGAATGAGAGTTTTCTTGCTTTCGTTCGATTTAAATTTATGGAACATTGTTGAATCCGGTTTTAAAATATCTTCTCTTCTAATGAACTGTTGGAATGATTTGGAGAAGAAGACATTTTCTTTAAATGCTAGAGCTATGAACACTCTATTTTGCGCCTTAGATAAAACGGAGTTTAATCGGGTTTCTTTGTGCGAAACGACTTTCGATATTTGGCGCACTCTTGAAATCACACACAAAGGCACAAGTATTGTTAAAGATTCTAAAGTAATTTTTTTGATGCACGATTTTGAGATGTTTTCTATGGAACCAAGAAAGACTATTGGAGACATGTACACCCGTTTTACGGATGTCATCAATAGCCTAAAAGCACTTAGTAAAAGTTTTTCAGATTTTGAACTTGTGAACAAGATTTTGCGTTCTCTTTCTAAGAAGTGGGATTCAAAAGTAACAGCTTTACAAGAAACAAAAGATTTAAATATTTTTCCACTTGAAGAACTAATTGGTTCATTGATCACATATGAAATGACGTGCAATGCACGTAAAGAACTTGAGAACTACCTTCCAAAGAACATGAAGGATTTGGGACATAGAACATTTGAAGACCACTCGAGCATAAGCTCAAGTGACGGTGAACTTAAACTACAAATGAAACAAAAATTAAAAAGCAAAAAGAACGGAACTACTTGCTTTGAATGCAAGAAGAAGAACAAAAATTGGGATGAATTGAACTCCTCCGAAGACGAGGAGAAAATCAAGAAAGGCGATGTAACAAACTACGCCTTAACGACTTTTGGCGTTGAGGTAATCAAAAAGCCTTTAGTTTATTTTGAGATAACATGATGCTTTTCATGATGCATTTTTTTTAAAAATTTAGTTTTGAATTAATTTTTTGAAAATTAAATATTTAAAAATGAAGATGCAAAAATATGATCATACTCGTAATGATGTAATGAAAATATTAAATGTTTTGATACAATGATTGACGAGATTATGTATCAGATTTTAAAAGTTATCCATGATGATTTGATTTTGATGATTTTGTTGATTTGAATTTGAATGAGCCTTACCTTGATTTCTTGCGCTTACAATTTGAATTTACTATTGAATGAATCAAGATTGTTTTCTATTTAAAAGGAGATTTGTCGAAATGGTTCATGGTCTTTTAATATTCATGATCTTAATAATTATGTTCTTGAAACTTTATGTAAATCAAGATTGTTAATCATGATTCTCTCGTTTTATCAAAGATAATATTTTTCAAAAGGAATCATAAGTTGTTCTCTCTTGATTTTTCGATATCCACAATTCGAGAAAATGTGCCTTGATGCTTGGAACATTTCATGCATAAATTGATTTTTTTGATGATTCAATACTCCTTTGTAATTATGATTTGTTTATTGCATGATATGATTGAATCACTATTATAAGAGAAAAAGAAAATTATTATCTTGCTAGTTGTAAAAGAGAACAAAAATATATGCTAGCTTGAGTGATAAAATGAGAAGTAATATCTCATCACCAAATTCTTCTTGATAGTCTTTATGTGATGATATGAATGCATGAAATATTCATGATTTTGGAATGACACATGCAATACTTATGCTTTTTAATTATGATGTGATGTATTGTATACGATGTGAATCATGATTTAATATGCTATGAGTTGTTGCTAAAATGATGTATTATAAATGTTGATTTAATGTCATGAATGCTCTAAATGATGAATGTTTGGTATCATGATCAAAATGTTGATAAATAGTTAAAAATTTAAGTATCATGTCTGATATGCTCATAATGTTGATTGATTTATTCGGTATCGTGCATAAATGAAATATAAGGTTTTTGAAATTATGCATATTCGAATTTGAAAATATAATGATGCACAAATAAGATTGAAACTTACCTTTGTCATGATTTAGAAATTGATGTAAAGGGTCTTCCCTTCTTTTTGCCAATGACAAAGGCGGAGAAAGAGTTGCTAATGTGCATATCTCAAAGAGAAAGATGCTAGCTTGCATAATTCAAGAAGAAAGAAAAAATTACACTTCTCAAAAGAGAAGAAATTGCTATCTTGAATATCACCGAGAATTACTAGCTTGAAATCTCAAGAAAATGCAAAATGTGCTATCTTGTCTATCTCAAGATGCAAAACATGCTAAACTTGCACTTTGCAACAGAAGCAAAATTGCGAGCTCAAACATTGCAAAGGAAACAAAATTTGCTAGCTTACAACTTATATATTTCAAGAAGTTCTTGAACATCTCAAAATTGTTAGCTTGAATGTCTTAAAATGTTGAATTTTTTTTTTTTGCTAGCTTGTATATTGTAAATTTGCTATCATACTATCATGATGATGAGCATGTCTTATCTTCATTATTGTATTTGAAAAACTATGGCAAAAATATGTCCGAATGATTAAACTTGTTAAAATTATTTTTTGGACTTTCTTGATTGAATGATCAAATCACTTGATTGCCATGATGATTTTACACAATTACTTGCCATGATTACATGTTGGAAATTAAGTGCTTAAATATAAAAATTTCCATGATAATAAGCATGTTTTACCTTCATGATTGTAATTGAATATCTATAGCAAAACCTTGTCCGAATACATGAAAGTATCAAATTTCATTTTTGGATTTTCTTAATCCTAACAATCGGATTTTATGAATACATTATTCTCTTTCGGACTTAATAATCATATGTCATATCAAGTTTAATTCACATCATTGATTTTTAACAAATGGAATCATCTAGCAAATGCATCTCTCTTAGACATATCATGTGAAAAATATTTTTTAAGAAATCGATTTGATGATTCCTTCTTATAAGAGGAAGATATTTTTACATACAAGGATTTGATTCACATACATATCTTGATCCTTGTAAAAATAAAGTGTGCTTTAATATCTTATCGATTTAAACTTCACAAATGGCCTTCCTCTTTCATACAAAAAAATAACAAATAAAAAGGAAGAAGTAATGAAAACTATCAACATGTCATGTTTTCTTGAGATGTTTGTATAATTTGTATCCTATCACTCTTTGTAGAAAAATGACATGAACCGGCATCACACTTATGTTTAAAATTTGCTTATATCATTCTCCTTTTTCATTGATGACGAAGGGGAGAAATATATGAATTAATACTATGAGTGCTATATTTGAAGCAAATGAATAGATGTCATGAATGTCATATTATTATGAGATATCAGAAGAAGCATGCATATGAATTGATGCTATGATTATGCCATGTTTGCATCATCAAGAAATATATGAATTGATGCTATGATTGCTATATTTGCATGTTTCCATCATGCTAAGATATCAAGAACTTGCATCACTATTTTACTTGTTGATATCTTGCCATGTGAAATGTTTGCGTTAAGATATCAAGAATTAGCATCGCAATTTTACATGTTGATATCTTTCTATATGATAAAATGCTACGATTGCTAAACACATGAAATGTACACTTCTCCTTTTTGTTGATGACAAAGGGGGGAAAGTATAATCATGCTATGCATGATGACGTGTTGCAAATATTCATGATGATATTTGCAATGACTTGAATTTAGCTTGAATTCAAGGTTCTATCAATATGGCATATTGATAGGGGGAGTTTGTTTAAACTCCGGGAGTTAAGGTTAACTCCGTCATCAAGTGGTTATCATCATCAAAAAGGGGGAGATTGTTGAATCTTGTATTTTGATGATGAAACAACTTGATATGTGTTTATGATTTAATCTGTGTTTAAAGTGATGTAGGATGCTTTGATCAGGATGAGACAATTAAAGACTATGATCATATTGGGTCGGAGGAACATATCAGAAGATTGGACGTCGGGCCGGTGGATCGGTCGACGTATCGACAGAAGGCTTCGGGTCGTGGATTTGGGCAACGGGCCAAAAAGAGCGGATATTGCGAAGGACATCGGAGTTGCAGAGTCAACTGACCGATTAGGCAATAGACCGCAAGAGGGGACAATGTGCCGAAGAATCGGACGAAGCGTCGAGAGACTAATGACATGCCGGACAACTTGATTAATGCTTAGTATTAATTATTTAGATCAAAGTTTGTTTTTGTGTGCAGGATTAACTACGATGAAAGTAAGATATGGAGTAGGAGTTGCACCGGAGTCAAGACTATGATCACGTTGGGGGTTCGAAAGTTCGACGGAAGTCTGGACGATCGTCGGAGGTTCTACGGGAATAAATCCGAGAAGTCCAAGAGCTTACCAAAGAAGTTCATCGGAACTCGCCAAATGAATCGTCGTAAGTGGATTGTCCAAGAGCTTGCCAAAGAAGCTTATCGGAACTCGCCAAGAGAGGAATTAAACTAATAGGGGTCCACCTCTTAATAGTGATTTGCAGCGAGGTGGGGGACCAGTGACATGGGTGGGACCATCAAAGCAACCACACGATGCGCTTGACCATGTCTTCGTCCAGGTGAGTATTGCATATATATATATATATATATATATATATATATATATATATATATATATTACTGGATGGTTTTTCAAACTGATGGTTTTTATCCACTGCACTAATTCACCCCCCTCCTCTAAGTGCTGACTCGTTCCTAACAGTTGGTATTAGAACATCGTTATTTCTCATTTAGTTTAACACCTAAGAGAAATGACTCTTTTCAGTTTTCAATAGGGTCACTCTCTCATTCGTCCTTCCATGTTCAATGGAATGAACTATACTTATTGAAAAACTCGTTTGAGAGTTTTCTTAGTTTCATTGGATTTAAATTTATAGAATATTATTGAAAATGGATTTTAAAGGTCTTCTCTTCCAGTGAAAGATTGGAATGATTTGAAGAAGAAGACTTTTTCTTTACATGCTCAAGCTATGAATGCTCTATTTTATGCTTTGAGTAAAAATGAGTTTAATCGTATTTCTACTTGCGAAACGACTTTCGATATTTGGCACATTTTTGAAACTACACAGGAAAGCACTAATAGAGTAAAAGATTCAAAGATTAATATTTTAATACATGATTTTGAATTATTTTGAGTGAAACCAAGCGAGACTATTAGAGACATGTAGACCCGTTTTACGGATGTTGTCAATAGTCTAAAAGCACTTGGTAAAAGTTTTTCAAATTTTGAACTTGTTAATAAAGTTTTACGATCACTTCTAAAAATTGGGATTCAAAAATAAGAGCAATACAAGAATCAAAGAACTTGAACCATTTTCCTCTCGAAGAAATTATCGGGTTATAATAACCTATGAGATGACTTGCAATACTCATGAAGAGCTTGAAAACAACCTTATAAAGAATAGGAAGGATTTGAAACTTAGAACAAATGAAGACCACTTGAGCAAAAGCTCAAGTGATGGTAAACTTGAACTTCTCACTATAAAATTTTAAAAGTTTATGAAACAAGAATTAAAGAATAAAAATAAACTTAAGAAGAACGTAACTACTTACTATGAATACAAGAAGAATGAAGCACTTTAGGACAAAATGAGTGCATCCGAAGATGAGGAGTAAATCGATGAAGATGAAGTGGCAAATTTCACTTTTGTGACTTTCTACAATGAGGTAAACAACTCAAACAAAACTCCTTTATTTTATTTTGAAATTACTTGATGCTTTTTTATGAGTTATTTATAAATTAGTTAGTAAAAAATAAAAAAATAAATGTCATGTTTCTTTTTCTAGTTATTTTAAAAAATGATAATGACAATTACATGTTTTATAATAAAAATCAAAATGATTTTAATTAAAAATGACTTATGAAATCATGCTTGATGTTTTAATAATGTAATGAAAATGTTAAAAGGTTTGGTATTATATTAATTGATCTTATATGAGGATTTGAAATGATTTGAAATCATATGTTTTGGAACTATGTGTCATACCTTTTAATCTTGATAATTATTGTGATGATTTTGTATTGCTTTTCGGGTTTAAACATGATGGATGGTTTTTATATGAAAAACTTGAGCATACTTATATGAAATCAATCACATAAAATGAAACACATAAAATATATATATATTATTATTAGAATTAAAATGATAAATCAAATCTCTTGTTTAAAGAAGCCTTATGTTTAATGTATTATATTTTTTGTCATGATGATTTTGATTGAAAATGCTTTATGATTAATGAAATCATATTTGATTTGAAGTAATGATTTAAAATTATGCTTAATGAGTTTATATTTTGAAATTATGAATGTTTTGATTTGGCATAAATGACAAAGGCATGCTTGTATGAAATAAAAAGGAAATATATTTTTTTAAAAAATTTCTCAATCCCTACCTTATCAAGTTTTCAAACGACGAGATTGATAAATCTATTTTTATCATTTTTGTGAATCTCTTGGACTATTGAAATGATTTTGATAATTTGAATTTGAATGTGTTTTATCTTAATTCTGATATTAATTTTTTGGAATTACTTAAGATTTTTTTTTCAAGATCTCTTGTTCGTACTCCTACGATTTTTTTCTTGGTATTTTATTTAAGAAGAGATTTACTATATGAATCATGTCTTTTCGTATTCACATGATCTTATCCTTTATAATATGATTTTTTTTAATTCCTTGAATTCATGAATTATATATCTCATAACCCAATTAATTTTTTTTCTTGGTATTCTTCATGTGATGATATGAAATTATGCATGAAATACTCATGAAATTATGTTGATACAATTGAATCTCGGATTCTAATGATGAAATCAATTGATTTGTTTGATCTAATCTATGTTTTGAGTAATGTAAGACTAGCTTTAATTAAGGAGAGGTAAATTGATTAAAGGAGGAATCATATATTAGGCCGGAGTGAACATGTTAGAAGATTAGATGTCGAGCCGGAGGATCGATCGATGTGTCTGTAGAAGGCTCATGCCGTGATTTCGAGCATCAGGCCGAAGGATCGGATATTGCACCAAGGAGATCGGAAGTTGCGGGAATCAATATGCCAATTGGGCAATATGCTAAAGGAGAGGACGATGCACCGAAGGATCGGACGAGTGCCGAATGAACCAATGACATGCTGGACAAAGGATTCATGCTATGTAATCATTTGTACAAGATCAAAGTAGTTTGGGGGGCTAATTGAGTTAACTTTTGGTGTAATCATGCTAACTTAATTAGGAGCCAATTAGGCCTTATTGGGAATGATTTGGGCTTATTGGGAGGCCCATTAAATGACCCAAAAGTTGGGTTAGGCAGTGGAACTGCTTGTGAGTTGGAAAACTAAAAAAACTTCGTCTCTGAGGCTATCAGGTTGTGGTACTACTAGAATGGGTAGTGGTACCACCCAGTGATAATGTGTCAGGCGATAGTACTGCAAGATTGAGCGGTGGTACCGCCTAGTGTTAGGTTGTAGGTGATGGTACCGCCCGTACCTAGAAGACCCGAAAGTTTAAATTTTTAGCTCCATTTTTTAAACTATTTGGGGCCTATAAATACCCCACTTCGGTAGTAAGAAAGGAGCAATAATTCTAGAGGAAAAAACTGAGTAAACTCTGCCAAAACATTAAGTTCCCTCCTCCTAGTGCTTAGAGTTAGTCCTACGGGAGGTGTGTGAGGGAATACTTGTAAAAGAGTGACTTGTAAAGGTTATCTCCTAAACCTGTGAAAAGGAAAAAGTGTTGTAAGAGGGTAGTTGGTCTTCACCCATTAAAGGAAGCTCGATAGTGGATGTCGGTAGCCTCGACGGAGGAGGAATCGATAGTGGATGTAGGTCACGATGACCATGCTAATCATAGGTGCCAAACAAGCTAATCATGTGAGTGATAACACGTGTGACTTGACACAAAATCTTTTTGCTTATTATATTTTGATATTTATCACTTTATATTGATTATTGCATATATGCATGTATATATTGTGATGTCCTTGGATCTGTGTAATGGGAATCGGATTGTGATGAGATTACGATAATGAGACCGATTCACCTTTAAACACAGATCCTAAATAATCTCAGTCATAGGTGTTGAATCTCGGATTTTGATGATGAAACCAATTAATAGTGTTTATGTTTTAATCTACGTTTTGAGTGACAAAGGATGCTTCGATCAGGATGAGACAATTAAAGCAGGAAAAATCATGTTGTGCCGGAGGAAAAAATGTTAGAAAATTGGATGTCGAGCCGGAGGAACAGTCGACGTAATGACAGAAGGCTTCGGGTCGTGGATTCAGGCATTGGGCTAAGAAGAGCATATATTGTGCAAAGGATATCAGAGTTGCGGAGTCAACTGACCGATTAGGCAATAGGCCGCAAGAGAGGACGATGCGTCAAAGAGTTGGACGAAGCATCGAGGGACCAATGACATGCCGAACAACATGATTAAATACTTAGTATTAATTGTCTAGATCGAAGTATGTTTTACATGTGCAGGATTAACTACGATAGCAAGGCATGGAGCAAAATGAAGTTCCGGAGTCCAGAATGCAATTATGTTGGGAGTTTGAGAGTTTATCGGAAGTCCGGATGTTCGTTGGAAGTTTTGGCGGAACTAGCCGAGAAGTCACGGAGCTTGCCAAAAAGCTCGTCGAAACTCTCCAAGAAGATTGTCATGAAGTCTAGGAGCTTGCCAGGAGTCCGTTAGAACATTGCCGAGAGATCGTCGGAAGTTCGCCGGAAGATCGCTGGAAGAAACAAGACTTACGGACTTGTTTAGCTTAGAATATGTCTTAGGAATCGTAGTTAGCACGTAATTGGGCTTGGATTTGGGCCAACCCAATTAAGAGCTAGCTAGGCCCATGTAAGAACTATGTTGGGTCCAATAAGAAGCCCAAACAGTGTCCCAAGAAGTCTCACCGTCATGGCACAGTCTTCGAGATTATGTCATGTAGTGGTACCACCAGTCTGGGCGGTTGTACTACCCCTAGCATGGTGCTATGCAGTGGTACCGCCCAGCACTAGCCCCCAGGTGGTGGTACCGTCCAGGAAAATGTCAGTCAAACTGACACTGGGCGGTGGTACCGCCCAACACAGGCAGTGGTACCACCCATGCCCGGGGATCCCGGGATAGAAAAGTTTTAGGCTCCAAGTTTGAATCAACTTGAAGCCTATAAATACCCATCTCATAAGCACAGAGAGTCTAAAAGCAAAGAAACACTACTGAAATCTTGTGTGATCTCCTCTCCCTCTTCTAAAGTGTTAGACTAGTTTGAGAGAGGAGTAAGTGAGTGCTTGTAAGATTTGTCTCCTAAACCCAGAGAAGAGGGGTGTAAAAGGTGATTGGCCTTCGCCTATTAAAGGAAGGCCTCTAGTGGATGCTGATGACCTCGTCGGAGGAGGAAGCCGAAAGTGGATGTAGGTCACGTTGACCGAATCACTCTAAAATCTCGGTTTGTATTTCCTTTGAGCATCATTCTTTACTACAAACCTTTTTAATTTTTTACTGCCTTCAAGCTATCTTTATGCTCTTACTTTGTCTTCAAAGTTAAGCATTTCCGAAATCGGTTTCAATATACGAAAAAATTTTCTTAAATCAAGGTTTTTACGTTGTGGATAATACATTAGACCAACATCACTAGACCAATTGTTTTAGGAATGTCTGAGTCTCCAAAGGATAATTGCCTATGACAATAATATTATCCACATACACCAGAATATATATTGTGCTTTCATTATGTTAGTATATGAATAACAAGGTATCAGACTTCGAATTAATAAAGCTAATTGAGGTAAAAAATGAGCCAAGTTCAGTATACCAAGCCCTTGGAGCTTGACGAAGCCCATAAATATATTTTTGTAGTTTGTAGACATGCCTCAGATACTAAGGATAAATGAAATCAAGAAGTTGGTGCATAAAGACATCTTCAGTCAAAGACCCCTATAAAGAGGCATTGTTAGCATCCAGTTATCGAATGTGCCAGCCTTTTGAGATGGCTAAACTCAAGATAAAACAGATTATTGTAGGTTTAACAACGGGACTAAATATCTCTATGAAGTCGACACTAAGTTGTTGATGAAACCCTTTGGCGACTAGACATGCTTTATATTTGGTAATAGATCCGTCTGAGTTCCACTTAATTCGAAAGACCCATTTATACCCGATGATATTTTGTGTGTGATGAAAGGGTACTAAGTTCCATGTAGAATTTTAGAGGAGAGTATCATATTTCTCACACATGGCTTTACGTAAGTAAGGAGATTTTTAAGCTTGTGTGATTGTAGTGGGTTTACTACCCTTAGTGGAGGAAGTTGTTATAGCATGTAGGTCAAGGACTTGACATAGTTTGAAAATACCACTTTTGGAACGTGTTATCATTGGATGTCTAGGGGCGAGAGAAGTGGTAGATTGTGTTGTTGGTATAGCCGGGGGTGAGTCACTATCATGGGTCGGGCTAGATACCGGCACGTCAATGTCACTAGGTCTAGGAGAAGGTAGAGCTAGTAGCAATGTTGTCGAGGGTAGTACTTCATTAATAGGGGATACATGTGAGGAGGGTAGTGGAGAAATAATAGAGGGAGTGAGAAGCTGTTGAATTGGAGTAATAGTAGTGTGCAGATCTTGAGGGTAAGGACTGGACAATGACGTGGAAGGTTCATGTGATGAGATCGAAGGGATACTCCAATGATGTATGTTTATCAGAGTAGCCTACAGAGTATGATGGTTTTGAAAAGGAAAGACACACTCATAAAAAATAACATAACGTGATATAAACACTTTTTTAGTTTGGGGTTCATAGCATCGAAAAGCATTATATTCAAGAGAGTAGCCTATAAAAGT
This sequence comes from Musa schizocarpa, assembly GCA_900464855.2. Classification (NCBI taxonomy): domain Eukaryota; kingdom Viridiplantae; phylum Streptophyta; class Magnoliopsida; order Zingiberales; family Musaceae; genus Musa; species Musa schizocarpa. Next base: position 15,911,905 of record LS990919.1, read on the forward strand.
GCAAGGCTTAGATCGTGGTGTTTGCTTATGTGAGGCATAGGGACCGAGCCATGGATAATAAAAACAACCAAAAACTTTAAGTTTATAAAGGTTTAGAAGCTTGTGGAATAGTTTTTCAAATGTTGACTGGTATTGTAAGACTGGAGTAAGCATACGATTAATGAGATAGACTACAGTTTGAAAAGTTGTTGACCAAAAAGTTGGTGGCATGGATGCTTGATATAGAAGTGAGAGACCAATTTCAACCATATGCTAATGTTTTCATTCGGTAGAGCCAACCAATTGGGGAGTATATGGGGGTGACTTGAGGTGTTGTATACCATAAGTGGAGAGGTAGGATGTGAGGGCTTGATATTTGCCTCCACCATTAGAGTAAACTGTTCTAATGGAAGATTGAAAAAAATTCTCGACCAACTTTTTAAAGTTGGTAAATACCGTAGAAACATCATATTTATAGTAGAGAGGATAAAACTATATGTACTTAGTGAAACAGTCTACAAAAATGACATAAAAATAAAACTTGTCAAAAGAAGGAATTGGGGTAGGGTCCCAAACATCTGTATAAATAATTTCAAATGGTTTAGAGCAATATATGGAGCATGTCCCAAAAGGTAGTCTTTGACTTTTATTGTAAAGACAAGCAATAAAAGATGAGGGATGACCAAGATGACAATGTCATACATCAATTGGAGTTGCAACTGAAGAGTGAACAGTAGGCTAGGTAATTTGCGAAGTGGATGGCCACTTATAAATGTTGTCTTTGTTCTGGCTCTGGACTAAAGATGCCCCCGTACTCAAATCCTTGACAAGAAAAGAATCAAGAAAGAATTCAATAGAGGTATTATTTTGTTTATAGAATTAAGAAATGGAAATGAAGTTTCGTTTAATGTGAGGTGCACACAGAACATCATCGAGTATAAAAGTTATGGTAAATGAACTAAGCGTTGAGGAACCAGAATGAGTAATAGGAATTCTTTTATCGTCACCGATAATAATATCTTCATTTCCGCCATAGTTATTGTGGATGGATAAATTTTGAAGATCAGAGATGATGTAATGAGAGGTGCCAGAGTCCATAATCCAATTAGGTTGACTAGTAGTCGAAATAGCCATGAGATTCACCTAAGACCATCGTGATGAAGTAGGGAGTCTAGGGCGAGACCAACAGACTTTCGCGAAGAGTCCAACTTTATCACATAGTTGACAAATGACTTTTTGGTGGCTTGTGATGTCAGGACACCACAACTGATTATTATAAAAGTTGTCACCTTGATAGGGATGAGGGATGTTTGGTTTGGGACCCATAGGGTTAGGAGGTAGCTTAGTCAAACCTTTATTGATGTGCTTATTGTACTGGTTGCTCTTCCTTTTTGATTTTTAACTAACCTGAGCTATAATAGGTGGTCCGGGCAACATGCCATCATGCTTCAAGTACGTCTCATATTCTGTCAACTTGTAATAGAGTTCTTCGAGAGATATTGGTGAGTCACATGCCCGAAGTGCTACTGTCAGTTCTTTGTACTCGCCTCCTACGCTATTAAGGGTATGGACTAGGACTTCTTCATCATTGAGGGAATGACCTATCAAAGCCAAGTCATCAATGATAACTTTGATATTTTGTAGATAATCAGCAATAGTACTTCTCTCTTATTTCGTTTTCATCTGATTGGAGAGAAATCCGAGCATGCGAGTATATGAGTGATTTGCCAAGGTGGTTTGCAACATGTACCATGCTTTTGCATCAGTCGTACATGAAGATATCAGTGGGGCAACAAATCCAACAACTGAGGCTTGAATAGCTTGGAGGATGAGGCAATCTTGGCGTAACCATAGTTTATGGGCTAGATTTGGCACAAGACTAGGTTCTCCTAGGATGTTGACCATTGTAAGTGGACAATGGAGAGAGTCATTGACGTACCCTAATAGATGATATCCAAATAGGAGATTAGAAAGTTATGCACGCCAAGATGCATAGTTACCGTCTTTGGATAATTTGAAGGGAATCAGTACTGCAGTATTGATGGTGATAAGCCTATAGGTTGAGAAGTATTATGTTTCCATGTAGGAATAATAACTGAATGTCAGAGTTAGACGATGAAGGCATTTGAGCAATTTGGGAGTCGTCAGCTGTAGAAAGGAGGTGGAAGACAGCTGCGACGAGGGGGAGGTGGAAGACAGCTGCGACGAGGAGCAATGTGTCTTCTAGAGGCATGGTTGCAGTAGTGAGCAAGGCAAAGTTGCTGTAGTTCTACAGATCTGGTGGCTATTGGAAGTTCTCCTACTGTGACTATGGGAGCTGAAGATAGAGGCAGCAATGAGAGAAAAAAAAAGGGGTGGGAAGGCATGCTGTCGACTATGAAATCTGCTGGATAGGTTATGGCAATGGGGAAGAGGAAGGCACGACGGATGACACCAGGTAGCAGGTGCTGAATCTAGGTGTTACAAAAAGAGCAGAAGACTATAGGTAGGAGCATCAATTACTGAAGCAACGACACCTCGATGATGCACCTTGATGTGCTTTGGTGTGGGTTGAAGGAGCAGTTCTGGAAGATTTGACAACCCAAGCAGTTCACAAGAACCAAGTGAGGTAGTCGATAGAGAGGCTGAATCTTGGCAAATCAATGAACTTTTTTCATCTGCTTTGTGGAGGAGTTCAACAGCACGGCGATGGATGTATAAACTGGGACACCGGACCCGATGCTCAAGCAATGGCAGCTTCTTCTTGGTCGGCCCAGCTGATCATGGCAGCTGCCAAAATGCACTATGCTGATGTCCAGCTTTTATTTGGATAGTAGAGAATCGCCTCTTGGAGCGTTACCATAATTGTGGTTGTTTATAGAGGGCAGCAGAGAGCGGCTTGCGACCAGAGAATCATAACCGCCATAGGAAGAGAAGCAGCAATAGATCTCAGTCGAGATCTATTGACAAAGAGTTCTTCACTGGTGAGGAGGGGAGGCGCAGCAGCGGAGGCATTCCAGAGAGGCGTCATAACGAGGGAGAAAGGGGAGGCAATGCTAGTGAGCACAGCACTAGAGGCGCCACGGTGGAAGGGTACGGACGCTACGCTGGCGCAGAGCAACAGTGAAGATAGTTCTCATTTGCCGAGGAGGAAAGATTGCTCGTCAAGTAACAACAAAGTTAATGAAGGTTTGGAGACCACGCTGCTAGTACTAAGCCTGGCAATGATGTGGTCTGGAGACTGCTCTGGCGAGAGCTAGAGTGAGCTATAGTAGTGTGACACTATTTGTAGTGTGGTAGGGAAACTGTTGAAAGAGGATAAAAGATACAAATTATGAAAGAAGCTATATTGCATTAAAGTTGTTCTATCCCTATTTATATAGGTTAAGAGGGAGGATTTTTCTCAATAAAGTAGAGAGATTTCTTTATACAGTTAGGGAAATTTTATCTACTATCATGCCCCCGCAAGATGGTGCTCCTATCAAGGATACCAATCTTGGATTGATGCAATGTAAACAGTTTACGAGCAAAAGGTTTCATGAGTAAGTCGGCTAATTGATCAATCGTATGTACATGAGAAACACGAAGTTAATGGCGAACAACCAAATCTCGCACAAAGTGAAAGTCAATAGCAATATGTTTCATGCGAGAGTGGAACACCGGATTAGCGCACATATATGTAGCTCCAACATTATTATAATATATTGTAGGAGTGGAACTAATGTTGAGTTCCTTCAGCAGATTTGTGACCCAAATGAGTTCTGTAGTGGTAGCAGCGATGACATGGTATTCAGCTTTAGTTGTAGACCGTGCAACTGTCTTTTGCTTCTTAGAACTCCAACTAATTAGATTAGCGCCAAGAAACACAATATACCCCGATGTGGATGTTCGATCATCAAAGTTGCTTGCCCAGTTGGCATTAGCATAGGCATGAAGCTGAAGTGGAGAGTGTTTACGAAGAAAGAGACCGTGATTGAGGGTCCCCTTCAGATATCGCAGGATTCGTTTGACCGCAGACTAGTGCATAGTAGATGGCCTCTGCATGAACTGTGATAATTTGTTGAGTGCAAAGGAGATATCTGGACATATGAGAGCTAAATACTATAAGGAGCCTACGACTTGTCGATATTGAGTGGGCTCCGTAGTAGGACTTCCATTAGATAATTTGAGAGAGCCATTAGTAGAGAGTGGAGTTGTAACCACATTTGCATCCTGCATATTTGTTTTTTATAATAAATCTTAAATGTACTTTCTTTGTGAGAGAAAGAGATCAGAAGATGTGAATGTAGCTTCTACGCCTAGAAAGTAATTCAAGGGTCCCAGCTCTTTAAGTGAGAATCGATCTGCCAACTGTTTGATGAATGCTTGGATTTCTACGGGATTGTTGCCTATGATAATGATGTCATTCACATATACCAAAATATATATTGTGTCACCATGGTGTTGTCATAGAAATAACAAGGTATCAGATTTGGAGTTGAGAAAGCCAACTGAAGTCAGAAAAGAGCCAACTTTGTGTACCAAGCTCTTGGAGCTTGAGGAAGTCCATAAATAGCTTTTCGTAGCTTGCAAACATGCCTTGGATACTGAGGATGAATGAAATAAGCAAGTTGTTGCATAAAAATAGTTTCGGTTAAAGTCCCCTGTAAAAAGGCATTATTAATATCCAATTATCGTAATTGCCAGCCCTTAATGGTAGCCAAACTCAAGATAAGTCGGATTGTAGTCGGCTTAACAATGAGACTAAATGTCTCAGTGAAATCAACTCCAGGTATTTGATGAAACCCTTTGGCGATAAGGTATGCCTTATATCAGGCAATAGAGCCATCTAGGTTTCGCTTAATTCGAAAGACCCACTTACACCCGATAATGTTTTGTGTATGATGAGAGGCTACTAGATCCCATGTTGAGTTATGGATGAGGGCATTATATTCCTCACATATGGCGGTACGCCAATGCGGAGATTTTTGGCTTGAGTGAAGTTGGTGGGTTCAACGGTGGTGGATGAGGAATCTATAATAGCATGTAGGTCAAGGACCTGATGTGATTTGAAAATACCACTCTTACAGCGTGTGGTCATAGGATGGTTGGAAACTATGGGATCGCGAGGTTGTGTTGTTGGAATAAGCAGTTAAGAGTCATTGACATAGGCTGGGTTAGGTGGAGGTACGGTAGTGTCACTTGGCCGAGAAGGAGGTAAATATAACGGTTAAGATTCTGAACTAATTACCCTAATATTTTGAGAAGAAAGAAGTGGAGTAGGAATGGAGGGAATGGTCAATTGCTGAACTAGAGGAGTGGGATAGTGTGGATTATGAGGGGAGGAACTGGACGATATCATGGGAGGCTCGTCCGGTTAGATCGGAGGTATACTCCAGTGAGGAATAGTTAATGAAGTGGTCTGCATGGTATGATTTTGAAAAGGAAAGATAGACTCAACAAAAATAACGTGACGTGATATAAAAACTTTGAGTGTGGAGATTATAGTAGTAGAAAGTATTATGTTCAAGAGAGTAACCGATAAAAATGTAAGGATTAGTAACTTATGAGAGGCATAGGGACGTAACCATGGATAACATAGACAACCGAATACTCTGAGTTTATGAAGGTTTGAGAGTTTGTGAAATAATGTGTCAAAGGGGGACTAGTATTGTAGGACTGGTGTAGGCATTCTATTAATAAGTTAGATGATAGTTTGAAAGGCTACTATCCAAAAGTTTGAAGGCATGGAGGCTTGATGGAGAAGTGTAAGCCCAGTTTTTACTATATGCCAATGTTTGCATTTGGCAGAGCCAACAAGTTGAGGAGTATGCGGGGGAAACTTGAGGTATTGGATACCACAAGCTAAGAGATAGGACGTCAGAGCTTGATATTCACTACCACCATTAGAGTAAACCATTTTGATGGTAGACTAAAAGTGATTTTTGACCAACTTTCGAAAGGTGGGAAAAATGGTGGAAATGACAGATTTATGGTGAAGAGGATATAACCATGTGTACTTAGTGAAGTGATATATAAAAATGACATAAAATCTGAATTTATCAAAAGGCAGGAGTAGAGCAGGGCCCCAAACATCGGTATAAATAATTTCAAATAGCTTAGAGGAGAAAATAGAAGATGAGCCAAAAGGCTGTCGATGAGTTTTATTACTAAAACATGCATCACAATTCGTTATAGAACAATGTGATTTAAAAATAAGAAAAGAATAATGAGAAAGTAATTTCTGCTGAATAAGGGACGAGGGATGACCAAGACGACAATGTCATACATCAAATGGAGCCACAATGGAAGAATGAATAGTGGGTTGGGTTATTTGTGGAGCTGATGGCCATTCGTAAATGTTGCCTCTATTCGGACCTTGGACCAAGGATACCCCCGTGCTCAAGTCCTTAACAAGAAAGGAATCAGGAAAGAATTCAATTGAAGTATTGTTATGTTTGAAAATTGAGAAACAGAAATGAGATTGTATTTAATATGAGGGGCGCATAAAACATCATCGAGTGTAAATGTGGTAGCATTAGAAGTAAGCGTTGTGGAACTAGTATGAGTCATAGGAAATCCTTTACCGTCACCGATGATGATATCTTTATCGTCGCCATAGGTGTTATGAAGAAACAAATTCTGAAGATCAACGGTGATGTGATGGGAGGCGCCAGAGTCGACAATCCAATTGGGCTGGCTAGTCGTTGGAGTAGTTAAGAGATTTGCCTGAGGCTAGTGTGATGGAGTAGGGAGGCGAGGTCAAGACCTACAAACTTTAGCGGGGTGTCCAATTTTGTAACACAATTGGTAGACGACCCATCTTTGGTGGCTTGGTGAGGTAGGATGCTAAGACGGATGATTATTGGAGTTGCCACTTTGCAAAAAGGGATGATTAGGAGGATAAGGGGGATTTTACATGTAATCCATAGGATCAAGATGTGTATTGGCCAAACCATTGGAGATGTTCAGAGGGTACCGAGTGCCCTTCCTCATAGACTTGTGACTAACTTGAGCTATGATAGTTGATCCGGGCAGCTTATCCTCACGCTTCAAATATGTTTCATAATCAGTCAACTTGTCATAGAGTTCTTCAAATGATACTAGTGTGTCGTGAGCCTGAATTGCGATTGCCAACTCCTTGTAATTGTCTCCGAGACCATTAAGGGTATGGATGATGGTCTCTTCGTCGCATAGGGAATGACCTATCAAAGTCAAATCATTGATGATAACTTTGATATTTTGTAAATAATTAGTGATAGTACTTCCCTCTTGTTTTGTCACCATTATCTTGGACAGAAAATTGAGCTTGTGAGTATGCGAATGATTCGCAAAGGTTGTTTGCAATTTAGACCACGCTTCGACAATAGTTCCACATGAGGATATCAATGGAACGACAGATCTAGCAACTGAGGCTTGAATAGCTTGGAGGATAAGACGATTTTGATGCAGCCACAGTTTGTGAGCCGGATTTGGTACAGGACTGGGTTCTCCGAGGATGTTGATCATGGCTGGCGGACAACTGAAGGAGCCGTCAATGTAGCCGAGCAAGTCGTATCCAAATAAGATATTAGAAAATTATGCCCGCCAGGATGCATAGTTGCTACCCTTTGATAACTTAAAAGGGATTAGTGTGGTAGCATTAATGGAGATAAGCCCTGTAGGAGAAGTACTATGAGTCCCTGCAGAAATAGTAACAGGAATATTTGAAGATGATAATAAAGACATCCCAGACATTTTGTTTTGTTTTGTTTCTCTCTCTCTCTCTCTCTCTCTCTCTCTCTCTCTCTTTTTTCTCTTTTCATTTTCTCTTTTTCTTTTTCACTAAAGAGTGATCTTTATAGAAGATAAAGGTGTAAAGATATAGGATGTAGGTAGGAGGAGAAGAGCATATCACTGCTGTGGCGGAGAAGGCCACTGCGGCTGTTGCGGCAGAGGAAACTGCTGGAGGGTAGTGTTGGTGGCGCACTAGGAAGCTACAGCGATGCTCTACAGAGGAGGCTGTAGCGATGCACTGCAGAGGAGGATGCAATGATAGTGGTGCACTAGGAAGTTGTAGTGATGCTCTGCAGAGGAGGCTGCAGCAATGGTGAGGAGGCTGCAGCGATGGTGGTGCACCAGGAAGCTGCAGCGATGCGCTGCAGAGGAGGCTGCAGTGATGCACAAGGAAGCTGCAGCGATTTACGAGGAAGCTGCAGCGATGCTCGAGAAATTTGCAGTGATTAGGTGGTTTGCTGGGACGAGTTCTTCGTTTAGTGAATGCTTTTAGCTCTTAGTAGGAGCTGAGAATCGATCGTAACCTGATGACGATGATGCTGCCACCATGGTAGTTACAAGGATGGCAGCGGACAACCCGAGCCTGGGGCCAATGTAGGTGGCGCCGGTAAAGAAGATCGCAGGGAGGAGAAGTGGGAACCACTGCTAAGGGCAAGCAACTGACCGTACCAACAAACATGCCCTCGTTGTCATGGCCGCACCCCCTCGTTGTCATGGTCGTACCTCATGGCGACGCCGAGTGTGGTCATTGCAGTGGCTGGGGCAACAGTGAAGGTGTCACGACGAAGGAGAGAGGAGTCCGGCGAGGAAGCGAGTCCGACGGGAAAGAGTTCCCCCCTTCTTTGCCCTGCAGAGGCAAGGGATGTGATTTTTGGTCGGCGGAGAGGAGGCATAGCCCAATGTCGAGAATGACAGGTTTTGATGGCCGTAGAGCCTCACTCGTCTCACTGCTCTGATACCATGTTGAAAGAGGATAGAAGATACAAATTATGAAAGAAGCTATATTGCATTGGAGCTATTCTCTCCCTATTTATACAAGTTAAGAGGGAGGATTTCTCTCAATAGAGTGGAAAGATTTCCTCATATAGTTAGGGAAATCTTATCTACTATCAGAAACTGCAGTACTGTGACGTTGTTTGCAGTGCGATAGGGAAGCTGCAACACTGTTGGAGGGAAGGTGCAATGGATTGTAGCTACCAGAGGAGAAGGCATAGATCTACTAGAGAGCGATTTTTCACCCATGAGGAAGAAGGGTCGTCGCACCGGCGGCTTGACGATGGAAAGCAGAAGATGGCATGAGTAGAGAAGAAGAGGTGTCCGCCGACAGATTAGGTGTTCGGCAGCAAAATGCAGTGGTAGAAAGCCTTCTCTTCTTCCACCATAGTGTCACGAACGGTCGTCGCGCACCCGCAACAACTCCGTTCAACGAACCGTTCGTCGCTCACACCTGCATGTACAGCTGCTTGGCAGTATGTTTTCTCTTAGTTTTTGGTCATTTTGCTGGCAAATATGTAAGTTCGAACAAGCTGCAGCGTTGCAAAGCGACTGCTCACCGAACCGAGCAAAACAGCCCCAAAACAGCCCAAAACAGCTCCGTTTTCGCGTGCCGCGGGAGGTGAGTGGAGAACTGCCTCCGCTCACCAAAATGTCAGCCATCTCAAACCCCAGGAACCCCTCGAGTGGCACATGGCTGGATGGGGCTTCGGTTATATACCGGGCGTTGAGATCTCTTTCGCAAGTTCGCACGTGACCTTTACGGGAACTTGTCTTTGCACCCGGGACCAGGTGAGCGGCTGTTTGTGGGCTTGCAGCTGTTCGTTCATCCTTGAAAGCCTTGTTTTTCTCCCCTCCCCCCTTTTCTCTTGTGCACACAGGTGTTCGGCCAATTGCTTGTAAAGCTTTCCTTTTAAAGGAGACTTCGGGACTTGTCCGCTGCTTTCGCTCTTTTCGAACTAACTTCTTTCTTTTTTACAGGTCCTTAGGGACCTGCGAGAGGTTACAAAGTGGGCTGATCCTTGCGAGCAAGATCGCATGGGCGGCGCCGACTTAGGGCAACGCAAGCTAAGTTCGCGTCTTTGGGTCCAAGCAGGGTGCCTCACGCCTTTAGGCAATTCCAGCTAAGGTCGTGACATTGTGTGGTATCGAGCGGGCAAGCTCTTCGATCGAACAGCTTAACGAACTTCGCAACTTCGCCATGGCAAAACATCGTGGACGAATCAAGCAAGACGGGCAAGCCGGGACCCTTGCCCCAAGCAGCCCGCCGGTGGGCTGCATGTGCACACCGCCGATGCTGTTGGAGCCGCCAAGAGGAGCGCAGCGAAACAGATGAGCGAAGTTGGCAACTCTCCGCGAAGGAGGAAGAAGCGCAATCTGCGCGCTAACTGGGAAAAAGAGTCATAAGGAGAGACTCATGATAGCGGAGACCCGCCGATGTTCCTGAAGCGAAGCATGGAGGAACTCTACCATGACCAACAAAGACTTGTTGGGGTAGAGAGCTCATAAGAGGAAGCGAAGTCTAGGATCGACAAGGTCGAGGCCCTAGTCGACCGAATCGCCACTGTCCCGATGACACCAAAGACTCGTGCAACACTTACAGGGATGTTGTGGCGAACTCACTGCAAAGGTGGCCATGCTTACAAGAACACTAAATCTGGAGGAGGCAACACCCGCAAGGCCGCCACAAAATTTGAGGGCACCTAAGCCTCATGGATATGGAGGGGCCAGAGATGCCAAGGAGCTCGAGAACTTTCTGTTCGACATGGAGCAATATTTCCGAAGCTACGAGGCCCGATTCCGAGAAGATACCAAAGTTTCTATAGCAACAATGTATCTGAACGGAGATGCTTAAACTTTGGTGGCGAACCGTTGGGAGGAGATCCAACAAGGTCGGTGTCGAGTCGACACATGGGAAGACTTGAAGCAGGAGTTGAGAACTCAGTTCCCCCGGAGAACACAGAGTTCGTCCGTAAGAAGGAAGTTGAGACAACTCCGCCAAAGTACCACCATCCGAGACTATGTGAAGCAGTTTTTCTGCATTAATGTCGGACATACAGGACATGTCCGAAAGGACAAGTTGTTCAGCTTCCTTGATGGTTTGAAACCATGGGCTCAACAGAGCTAAATCGAAGGAATGTTACCGATGTAGTCGGGGCAATTGCTGCCGCAGAAAGGCTCACCGACTTTGTTTCCTCCGAAGACCCACCGAGAAGGAAACAATCTTCAGGAAATCGCCCTCCAAAACATTCTCGAGGGAAGGAGCTCGGGGCGAAAAAAGAAGAAGAGTTCCCACAAAGGGTCGAACCCTAAAGGCAAGGCCTCAAAACACGGAGGATGCTTCTTGTCTGGGAGGACCGCGACATGGTAAGGGGAGTGCCCACGAAACAAACAGCACTCAATGCTTTGACGGCTTCCATCCACCCTCCCCGATCGACAAGGGCAAAAGCTGTTGCTCTTAGCTCAAGCAGTTCTGAATCTAGCAAAATGATGATGAGGAGTCGCAAGGGACCCCGAATGGGAGCAATGCGTCTGAACGCTATCACGGGGTCAAGTGGGGAGAACATGAAGACCAAGGTACTAAAAGTAGGAAGTAGTGAACTGATGTATGTGGACATCAAGCTGAATGGCCAAACGACCCATGCAATGGTGGACACGGGCGCTACCCACAACTTCATAGCCGATCGTGAAGCACAGCGACTTGGGCTGACCTTGGAGAAGAGCCCAAGCCGAATGAAGGCGGTGAACTCGGAGGCCAGACGAATCTCCGGGTTGGCGAAGGGAGTTCCCATCAAAATCGGGACTTGGAGCGGAAACACCAACATGATGGCCGAGCCACTAGACGACTTCCAAGTGATTCTTGGAATGGAGTTTATGCACACGGCGAAGTTGGTGCCGATGCCGTTCTTGAACTCCTTATGTATGATGGGAGGCAATGACCCCTGCGTGGTTCCTGTCTCTCGGAGAGGAACCAAGGAGCCCCAACACATTTCGGCATTACAATTGAAGAAAGGGGTGCGAAAAGACGAATCCGACATTATCTGTGGCTGCTATGAAGCTAGAGCCACTCAACGAGGAGTCCATTCAAGAACCCTATCAGGGTGGCTAACGTCCCGAAGAGTTCAAGGACGCCATGCCACCCGAGTTGCCGAAGACTCTTCCGCCACGTAGAGGCGTGGATCACAGTATCGAGCTGGAGCCAGGAGTAAAGCCTCCAGCGAGACCACCTTACCACATGCCTCCACTAGAGTTGGCAGAACTCAGGAAGCAGTCAGGTGAACTGCTAAGTGGTGGTCTCATCCGTAGCTCTAAAGTACCTTTCGGAGCTCCAGTTCTCTTCCAAAAGAAACAAGATGGGAGCCTCCGATTATGCGTCGACTATCGAGCCCTCAACAAAGTGATAGTGAAGAACAAGTATCCCATCCCACTCATTGCGGACTTGTTCGATCAATTGGGCAAGGCAAAGTATTTCTCAAAACTCGACCTTCGGTCGGGGTATTGGCAGGTGCGCATTGCTGAAGGCGACGAAGCAAAGACTACTTGTGTGACTAGATATGGAGCGTTTGAGTTCTTGGTGATGCCTTTCGCTTAACCAACGCCCGCCACATTCTGTACTCATGAACCAGCTATTCAAAGAGTATTTGGATAAGTTCGTGGTCGTCTACTTGGACGATATCGCCGTCTACAAAACGCCGAGGAGCACGCCAAGCACCTTCGACGATTTTCAAGGTTCTCGGGGAGAACTCTCTATTCATAAAAAGGGAGAAATGCTACTTTGCTCGACCGATCCTATTCTTGGGGCATCGAATCGGTGATGGCTCCATTCGGATGGATAAGTCAAGGTGCAAGCAGTTGCGAATGGCGAACTCCAAAGAAGGAGCCAGAGTTGAGATCCTTCCTTAGTTTCAGTCACTACTACCGACGCTTCATCGCTGGATATTCGGCTCGCAAGCAACCCCAATCGACAGAAGTTGTCAAGAAGGAGCAGCCTTTGGAAGTGGTCCGACAAAATGTGAGATAGCATTCCAAGACTTGAAGGCTACCGTTTCTAGAAGAACCGGTGCTCAAATTGCCAAACTATGGAAAGCCCTTTGAAGTCCATACAGATGCTTCGGACTTCGCTATTGGGGAGAACTCATGCAGGAAGGTCATCCGGTGGCCTCACGAGAGCTGCAAACTCAACGAGACCGAGAGGCGGTATCCAATGCATGAGAAAGAGATGACAGCAGATGATCCACTATCTCATGAAGTTTGGCGACACTACCTCCTCGGTCGCGATTTGTGCTTTGAGGACGTAACAACATCGCCTGAGAGCTATTTCCAAACTCGTAAGAAGCTCTCCCCAAAGCAGCACCTGGTGGCGTGTGACTTCCTGGCTGAATTTGATATGACGATTGAGTACAAGCCTGGGAAGGCAAATGTCGTGGCTGATGTGCTAAGTCGGAAGGTGGAATGCGTGAATGCTGCACAACTGGAGGGCAGAGGCCAAGCAAGTCAGTTGCACTCCAACTTCCTTTCCTGAATCAAGGATGGACTATATAGTGAGCCCCAGGCAGTTATCCTGATGCAGCTCATCAAAGAAGGCAAGGCACGACGATTTTGGGTCCAGACCTGTTCCCCGAGTGGACAATCTAAGGCGTGAACTCTTAAAAGAGTGTCACGATTCCCTTTGGGCTGGACACCCGGGCATTCACAGAACGTTAGCTCTCGTGGAGAGGGCCTTTTACTGGCCGAAGATGGGGATTGATGTGGAGGAATATGTTCGAACATGCCTTACTTGCCAACAAGACAAGGTGGAGCAAATGAAAGCCGATGGGACTTTTGGAGCCGCGTTCGTACAGAAAAGGCCGTGGAGAGCATTTCCTTAGACTTCATATCAAGCTTGCCACCTGTAGGGGGACTCGGATCGATACTCGTGGTAGTCGATCGGTTTTCAAAGTATGCAACTTTCATTGCTGCTCCCCTACACTATTCAGCAGAAGAGGCGGCCAGACTGATGATGAAGAATGTAGTGAAGTATTGGGGAGTCCCGCACAATATCATTAGTGATCGAGACGCTCGGTTCCTGAGACGATTCTGGACCGAGCTATTCAAATTGTTGGGGTCAAAGTTATACTTCTCTATAAGCCTCCACCCCCAGACGGATGGCCAAACTGAAAGAATAAACTTGCTCTTGGAGTAATATCTTCGGCACTACGTGAGTGCCAATCAACGAGATTGGGTGAAGCTGTTGGACATTGCCCAATTCTCCTACAATTTGCAGCGGAGCTCTGCATCCAACAAGAGCCCCTTCGAGATTATCACAGGACAACAACCGTCAACTCCGCACACCATGGTGATTGGGTATACTGGGAGCAGTCCATCGGCCTATCATTTCGCAAAGGAATAGCATCGAAATGCAGATATTGCGTGGGCTTACTTGGAGAAGGCGGCAAAACGAATGAAGAAGTGGGCGGACTTGGGAAGGCGACCACAAGAGTTCAAACTTGGTGATTTGGTGTTGGTAAAGCTCCAACCAGCATCACTCTAATTCTTCAGGAACATAGTCCACAAAGGATTGGTGCGTAAGTATGAAGGGTCCTTCCCAATTATCAGCAAGGTAGGCAATGTCTCTTATAAGTTGCAGCTACCGGCGTGGTTCAAAATTCACAACGTTCTTCACGCCAGCAACCTAAAAGCCTACCACTTGGATCCGCGAGATGCTTCCAGAAGTATTCCAACTCGGCTACCTCCCATCACGGCCTCCTACGAGAAGCGAGTGGAAACCATTCTGGCGGATCGCAAGATGAAGCTACCCAACGGAGCGGAGCAAATAGAGTACTTGGTGAAGTGGCGAAAGCTTCCCCGAACTGAAGCCAGTTGGGAGCCCGAAGATGCCCTGCGACATGAAGAGGAAGTCATCAACAACTACCAACAAGCGTCGATGAGGGCGTCGACAGTTTAAGTGGGGGAGAATGTCACGAACGGTCATCGCGCACCCGCAACAACTCCGTTCGACGAACCGTTCGTCGCTCACACCTGCATGTACAGCTGCTTAGTAGTATGTTTTCTCTTAGTTTTGGGTCATTTTGCTGGCAAATATGTAAGTTCGAACAAGCTGCAGCGTTGCAAAGCAACTGCTCACCGAACCGAGCAAAACAACCCCAAAACAGCCCAAAACAGCTCCGTTTTCGCGTGCCGTGAGAGGTGAGCGGAGAACTGCCTCCGCTCACCAAAATGTCAGCCATCTCAGACCCCAAGAACCCCCCGGGTGGCACATGGCTGGATGGGGCTTCGGTTATATACCGGGCGTTGAGATCTCTTTCGCAAGTTCGCACGTGACCTTTACGGGAACTTGTCTTTGCGCCCGGGACCAGGTGAGCGGTTGTTTGTGGGCTTGCAGCTGTTCGTTCATCCTTGAAAGCCTTGTTTTTCTCCCTCTCCCTCTTTTCTCTTGTGCACACAGGGTGTTCGTCGAATTGCTTGTAAAGCTTCCCTTTTCGCGAGACTTCGGGACTTGTCCGTTGCTCGTTCTTTCGAACTAACTTCTTTCTCTTTTACAGGTCCTTAGGGACCTGCAAGAGGTTACAAAGTGGGCTGATCCTTGCGGAGCAAGATCGCAAGGGCGAAGCGCGACTTAGGCAACGCAAGCTAAGTTCGCGTCTTTGCCACAAGGGTGACTCGCGACTTAGGCAACGCAAGCTAAGTTCGCGTCTTTGGCCGCAAGGGTGCCTCACGCCTTAGGCAATTCCAGCTAAGGTCGTGACAATAGGTGGAAAAGCAACAGTGATGAGTCGAATAGCGAGAAGAGAGCTTGCTCTAGGCAAGTGGCTCTACTACCATGATGAACCTTGAAATATAATTACAATAGTGTGTTTCGATGGTGAACTTTGATAGTTATTTATACATATTTAGTAGAGAGGAATTTTCTCAGCTGCTCAGAGATTTCCTCATGCAGTAAGGAAATCTTATCTGCTATCATTCCAATAGGCCCAAATCAATCTTGACTTAGGTTCAATGGGCCCCTAATTAAGTTAGAATGGTTACACCAAAAATAAACTCAATTATAACCTAAACTACTTTGATCAAGACATGATCAATTACAAACACTAATCTTATGTTGTCCGGCATATCATTGGTTCATCCGATGCTTTGTTCGAACCTTCGGAACATCGTTCTCTACTTCAGTGTTTTGCCCGATCCATCGTCACGTTGACCTCCCGCAACATCCAATCTCCTTAGTGCAATGTCTGATCGTTTTGGCTCAATGCCTGAACTCATGGTACAAAGTGTTTCTGTCGACATGTCGACTAGTCTTCCGGCCTGACGTCTAATCTCCTGACATGATGCTCACTGGCCTAACGTTTGATTCTTCTATTTTAATCGATTTGTTTTTCCATGATCAAAGTTAGTCTTGTGTCACTCAGATGCTAATTAGATCATAATTTTATCAATTGATTTTATTATCAAAATTTGAGATTTAACAGTTCGAAGCTTTCTAAGTGTATGTCAATGCCTATATAAGTTCATTCTAAACTTCTATGTTATTATGACTCCTTTGTATTCTCTCACCAAAGTAGGTTATGTTGAATCTCGGATTTTGATGATGAAACCAATTGATAGTGTTGATCTAAAGTGCATTTGAGTGACGTAGGGCTAACATCGATCAGGAGAGGCAAATTGATTAAAGCAAGAGGAATCGGATATTGCGCCAAAATGAACATGTCAAAAGATTAGACGTCAGGCCGGAGGAATGGTCAACGTGTTGGCAAAATACTTCGGGATAAGAATTCAAGCATCAGGCGTAGAAGAGTGGACATTGCGCCAAGGAGATCGGAGTTGCAAAGTCAATATGTCGATTGGGCAAAAGATCGCAAAATAGGATAATGTGCCGAAGGATTGGATGAAGCATTGAATGAACCAATGACATGCTGAACAACAAGGATTCGCTTGTAATCAATTATGTCTAGATAAAGTTAGTTTAGAGTCTATTAAGTCGGTTTAGAATGTAATTAAGTCAACTCAATTATGAACCAATTGGGCCCAAGTTTGGGCTGTATTAGACTAAGTGAAAGGCCCAAATAATGACCCAAAATGATGGAACTATCGTGGCACAATCTCTAAGACTATGTCAGGCGATGGTACCACCCAAACTCTAGTCTCTGAGACTGTCAAATGGTGGTACCACCCGGACACAGAAGTTACATAAAGAAATATCCATGAAGTTACGTAAAGAATTAAAATAGCAATAGCAGCACCAATTGCAATTTTAATTCTTACCCTCCACGCACGTTCATTCTTCTGTTTATTGGAGGAAAAAAATATACCGATTGAAATAAATATCCATGAAGTTACGTAAAGAAAAATAAATAAATAAATAAAGAGTTTAGTGACATTTTATTGCCACTTCAAATAAAGAAATAAATAGATAACAACATTTATGATAACACTATGGAATCGTCCCCAACCATTTTGAGTGTGTTAAAGCCTGCCCTAAAGGAAGGGATCGTGGTGGGCATTACGGATCTACTACTCCTAAAGCTTTGCCGCATACATTTCTGTGAGAAATGGTGGAAAATGTAATCAAGTGTGATACTGCAAATTCTGAATGTTATATGTGATATTAAAATAAATATTAGATGTGATATTAAAATACTCATTCCGAAAAAGATGATCCTGTAAGCTCCCGCGAGCCATGAAGGTCGCGTTCTCTTCCTTGCAGCAGCCCATGAGCCAGACCAGGTTGGGGTGCGACATCTTACACAAAACGTTCATCTCGTTCTATGCACCTCCAAGAAACATGCACAAGAGAAAGCATTAACCTAACCATTGAGTTCAACGGATAACTTCATGAACTTCCCTTTGGCCAGAGAGTCAGCTTCTCCACTCAAATGGGAGATAGAGATAAGGAATCATCATATTTTATTTACTTTTCTTTTGTTGTAGGATCATGACCCAAATATATGTTTCCCAGATCTGATCATCTCCAATTGGATTGGGAAGCTTTTTGTTTAGGTTAAAAAAGTATTCTATGCACGAGGGAGATTGTTTTTCTTTTTGACTCAACCTTTGATCTCTTATACACCTTTAGCAGACAGATGGAAAGTTGACACATCATCACCATCTAATAGATACATACTCACCACATCACCTTTATCCACTACCTAGCTAACATCACGATGTCATTCAGGGCAAGAGCCTCCAAGGCTGACACTGTCATACCACCAAGTGTGTCAAAATTGGGCCACATAACACCAATGGAATGGAAAGTTGACTCAATGAGCGGTTTCCTTATATTCCCGGAGTTCGGCAAATGACTTTAGAATCTCACTTCTGACCATACGAACGATGAGCTTCCTCCAGAGATTTAGCTTCTTGTGTTATGCTTATAGTCTTGATAAAAGCTTGTCATACTGATCATGTGATCTACCTTATATGTGAGAAGAAATGATAAATTAAAATTTTATTGATAATGAGTATTAATTTATATACATAAAAAATATTATAAAATATAATAATTATATTTTTTTTAATCGATATTAAATATGAAATATTCACTAAATCATTTCATAATTTAGGATATCATATTCTTCATTATTGATTGATATAATCATGATAATATGTTATCATATTTTTTATGATTTAGAATCGTGATAATATAGTATCAAAAAATTGAGAGGCTTATGATAATCTTATCATAATTTATTTTTCTTAATAATATCTTTCCTAATATGCCTTCGCATGATTGTGCTCCCATTAAAGACATTGATTTTGAACCAAAGTAGAAAGAATGGTTGGCAAGAAAAGGGCTTGATAAGAGCATATGCAGAAGATGAGACATGAGAGACACATAGCTCATCATTTTAAACTCTGTCATAAATAAAATGAAGGTCGATAGCTATATGTTTCGTTCGAGTGTAAAATATACGATTAGCACATAGATTTGTTGCCTTGATATTGTCATAATATATAGGTGGAGAATCAAATATTATGACAAATAATTCATGTAGCAATGATTGAATCCAACAAAGTTCAATAATTGTATAAGTAATATTCAACCTTCATAGAAGATCTTGCAATAGAGCATTGTTTCTTAGAACTCTAAGAGATTGAATCATAACCAAGAAATATGATATAAGCACTAATAGATATACTGTCATCCTTATTATATGCTTAATCGATATTGAAAAGTGCATAAAGCAATAGGGGAAAGTCCTTTTAGAGAAATAAGCCATGATCAATAGTACCCATTAAGTATTAAAAAAGACATTTAATAGCTATTCAATTATTGGTAGTAAGTTTGTGCATAAAGTGAGATAATTTATTCACTACATATATAATATTCAAATGAATAAATATCGATTACTATATATTGCCAACAACTTGATGATACTCGGTGGTGTCATTGAGATTATCATTATCAAATAGAGTATAAGGAACACTTATAGCGATTGGTGTAGTAATAGTTTTGGCTTCAAGCATTTTGGTGTGATAAAAAATGTCATAAATATACTTTTGTTGAGAAAGAAATAAACCATTTGCCATGTTAATTATTTGAACCCCAAGAAGATAGCTAAGAGACTCGAGATATTTGATAGAAAACCTATTTCTAAGCTATTAAATAAACTGATTAATTATTACTAATTTATTACTAGTAATAATTAAGTCATCCACATAAATTAGTAAAAACATCATTATTCCTTAATGAGAATAAATAAATAATAAATTATCATATTAAGAATTATAAAATTCAACTAAGACTATATATGTTTGAAGTTCATGATATTAAGCACAAGGAGCCTGCTTAAGACTATAAAGGGCCTTGCACAACATATAGATATGTTAAGGGAGATTATGATCCTAGAGGTTACCTCATAAATATATTATCGGGAATATGACTATGAAGAAATGCATTATTCATGTTAAACTATCAAAGTCCCCAATTGTTAGACAAAATAAAATAAAATAATATAAATTATTATTAGCTTCACAACTGACCTAAATGTATCATGGTACGTAAGGTTTGGATGTTGATGAAATCATTTTGCAACAAGTCTTACTTTATACTTATCGATAACAAATTAGAATTTCATTTGATATGAAAAATTCATTTGCAACCCACAAGGTTTTGATTTGAATGGGATGAGACTAAGTCCCATATACCATTCTATGACAAAATACTATGTTCATCACATATTGCGGCTCATTATTTGAGAATTTTCAATGCTTGATTAAAGTGAAAAGCTTATAAATAAAATTTTGAGATTATTTTATAAAAATAAAAAAATATTTATTTGATTTAAAGATTTTATTTTTGGATTAGTAACTATTGAATGAATTGATACAGGGTTGATAGGACTTTTTAGCTAAATTTGATATAGCAATGGCGTACAAGCCCAGAAAGGCAAACGTCGTGATCGATACACTGAGTCGGAAAGTGGAGCATGTGAATGCTGTACAATTGGAGGGCAAGGCCAAGCAAGTCAGTTACACTCTAATTTGCTTTCCAAGATTAGGGATGGACTGTATAGTGATCCCTAGGTAGTAACCTTGATACAGCTCATCCAAGAAGGCAAGACACGACGATTTTGGGTCCAAGAGGGACTCATTTACATAAAAGGGAATAGAGTTTATGTCCCTCAAGTGGACAATTTGAGGTGTGAGCTCTTAAGAGAGTGTCACGATTCCCTTTGGGCTGGACATCTGGGCATTCATAGAACCTTGGCTCTCGTGGAGAGGGCCTTCTACTGGTCAAAGATGAGGACTGATGTGGAGGAATATGTTCGAACGTGCCTTACTTGCCAATAAGATAAGGTGGAGCAGCGAAAGCCGGTGGGACTTTTGGAGCCGTTGCCCGTACCAGAAACGCCATGGGAGAGCATTTCTTTAGATTTCATATCAAGAATACCAACAGTAGGGAGACTCGGATCGATACTCGTAGTGGTCGATCAGTTTTCAAAGTATGCAACTTTCATTACTACTCCCCTACACTGTTCAGCAGAGGAGGTGCCCAAGCTGATAATGAAGGATGTAGTGAAGTATTGGGGTATCCCACACAATATCATCAATGATCGAGACGCTTGATTTCTGGGATGATTCTGGACCGAGCTATTCAAATTGTTGGGGTCAAAGTTAAACTCCTCCATAAGCCTCCACCCCCAGATGGATGGCCAGACCGAAAAGATAAACTCGCTCCTGGAGCAATATCTTCGGCACTACATGAGTGCCAACGAATGAGATTGGGTGAAGTTGTTGGACATTGCCCAAATCTCCTACAACTTGCAGTGGAGCTCTGCGTCTAACAAGAGCCCCTTCGAGATTATTACAGGGCAACAACCATCAACTCTTCACACCATAGTAATCGGGTATACTAGGAGTAATCCATCAACTTACCACTTCATAAAGGAGTGGCACCGAAATGCAGATATTGCACGGGCTTACGTGGAGAAGGTGGCAAAAAGAATGAAGAAGTGGGCATATTTGGGAAGGCGACCACAAGAGTTCAAGGTTGGCAATTTGGTGTTGGTCAAGCTCCAACCAGTATCACTCCAATTCTTTATGAAAAAAATACATAAAGGATTGGTGCGTAAGTATGAAGGGCCCTTTCGTAATTATCAGTAGGGTGGGTGACGTCTCCTATAAGTTGTAGCTGTCGGTGTGGTTCAAAATTCATAATGTTCTTCACGCCAGCAACTTGAAAGCCTACCACTCGGATTCGTAAGATGCTTCCCAAAGTGTTCCAACTTGGCTACCCCCCACCAGAGCCTCCTATGAGAAGCAAGTTGAAACAATCCTAGCGGATCGCAAGGTAAAGCTACCCACTAGAGCTGAGCAGACCGAGTACTTAGTGAAGTGGCAAATGCTTCCCCGAACTTAAGCCAGTTGAGAGCCCGAAGACACCCTACGACATGAAGAAACAATCATCAACAACTACCAATAAGCATCGATAAGGGTGTCGATAGTTTAAGTGAGGAAAAATGTCATGAACGGTCGTCGCTCACCCACAACAACTTCATTTAATAAACCGTTTGTCGCTTTTGTTTACATGTACAATTACTTAGCAGCATGTTTTGGCTTGGTTTTATGTTCTGTTGCTTGTAAAAATATAAGTTTGAACAAGTTGTAGTGCTATAGTGCGATCGCTCACCGAACCGAGCAAAATAGCCCAAAATGGCTCCGTTTTTGTGTGCCATGGGCTGTTTTCTGCAACCCGCAGTAGTGCATGAAACGTCAGTCATCTCAGCCCCTTGGAACCACCTAGGTGGCACCATAAGGGATGGGGCTTCGGTATAGTGTCGGGCGTTGAATAATCTTTTGCAAGTTCACAAGTTATCTTGACGGGAACTTGTTGTCGCGTCCGGCACCCAATGAGTAGTTGTTTGCAGACTTTCAGCTATTCGTTTAACCTTCGAAAGTCCTTGTTTTCCTCCTCTCCCTCTTTTCTCTTATGCACGTAAGGTGCTCGTTAAATTGCTTGTAAAGCTTCTCTTTTTCGCGAGACGTCAGGACTTGTCCATTGCTCGTTCTTCGAACTAATCAACTTTCTCTTTTACAGGTCTTTCGGGACCTGCAAGAGGTTGCAAGTGGTCTGATCTTTATGGATGCATATCCTAAGGGCGTAACGTGACTTAGGCAACGCAAGCTAAGTTTGTGTCTTGGCCGCAAGAGTGCATCACGACTTAGGCAATTCCAATTAAGTCTGTGACAAGTTGGCCTCTAACAAAGTTAGTGGGATTACCTCCCAAATCTAACCTTAATTACATGCTAACTATGATTCTTAAGGCATATACTAAGCAAATCAAGTCTGGTGAGTCTAAGTTTCCTTCGACGAGCTTTCGGTGAACTTTCAACGATCTCTCGGCAATGTTCCAATAGACTCCCACCAAGCTCCTGTAATTTACGATGATCTTCTTAGTGAGGTCTGACGAGCTTCTTTGGCAAGCTCCTTGACTTCTCGGTCAATTCTAGTAGAACATCCGACGAACGTCCAAACTTCCGACGAACTCTCGAACTCCCAACGAAATCTCGTTCTTGACTTCGGAACTTCATTTTGCTTTATGCCTTGATTGCTATCAAAGTTAATCCTGCATACATAAAACCTACTTTGATCTAGACAAATATTACAAAGTTTGAATCAAATGTTGTTTGGCATGTCATTGGTTTATCGATGCTTCATCCGATTCTTCGGCGTATCGTTATGTCTTATAGCCTATTACTTAATCATCCAGTTGACCTCTACAACTCCGATTTCCTTAGCATAATTTACATTCTTCTTGGCCCGATGCCTGAACCTATGGCCTGCAGCCTTCTGTCGATACGTCGACTGATCCTCCAGTTTGACGTCCAATCTTCTGACATGTTCTACTCCGATCTAATATGATTCTTCCTACTTTAATTGTCTCTCCTTGATCATAGCTTCCTACGTTACTTAAAATGCAGATCAAATAAATACTATCAATTAGTTTCATCATCAAAATATGAGATTCAACATGTATTTTCTAGAATTTATAAAGAAGATGAGAGAAAAGAATATAAATTATTTAATATTTATATAAGAGGATCTTAAAAAAGTTATGTTAGAGTGTGACAAAAATTTAAAATTTATAAGTCATGACCTCAAAGTCATGTAATCGATCTTATATGATAAAAATTTTGATTCTTTCACTACAAATGTAGATGAGATTTATAGAACCTAATTAAATATTTTATTGACTTTCTGATATAAAATTTTAATTATTAATTTTTAATAAATTTTTATTTTAGTTTTTAGGTTCTACTTTCCCTCCCCCAAACATATTTTCTTAAATTATTATAAAAAATTGTTAATAAATAATTCTAATTATGATTCTCAATGAAACACTACCACTAAGGGTAGTCTAGGAAATAATTTGGATGGTGATCCTTAAAAAAATAATTCAAATGCGGTTCTTCAAGGAAATCATTCGGTTAATTCTTAATGTCTTATACATTGTTGTAAATAAATGAATATTCAACATAAATAAAACAATCAAATAAGCCTAGGATAAATGGGTTCACTAATTTGAAGAATTGAAAGGACATCTAAGTTAGCGAACTATTGGCTTGGTTTCAAATCACTCAATTCTAGAAGCCCTCTCTTGAATTGCTCCCATGAGATAACCCCATGGTAAGTTTTGTATCAATCATACCATTGTATTACATCTTCAACTAGTTAGATTGAAGCTATTTCCAACTTGAATTCTTTTGGAGTTCTGTGAAAATGAAAACATTTTTCTGCTCTAGAGATTCAACTTGTCAGATCACCATCTTCCCATCTTGGGAATTCCACCCTCATGCATGGGTAGCTTGGGTCTTGTTCTTGGTTCCTTTTTCCTATATCTTCATATCGGATCAATGTAAGACTTAAACTTGCATCTTGTTAAAATTTACTAAAGCTCTCCAATATACTCTTTTTAAAATTGTTAAGGGTTTCTTGCAGCTGGTTCTCAATTCTGGTTTCCAAGGCTTCTAATTGGGTTTTTATTGAGTTGTTAGTAGCCATTATATAATACTACAGATATGTAATCTCAAACTCCTATTTCTAATGTTGGGTCAAGGGCATCAGTACTATAGTATTCGGTGCAGCTATTGTGAAATTTGGCTTGGGCCAGCATTGAGGGCATAAGGGAACGTGAGGCTACCGAGGAAGCAGACGTTGAGGGCAGTGTGAAGGCTTGCTGTGGTAGCTATAAGGAGGAAAGGTTGCTGCCATATTTCTGTCGCTACGTGGGGTGAGAGCATCGAGGGATCACGAGCGATCGAGGCTGAGGCTGCGGGGTTAGAAGGTGGCGGCGTCGGCATGGGGAGCGACTGAGGGAGGCTATGGTTGAGGTTGCTGCAACCCAATGGGAGCGATCGCTGAGGCTAGGAAGGAGATGGTAGTGCAACTATGAGAGGCATTGACAATGGTCGAGAGGTAGCGGAGGGTCCGACAATTACGACAACAGAGGATGCTCTATTGTCGATGCCAATGGAGAAAAGGAAGTGGTGGTGGCAACTACGACTGTTGTCGATGCCGGTGGAGAAGAAGTGATGATGGCAACCGACAGTTGCAATAGTAGAGGGGTCGACTATTGTGGCAGTAGAGGGTGCTCTGTTTCTGTCACACAACAGAAGGGGACTTCTTTCTAGTTCACTAGTTGAGAAGCAATGGCAGTGGTGGTTGCTATCCAGGAAGCAACGACAGCCAATGACGATCGCTTGGTTGGAGGGAACGTTGGTGATGATTGCTCGATTAAAGGGATGAGGACTAGCAATGGGTTGCCGAGGGAGACGATTGCTCAGTTGGGTAGGAACATCGACGGTTGCGACTAGAGATGGGATGCGATGGTTACTGGCCAGGAAGCAATGGTGGCAACCGATGATTACAGTGGCTGCGATGGCTATGGCGATCGTGGTTGCCCTACTTCACCTCTTTTCTTCCTCTCTTTTTTTTTTTTAGATGATAATAGCTATAGCAACATTGCAATGAGAACACTGAGGATCGTTGCTCTGATACCAAATGATAAGACCCTAAGGTTTATAATAGAAGAAAGGAGAGAAAAGAAGATGATCACCTCGAGGGGATCGACCTTCTAGAGTTTGTTAAAAGACTGAATAATATTCCATTGCTTACAAAAAAAAAATTACATTCCTATTTGGGAATACTCTTTTTACGCTTATACTAACCAATCAATCAGTGTTCATTTTCAAAGGAATAATAGGGATCAAAGAAGCCAACAGCAGTACCAAACCTTGCTTGTGATGCTTGACGAGTTTATCGACAGGTTCCGACTCTTCTAACCTCATATCCCTACGGTGTCAATCATCTCAAGGAGTTTAAGAACATCTTTGATGGTTGGAAGGATATCATGATCCTACGCAACATACTCCCTTATGATTCTGGCTAGCTGAGAAGCGGCTATCGGTGGGTATCGCCCTTCGAGATTTGGGTCCATTAGACTCAACGGCTGTTTTGCATCTGATATGAGATAGGGTTTGACGTCTTGTATCGAACACCTTTTGACCTGAGAACATCTGCAACATGACTACTAATAAAAGAAGAGACAGAAGAGAGTATTAGATGACTACTAATAACAGGACCCGACCGACCGCCCATGTTATCCAATATGACACACAAAAGCTACATAAGTACCAGTGCTGACGTAGTGGAGGTCCAAATATATAGGTGTGCCGAAGACTTGCGTTGTTGACAGGTAGGCCTGGCCACCAGTTCTTGACCACCCCAATCCCGATAGTTGTGGAATGAAGTCCTAAAAGATGGAACACAATTTCAAATGGGAGATAGAGATAAGGAATCATCATATTTTATTTCTTTTTCTTTTTCTTGTAGGATCATGACCCAAATATATGTTTCCCAGATCTGATCATCTCCAGTTGGGTTGGGAAGCTTTTTGTTTAGGTAAAAAGAGTATTCTATGCACGAGGGAGATTGTTTTTACTTTTTGACTCAACCTCTGATCTCGTATATACCTTTAGCAGATAGATGGAAAGTTAACATCATCACCATCTAACAAACACATATTCACCACATCACCTTTATCCACTACCTAGCTGACATCACGATGTCATTCAGGGCAAGAGCCCCCAAGGCTGACACCGTTATACCACCAAGTGTGTCAAAATTGGGCCACATAACACCAATGGAATGGAAAGTTGACTTAATGAGCTGTTACCTTGTATTCCCGGAGTTCGGCAGATGACTTTAGAATCTCACTTTTGACCATACGAACGATGTGACTTCTTGTGTTATGCTTTATAGTCCTAGCAAAGCTCGTCATAATAATTTATATACATTGTATGTGAGAAGAAATTATAAATTAAAATTTTATTAATAATGAGTATTAATTTATATACATAAAAAGATATTATAAAATATAATAATTATATTTTTTAATCGATATTAAATATGAAATATTCACTAAATCATTTCATAATTTAGGAGATCACGTTGAGATCATGATCTTCATTATTGATTGACAGTATCATGATAACATGTTATCATAATTTTTATGATTTAAAATCATGATAATATAGTATCAAAAAATTGAGAAGATCATGATAATTTTATCATAATTTATTTTTCTCGATAATATCTTTCCTAATATGCCTTTGCAAGATTGTGCTCCCATCATAGACATTGATTTTGAACCAAAGTAGAAGAAATTGTTAACAAGAAAAGGGCTTGATAAGAGCATATGTAAGTTGCTGAGACATGAGAGACACTTAGCTC
Organism: Musa schizocarpa; assembly: GCA_900464855.2. NCBI lineage: Eukaryota > Viridiplantae > Streptophyta > Magnoliopsida > Zingiberales > Musaceae > Musa > Musa schizocarpa. Next base: position 15,938,840 of record LS990919.1, read on the forward strand.
ACCATTTTAAACTTTATCATAAACAAAATGAAGATCGATAGTTATACACTTTGTTCGAGAGTAAAATATAATATTAGCATATAGATTTATTGCCCTGATATTGTCACAATATATAGGTGGAAGATCAAATATTATGACAAATAATTCATGTTGCAATGATTGAATCCAACAAAGTTCAATAATTATAAAAGCAACTACTCGATATTCAGCTTTTATCGAAGATCTTACAATAAAGCATTATTTCTTAGAACTCTTAGAGATTGAATTATGATCAAGAAATATGATATAAGCATTAATAGGTATACTGTTGTCCTTATTATATGGTGAATCGATATCGAAAAGTATATGAAGCAATAGAGGAAAATCCTTTTAGAGAAATTAGTCATTATCAATAGTCCCCATTAAGTATCAAAAAAAGACATTTAATAGCTATTCAATGATTGGTAGTACGCTTATGCATAAAGTGAGATAATTTATTCACTACATATATAATATTCAAATGAGTAAATGTCGATTACTATAGATTGCCAACAAATGATACACGAAGGTGTCATCGAGATTAGCACTATCAAATAGAGTTTTTTTACAATGAACACTTATAGCAATTAGTGTAGTAATAGTTTTGGCTTCAGGCATTTTGGTGTGATAAAAAATATCATAAATATATTTTTATTGAGAAAGAAATAAACCATTTGCCATGTTAATTACTTGAACCCCAAGAAAATAGCTAAGGGATTTGAGATATTTGATAGAAAACCTATTTCTAAGCTGTTAAATAAGTTGATTAATTATTGCTAATTTAGTACCAATAATAATTAAGTCATCCATATAAATAGTAAAAATATGATTATGCCTTCATGAAAATAAATGAATAATGAATTATCATATTAAGAATTGTCAAATCCAACTAAAACTATATGTGTTGGAAGTTCATAATACTAAGCATGAGTAGCCCGCTTAAGACTATAAAAGGCCTTGCACAACTTACATATATGTTAAGGGATATTATAATCAATAAAGCTTTGAGATTATCTCATAAATATATTGTCGGAAATATGATAAGAAATGCATTATTTGTGTTGAACTATTAAAATCCCCAATTGTTAGACAAAGTAAGATAAAATAATATAAATTATTATTAATTTCATAATTAATCTAAATATGTCATGGTGCTTAGTTTGGACGTTGATAAAATCATTTTGCAACAAGTCTCACTTTATACATATTGATGAACGTATCATAATTTCGTATGAAAAATGAGATGAGACTAAGTCCCATATACCATGACAAAATACTATGTTCTTCCGATATTGTTGCTCGAATTTTCAAGGCTTGATTAAAGTGAAAAGCTTATATATAAAATTTTGAGATTATTTTATAAAAAATAAAAAAAATATTTATTTGATTTAAAGACTTGAATTTTGGATCAACGAGGACTCTAAAATGTATTAGAGGAGAAGAATTTAAAATAGAGATATTGAAACCAAGTCAAATCTTATGCAAAGAAAATAATAAAATATTTATAAAGAACCAAGGATTATATACTAACTTAGAGACACTCTAATCAACTTAACGTTGTGTGAACACTGGAAAGTTACTTTTAGAGAGAGAGAGAGAGATATATATATATATATATATATATATATATATATATATATATATATATATATATATATATATATTTAGCTAGAGGTGTAGCGTAGCAAAATGTAGTTGCTTCATCCAAAAGCAGAACTTCATCTCGGGACTAAGAATTGTCGATTTAATTAGTTCCTGTGAACCTACTATATAGGTTCCTGTGAAGTAATTATAGCTGCAGAACTTCATCCAAAAGCAAAATTTATAGGTTCTGTGCAGCTACTATATAGGCATTTCGGCAAAAGCAAAATTTATTAGTTCCTATAAAACTACTATATGATTGCAGAACTTCATCCGAAAGCACAGTTTATTGGTTCCTGTGAAGCTACTATATAGGCATTTCGGCAAAAGCAAAATTTATTGGTTCCTATAAAACTACTATATAGGCATTATGATTGCAGAACTTCATCCGAAAGCACAGTTTATTGGTTCCTGTGAAGCTACTATATAGGCATTATGGTTGCAGAACATGGGACTAAGAGTTATCGATTCAATTAGTCAACTTATAAAGATATATTGTGACAACTCAAACGGTGTATATTTTTTCTAAGAATGATGAAATCAAAAGTTACAATAAGCATATCAATATAAAATATCGTAAAAAAGCTTGAAGTAGATATTCATCATGCTAGCATTGAGCTAATGATTGTGAATCTCATGACCAAAATGTTTGTCGACAATGCAATATAAAAGGTTATGTGGAGCATATGGAGATTATTAGTTTATCTAGTATTTGATGTGAAATATTATTTTTAACTTTATAAATAGTATTTTTTGCACATAAAGTATGCATGAATAAAGTTTGTACCCTGAATGATTGAGAAACATTAATAAGTAATTGACTTATGAAGTGCTCATTTAGAGAATGTTTTGCATTGTAATATATGGAACGGAATGAAGTATTCAATGAATTGGATACAACCATTATGATTCACGTATTGCATCTTTTATATAAGAATGAGTTTTGATGTGACTAAGCACAGACCAAAAGACACCAACTGTTGTTGAGTACATCAGCCATCCAATTAATTTTGTGTTATTTATCCAAAGCTTAGCTTATTCTCGAACAAGTATAGCTGAAGAGAACTTGATATTTAATTTATGAATTATTGGGTTAACAAATTGTTGATGAACCGATTTGTTGGCCTACCTTTTAGTTGCTTGGTACGAGGATGACGGTATATTGGGTTATCTTGTTTGGATTTCCCGTTATATTGATTTAAATATTGGCAGTGGTAATAAGGAAAAGAAAAAAAAGAAATATGTTTGCAGTATAACGTGGGAGGCGTTCAAAATGTGTTGTCGACTGAAGACTGAACACTTGGAACCATTCATCTAATTCCAACCGCAAGTACGATCTCTGAATATTATTTTAATATTTACAGAATTATGAACAGCTTCTAATCTCCTATCCTTATGGCGTCAATCTTCTCGAGGACTTTCACAACATCCTTCATGGTTGGTCGGAGCTTATGCTCCTTCTTGATACATGCTTCGATGATTCGGGCCAGTCGAGAAGCGGCCGCCGAAGGATACTCCCCATTGAGTTTTGGGTCCATTAGACTCGCTAGCTCTTTGGCATCCGATGAGAGATGGGGCTTGGCGAACTGTGCCAAGTGGCGTTCAGCGCACGGTCGATCAGGATCGAACACCTTCCGACCAGTGAGCATCTGCAGCAACACCATCCCGAATGCATACACGTCCGTCTTCGCGTCCAGATGACCTGATTGATCAAGGAGACACTCACTCGTATTAAATGACGACGGCGAGTAACACGTAATTTGCTATCTTGCATGATATATATAAGTTGTGCGTACCAGTGGTGATGTACCGGGGGTCCAAATATCCAGGTGTGCCCAAGACATGCGTTGAGACACGACCCCGCCTACCGGTCCGGCCCTTCATTGACAATGACCAACCTAAGCCGGATAGCTTTGGGTTGAAGTCCTGCAAGGGAACAAAGATTGAGGTGAGGACACCCCATTTTTAACAGAGAAATTAGATTGTTGTACAAAGCGTGCGTAAAAGAGAAGATCACATACGGAGTCAAGCAGGATGACCGAGGGCTTCACGTCCCGATGGATGATGCGCTTGTTCGATTTATGTAGAAAACGAAGACATCGAGCAGCACCGATTGCTATTTTAATTCTCAGCTTCCACGAGAGCGGTGGCTTCCCTTCTGTTGAAGAAGATGATCCTGTCAGATGATTTCTCTTTGGCGCGGATATCAGAATACAGTATACTCACTCTCAAGAAGATGATCCTGTAAGCTCCCGTTAGACATGAACTCGTAGACGAGATGGAACGCGGCGTTCTCTTCCTTGCAGTAGCCCAGCAGCCTGATGAGGTTGGGATGCGACAGCTTCCGCAAAACGTTCATCTCGTTCTGCGCAACACCCCCAAGAAACAGGAAACAAAAGAAATTAATTAAGCACACAAATCAGAAGTAGAATATTAAATCGAATTAGTAAGCAAGCAAGCAAAACAGGGGACCAAATAGTCGTTATATTGGATGGAAAGTCAAGTCAAGTCAAGTCTAGAATCACCACCCACTCCTGTAACCCTTTGGTTGGTGTTTAGCTTCCATGTCTTTACAGCAACGAATTTGTCATCCATCCGACCTTTGTATACGACTGCGAATTCTCCTTCCCCAACAATGTTCCCATGCGAGAAGTTCCTTGTGGCACGCTTCAATTGGCTAAGCGGGAAGGTCTCAAGGTCTGGGTTGGCATCGACCTCGACTCCGGTACCACCCGTTCCTGCTGCTGTTTCGACTCCAAGTCCAAGTCCACTTCTTGCTGGTTTTTCTACCTGAAGCCTATTGCTGCGTCTGAAGATCCCAAGGAATGCATTTTCGACTCTAGAGCAAAGTAGACTTCCCATTCTGTGGTTGGCCTTCTTGTGAGAGGAGGGGAACAAAACAAAAACAAAATAAAAGGCATTGTTAATTAAATTTGATTGGGACTCAGAAGAAGATGAACTTCGAAAATTAATTTTTTGGGTAATGAAAGTTCAAATTACTACACAATAATAGTACAAAATTATAAAATAATAACACATCGTAGAATATAGAGATGCGTATATACCTTGGCTCGCTGGACGTCCACGAGATTGATGAGCGGAATAAGCCTCAAATACCGTTCTATCTCCGCTTCTACCTTCTGGAACCGATGCTCAAGCATCCACCCCATGGCCATGAGATACAGAAAGCTATGATTCTGGCAAATGTTGACGAGAATGTAGGCCTTCTTCAGAGCATTCTCCAGTCGCTCCAATACCGCTCTCGTCTCAGGATATGTCTTGAGATCCGACATGTCGAGTGGTTCCAAGAGATGGCCAATGAGCTGCAAGTAATCCGACAGTTCTCGACAATTCTTCTTCAGGATTCGTGCTTTCGCAGCGGCCTCCACGATGATGATGATGAGGCGGACAGCGTCAAGTCCCGCGAGTTGCGCGACATTGGCAATCTGTCCTGTGATCGCTAAAACTATTGATGCCAGTGGTATCCCAAACGATATCTAATCTGAAAAAAAATAATAATAATAATTTCATATGTGTCAGAATAAAGAATATACGATTAAATTATGTACAGAACAGAACAGATTCAAAATGGCAAAAATTAATTGAGATCGTAAAGAAAGTAAAACACAAGTGCGGAGAAAAAAACACCATAATGAATAATAAAAAAGTAAGATCATACCTAAACAACTTTGAAGGGTCACTCCAACTCCACTCTCTCAATCCGATTTGATTTGGTGTTGTACTCAGTTTGGTTTGGGGGAGACTATACTTTTTTTATTTATAGTGTTAAATCTCCGAGTCCGGAACCGTTTAAGAATCATACTCGTATTTAGTTTAGGACTCCCAACTCCTACTGGGATTAGGAATACTAACTCCTATCTATCTGATTTACGACTTTTCTTAATTCCTATCAAGATTTGGTTTAGGAGTCGATACTCCTACTGGGTTTAGGAATCCTAACTCCTGGCTGATTTAGGACTTTTTAATTCCAAACTAATCTATGACTCACCCTCGAGCGAGCTCGTATCAAGATTTGGGCTCCTGGTTTGTACAGACTTAGTACCTTAAATTGCGAGAGAGGTCGGTTGCCATGGTGGGTGGATGGATGAGTTCTCCAGGAAAAGTATACAGGGCCAGATCGTCTCTACGTGCTCCGGTCACCTGGGCTCAGGTGCTGGCGGGACGGTCCTCTCCGGTGAACTCTTTGGTGTTCTCTGATTTCAAAGTTTAAGAGGATCAAGAGTGACTCGTCTGACTTCTTGGCGTTCGACGATGCCCAACTTGCCGAATGGCGACGGCCTTGGAGCCATAGCTTGGTGGGACGGTTGGTTCCTCCGGCGACCTCCGACATTGGATAGCATCAAGGCCGCTGTATTGTATCGTCGCCTTGGAAGGGTGTCGAAACCTCCTTCGATCATGGACATGGACATGGAGATGGAGATGGAGATGGTAACACCGTTCCAAAAATACAAGGTAAAGAAGCAGGGGCTCTCTTTGTTTGATTGGTGTAGGAGGAACTAAACAAATAGGGGTCCACCTCTCTTTTTTCTTTGGCAATTACCTGAATATGATGCAGCAGCAAGCATCAACCGCGATCTCATTCCCTTCTTCGTCCGAATCATGTTCAGGCCTCTCCATTTCTTCCTGGGCAGCCAAGTAGTCCGTATACCAAGGAAGAACAATGTAAAACAACAGGTGGCACAGAAACAACTTCGTTTCTCAATGCATGTGATGTGAAATCCTCAGCCAAATTACGCTAAATCAGACGCCTTTGCTTATGCCAACATCAGAAATGCGTACCCACGAGAGTGACGAGCGGGATAGGCTTCCTTGAAGTACACGTTCAATCTTTTTGTGAGCAATCCGCCACCCCATGGTCTTGACATATATATAGATGATGTGTAGGTCTGGACTTGTCGTAAGTACATGTAGCATCGCCTCGGGACGTCCTCCGGTACGTAGAGCTGGCGCTGATGGCATGGCAAGGCACCGTCCTTCCTGAGCTCCGTCCGATAGTGATGGTGAGCTTGCACAAGATGTTGTAATAGCATATCAGATTTCTTCAATTGCACGAGGAACTCTTTGAGCGGTTAAGGAAAATCCTCTTTACTAATATGTATAAATAGCCATCAAGTTCGCTATCTCAAACATACTCTGTAATTATATTTCATAGTTTATCATAGTATCAGAGCCATTGTCTTAGAGCAATACTTATCTTCTCATCGATGAGAAATTATGTTCTTTGCTATCGTCACTCCCACTACACTTGCAAAGTCTCAAGCAGTGGTGCCACCACTCCGGTCGGAGCTCCAAAAGCTTCTAACTGGCCACCTCTGCTACTCTAACAGCCAGCATTGCACTCACTGTCAAGAGTCCAAATAAGTGCCATCGTAATGATCTCTTCTCCTATCTAAGTCGGTGGCTTTCTTGCAGCTACTTGCTTCGACAGCCTGCTCCTATGGTCGGTGAGTTGCACATGCATCTCACAGATTGCATCTTATAGATTCTTCCCCTTCCTATCTCGATCGGCAATGACTGCAACTTCTCAGAGAGCTCTCGACGAACTCTCGGCGAACTCTCGATGAACTCTCAGCGAACTCTCGATGAACTCTCGACGAGCTCTCGATGAGCTTCCAACATATCATCCGAATCTTCGTTATATCGTCTGATCTTTGACTCTGACCCAACATCTGCTTTATGCCTTATTTATTATCATAGTTAATCCTGTAACATTTATCTCAATAATTTATCAATTAATTTCATCATCAAAATCCGAGATTCAACAATCTTCTCATTTTTTATAATGACAATCAATTGATGTTGAAGTTAACCTCAACTCCCCCTATCTATATGCCATATTGAGATAAGCAGACTTAAATTGAAAAGGAATAATGACCTTTGAATTCAAGTGAAATAATTTCGATCATAAGGATCGAATACAATATATCAAATCAAAATTTCATACACAATTTCAAAACTTTACTTTTCATCCTCACTTCATGCATGATACCAAAAATAAATTAATCATCACTGTGTGTATATCATACATGATACTAAAGTATTCATGATACATTATTTTGGGTATAACATTCATGATGCTAAGACATTAAAATTTTTATCATTTCATCCATTAAATCAACATTTGAATCATGATACCAAACATTCATCATTTCTCCCATGCATGATACTAAAGCATTCATGATGCATCATTATGAGCATAACATTAATGATGCTAAGATATTAAAATTTTAAGCATTTATCACTTTATGCATTAAAATCAATATTTTGATCATAATACCAAACATTTATCATTTCTCTCTTTTTGTCATTAACAAAAAGGAGAATCATTCAACAATACAAGTGTTTTAAATTATTCAAGTAAATTTTATACCAATTTATCCAAGCTAGCAAAAATGAGAAGTTAAGCAAAAACTTTACATGATAACTGCTTTTGCTTTTTGAAATAGAAAAGCTAGCATTTTTGTTTTAGATGTGCAGGAGCTTTTTTGATTCTTTTTGAGATATGTAATTTTCTTTCTTCCTTTGTTATAAAAACAAGAAAAAGAGGAAGAAGATATGTAAGTTTCATTGGATAAGCTTCTACTGTAGCAAAAAGAGAGGATTCATCATAAAGGATCAAGATGTCTATACCAAAAATAGAAAATCAAATCATATACTAAAAGTCCATGGATAAAAATTCTTCTTTTGCGAGTAGAGTGAGGAAGAATTTATGGGGAAAGATCATTAAAAGAAGGATAAAAAATCCATGAATCAAGGCTCTTCTTTTGCAAATAGAAAGAGGAAAGATTCATATAAGACAATCTCGATTTAAAAGAAAAATTCAAAGTTATGAAAAATCGAGAAATCCAAAAAATATATAAGAGGAATAAAATGAACAAATACTAAAAGACCATAATACGCAGCGGAATAAAATAAAAACACAATCAAACAAAACACCAAGATATACGTGGAAAACCCCTTCAATGTGAAGGGTAAAAACCACGGGGCAAACTAGAGATAATCCACTATGAGAATAATGAATATACAAATCTCAATCTCTTGCCCAAAACCCTAGCAACAACCACAAGAGAATAACTGGGATATAAGGATTACGTCACTGCCCACAATATCTAAAACCTCCCCAAATAATCATAGCAAGAGTCTACTGTAGATTTGATTTAACCTGAGATGAGAACACTGCTAGATGATTGAGAACAGTCTCTCTGCGTTGTCCTTATCTTCTTCCCTTTCTTTCTCTTGTTTTTCTGCCTTGTTCTTCTCTCTTTGTTGCTATGAGGATGTCAACGTTGCTGCCCACGTTGCTGCCTTTTTTTGCCTCTTTTCTGCTTCTAAAACGCAGCCCCCACACCCCCCTTGTATTGATCTAGGGTTAGGTCAAAGGGGTGTGGGTTGTGGGCTGATAAAGCCCACCATGGGTTGAACCCACTTTGGGCTGCCAGCCCAACAACCTCCCCCTTCAGCCCATAAGGGAGGCTGTCCCATGACTCCTCAATGTGAAGCCATGCCGACCAACTGTCGGCATATCTCCTGTCTTTCTTTTGGTAAGGTCTTCGTCAACATGTCTGCTCCGTTGTCATCTGTATGAATTTTCTGAAGCTGCAACTGCTTCTCTTCAAATACATTTCGAATCCAGTGGTATCTGACATCTATATGCTTTGACTTGGAATGAAACATTGGGTTCTTACACAAATGGATGGCACTCTGGCTGTCACAATGCACCACATAATTTTCCTGTTTCAGCCCCAATTCTTGTAAGAATTCTTTCATCCATAACATTTCTTTACATACCTCTGTAGCAGCAATATATTCTGCTTCTGTGGTGGAGAGAGCAATACACCTTTGTAACCTGGATTGCCATGACACAGTTCCCCCTGCAAAAGTAAGTACATAACCTGAAGTGGACTTCCTCGTATTTATATCTCTTGCCATATCTGCATCTGTGTAACCTGTCAACATAGGTGGTCCACCTCCAAAGCTTAAACAAACCTTAGAGCTCCCTCTGAGATATCTAAAAATCCACTTCACTGTTGCCTAGTGCTCTTTGCTTGGATTTGCAAGAAATCTGCTAGTAACACCCACTGCATATGCGATGTTTGGCCTCGTACATACCATTGCATACATTAAACTTCCAACTACTGAAGCATAAGGAACCTTTTGCATTTTCTCCTTCTCCTCATCACTTGACGGACTCTGTTCTGAGCACAACTTGAAGTGACCTGCAAGAGGAGAACCAACTGGTTTTGCATTGCTCATACTGAATCTTTCCAATACCTTCTCGATGTATTTCTTCTTTGACAACCAAATCTTCTTGTTTTTCCTGTCACGAGAAATCTACATGCCTAGTATTTGCTTTGCTGGCCCCATGTCCTTCATTGCAAAAGACTCACTCAGTTCCTTCTTCAACCTATCAATTTTAGACATATCTTTCCCAAGAATAAGCATGTCATCAACATAAAGTAAGAGAATAATAAAATCCTCACCAAACCATTTGATATACACACAATGATTTGAAGCCGTTCTTTTGTATCCATTTTCTGTCATAAATGAATCAAACTTTCTGTACCACTGTCTTGGAGCTTGCTTTAGCCCATATAAACTCTTCTTCAACTTGCAGACAAAATTATCTTTACCTTTGACTTTGAAGCCTTCTGGTTGCTCCATATAAATTTCCTCCTCCAAATCACCATAAAGGAAAGTTGTCTTCACATCTAACTGCTCAACCTCCAAGTCCTGGCTAGCAGCAATACCAAGAGCAACACGAATAGAAGACATTTTAACAATAGGAGAAAATATCTCTTCAAAATCAATACCTTTCTTTTGACCAAAGCCTTTCACAACCAATCTAGCTTTGTACTTTGGTTGAGAACAATATTCTTGAGTCTTCAACCTAAAAACCCACTTGTTTTTCAAGGCCTTTATTCCATTTGGTAGCAGCACCAAATCATAAGTGTGGTTCTTCTGAAGAGCATCCATCTCTTCCTGCATAGCAACTAACCACTTCTCTTTTCCCCTCTCAAGCGCTTCTGGTAACTCTCGGTTCACCGCATCAGTGAAAGCATCACATACTCATCAGTAGGTATCTTACGGAAGGTTGACGTTGTCTAGAAGATCTTCTCAACTGAGGTTCTCAAGGAACTTGCTCTCCCACTTCTTCTTGCTCAACATGTCCATAGGTAAATCAACATCGGGCTCTACACTATTTTCCTGCACATCTCCCCATCACCCGATATCTTGGAGGAATAATCGGGTCACACCGCTAATCCTTCAGAGAAAGTCTTGGTCGGTGCCTTCTTCTTCAAATCCTCAAAGGTTTGATCCTCAAAGAAGACCACATCTCTACTCCTGAACACCTTCTGCTTTTCTGGATCCCAAAGCCTGTAACCAAACTGATCATATGAGTAACCAAGAAAAATACATTCTTTAGACTTACCATCCAGCTTGGACCTCTTATTATCTGGAACATGTGCAAATACACGACAACCAAACACTCTCAAATGCTTGTAGGAAACATCTTTCCCTGACTATACATGCTTTGCAACATCACCATCTAGGGCTGTACATGGTGATAAGTTGATCATATCAACTGCAGTCCTCAAAGCCTCATCCCAAAACCTTTTGGGTAGCTTGGCCTGTGAAAGCATACATCTGATCTTTTCCATGATGATGCGGTTCATTCTCTCTGCAATTGCATTATGCTGAGGTGTACCAGGAACTATCATCTCATGTTGGATCCCATGTGACCTGCAATAGTCATTAAACAATCTCGTATACTCACCACCATTATCTGATCTTATGCATTTCAATTTTCTTTCTGTCTCCCTTTCAACCCTGGCATGAAACTCTTTGAAGACATTAATAACCTAATCTTTGGTCTTCAAAGCATAAGCCCAAACTTTCCTGGAAAAATCATCTATAAAAGTGATAAAATAAAGTGCACCACTTATACCAAGAACATCAACAGATCCACCAGGAGTTTTTGTCCTCAAAGGACCACATATATCTGTATAAACACGGACTAAGGCATACATTTTTCTAGACAAAGCAGTACTAGCAAATGAAACTCTATGTTGTTTACCAGCCAAACAATCAATACAAGGGTTCAGATGTATACCTCTGAGATCTGGCAATACCTCTCTCTTGGAAAGAGCTTGCAGCCCCTTCTCGCTCATGTGTCCCAATCGCTTATGCCACAACTCCATACTGAAGTCTTTCTCTGTAGCATTTAACTGCTCACCATAAGCTTTAGCCTACAACCTGTACAAAGTATGATATTTCTTTCCACTAGCTATAAAAAGAGAACCCTTACTGAGCTTCCATTGCCCTTTGTGAAATCTGCTTTCATACTCTTCATCATCTAGTCTTCCAACTGAAATTAAATTCAGCCTCAAGTCAACCACATGCCTCACATCCTTTACCAACTTGCAGCCAAGGTTGGTCTTTAAATGGATATCACCCATGCCAATGATATCTGCTGTGCCATAGTTGTCCATCTTGACAACACCAAAGTTTCTAGACCTGTATGTAGCAAAAAACTCCCTCCGTGGTGTAGCATGATAAGAAGCACCTATGTCAATCACCCACTCAAGATCCTGACACACACAAGAAAAAATATCATCAGAAGGAGACAAAATCAAATAATCACCACTCTGCACTATAGTTGTAGTATTATCCTTTGACTCTGTAGACTCCACTTCTTTTCCCTTTTTCTTGTTCTTCTTAGGTTGCTTATATTAGTTCTTGTAATGTCCTTTCTCACCACAGTTATAGCAAACAATATCTTTTCTTGATCTTGACTTGCTCCTACCCATACGTGAACTGCTTCTAGACTTTGACCTCCCTCTGTTCTCTGAGATAAGTGCCTGTGAATCATTCTGAGATGTTGCCGAACTCTTTCTTCTCAACTCCTCATTCAACAAACTGCTTGTTACTTGACTCATAGTGACAATACCATCTGGTGCAGAATTACTAAGGGAAACCACCAGTGTCTCCCAACTTTCTGGTAATGAATTGAGAAGTAATAATGCATGCGACTCATCATCAAGAGACATTTTCATAGAGGATAACTGGTTAGTAATACTCTGCATTTCATTCAAATGCTCAGCAATAGAAGCACCCTCTCTATATTTTAGATTCACAAGTTTTCTGATCAAAAAAGCTTTGTTGCCAGCTGTTTTTCTTTCATAGAGACTTTCCAATTTTTTCCAAAGAGAATATACAGAAATTTCAGTAGAAACATGGTGAAAGACACTATCATCAAGCCATTGTCTAATAAACCCAATTGTTTTTCGATCTAACCTCTTCCACTCATCATCTGTCATAGTTGTAGGTTTTGCACTATCCCCCTACAAAGGTCCATACAAATCTTTGCAATACAAGAGATCTTCCATTCTTGGTTTCCATATCATCCAATTGTTTCCATTCAAACTAATCATGCAAGAAACATTACTGGCCTCCATGTTCAAATACAAAAATTAAATCACCAAAACCCTGCTCTGATACCAGTTGATGGGGATATAAAGAGGAATAACCTTTGTATATGAACAAATACTAGAAGACCATAATACGCAGCGGAATAAAATGGAAACACAATCAAACAAAACACCAAGATATATGTGGAAAACCCCTTTCAATGTGAAGGGTAAAAACCACGGGGCAAACTAGAGATAATCCACTATGAGAATAATGAATATACAAATCTCAATCTCTTGCCCAAAACCCTAGCAACAACCACAAGAGATAACTGGGATATAAGGATTACGTCACTGCCCACAATATCTAAAACCTCCCCAAGTAATCACAGCAAGAGTCTACTGTAAATTTGATCTAACCTGAGATGAGAACACTGCTAGATGATTGAGAACAGTCTCTCTGCGTTGTCCTTGTCTTCTTCCCTTTCTTTCTCTTGTTTTTCTGCCTTATTCTTCTCTCTTAATTGTTACGAGAATGTCAACGTTGCTACCCACGTTGCTGTCTTTTTCTGCTTCTAAAACGCAGCCCCCACACCCCCCTTATATTGATCTAGGGTTAGGTCAAAGGGGTGTGGATTGTGGACTGATAAAGCTCACCATGGGCTGAGCCCACTTTGGGCTGCCAGCCCAACAGATACTCCTACTGGGTTTAGGAATCCTAACTCCCGGCTGATTTAGGACTTTTTAATTCCAAACTAATCTATGACTCACCCTCGAGCGAGCTCGTATCAAGATTTGGGCTCCTGGTTTGTACAGACTTAGTACCTTAAATTGCGAGAGAGGTCGGTTGCCATGGTGGGTGGATGGATGAGGTCTCCAGGAAAAGTATACAGGGGCCAGATCGTCTCTACGTGCTCCGGTCACCTGGGCTCAGGTGCTGGCGGGACGGTCCTCTCCGGTGAACTCTTTGGTGTTCTCTGATTTCAAAGTTTAAGAGGATCAAGAGTGACTAGTCTGACTTTTTGGCGTTCGACGATGCCCAACTTGCCGAATGGCGACGGCCTTGGAGCCATAGCTTGGTGGGACGGTTCCTCCGGCGACCTCCGACATTGGATAGCATCAAGGCCGCTGTATTGTATCGTCGCCTTGGAAGGGTGTCGAAACCTCCTTCGATCATGGACATGGACATGGAGATGGAGATGGAGATGGTAACACCGTTCCAAAAATATAAGGTAAAGAAGTAGGGCTCTCTTTGTTTGATTGGTGTAGGAGGAACTAAACAAATAGGGGTCCACCTCTCTTTTTTCTTTGGCAATTACCTGAATATGATGCAGCAGCAAGCATCAACCGCGCTCTCATTCCCTTCTTCGTCCGAATCATGTTCAGGCCTCTCCATTTCTTCCTGGGCAGCCAAGTAGTACGTATACCAAGGAAGAACAATGTAAAACAACAGGTGGCACAGAAACAATTTCGTTTCTCAATGCATGTGATGTGAAATCCTCAGCCAAATTACGCTAAATCAGACGCCTTTGCTTATGCCAACATCAGAAATGCGTACCCACGAGAGTGACGAGCGGGATACGCTTCCTTGAAGTACACGTTCAATCTTTTTGTGAGCAATCCGCCATCCCATGGTCTTGACATATATAGATGATGAGTAGGTCTGGACTTGTCGTAAGTACATGTAGCATCGCCTCGGGACGTCCTCCGGTACGTAGAGCTGGCGCTGATGGCATGGCACGGCACGGTCCTTCCTGAGCTCCGTCCGATGGTGACGGTGAGCTTGCACAAGATGTCGCTTATAGTCTCCAAGTAATCCGCCAAGCGCGCGATGGTATATCTTGTGCTGCATCTGAAATGAACTTCCACCACCGCGCGTAATCCACAATCGCACACAAGATGTGCATATTCTGGGTGCAGTAATATACTTATTATCATCTGCAATCAACTTGTGAAGCTATCTTATAATATCATGCCACGCTATAAATATTACTAGTCATTCATATACCCAAATTAAATTTGAATTCTTCAATCAATTAACAAACATCAATTAAATCTTGTGTCAATCTTATATTACAAAATCAATTTGACAGAATAATCACATAGCATCTTGATCACCAAAGAATAATTGGATGTTTTTCATTGTAGATGCTGGCTCTTTTTATCAACAAAAAACAACATTTTCATGTCGATCTTTAACAACCAACATAGTATATAAATATGTAATCACTTACACACACACACACACAGATATATATATATATATATATATATATATATATATATATATAATTTCAATACTTGGAAAGTAAGATTATCTCATTTAATATTTTTAAAAAATACATTATTTCTTTGCATGTAACATCAATCGATTGCTTTTAGTTAACTTACCAACGAGGCTTTTTGAATGCGTAAGAAATACTAAATCTTTGACCGAGTCGTAATTAGTCGTAATTAGACGTACATTGCTACCGCCGATCGTGCATTTTGACTTGCTCTTAGAATTAGACGTACGTACCTAATGAAATTTCATCTTGACATGTGCTAAATGCTGTGGACAGATGAACATGTCGAACAAATATTTAATCTGTCAATCAGGTCAAGATAATAAATTGACAATATTAATGCTGACATATGCTGTAGACACTCACGTGGACTGTCTTTATACACAGCCTGCTTTATCTTGCTCTCGAGGATGATGTGCTTCTGTGATGAATGTACAAGTATTAGACAGCGATTGCTATTTTCATTCTTGACTTCCCGCGTTTATTAGGAAAAAAAAAAATCACTTATCGCGACATTAGTGTCTTTTATTGACGGTGATGGGCCGAAGGTAGGCTGTTCTTGAAGACACGTTGAGGCAATGACGACCAACCGGTGAAAAGCCCGTGGTGGGTAACGGCATTGCCTGAAACACCAAAACAGAATGGCTTTCTTAGTGGTGGATCAATCAACTGGTGGAACTTTCTCCTATCATTTAAGAAATGGCCTTACCTGAAACACTGAAGTAGAATGTAACTGATAGAAAACAAAAAACACACAAGTTGAAAAAATATCAAGCTTACCTAGTCAATACTAAATGCATTTATTCAATTTATCAAATGATGCATGCATTTGGCGATGGAAGAGGTCAAGTATTCTCCTCTATAACGGTGATCTACATGGGAGGCATTATGAAAATGCTCTTTAAATCGTTGTACAATCCTTCTTTCCATGAGCACCATATGATCAAGAAGAGATCGACCCATCTTACTGTCAACACGTATCGAACTTGGGCTATTGGTTGAGAAGGAAAGGGAGAGAGGAGTATAGGAGGTGGCAACCAAAAAAAGGTATAGTTTATGGCCCTTGGGTTCCTCCTATTTATAGAAGCTCATTGTCAACTTAACTTTAATAGACCTTGCCCTATTGAGTACTAAATCTTCATCTAACTACCTAAGTCTCTTAGATTAATGTTTCTCTATCCAATAATCTCTTATCGGCTCTTATTGGATCCTATTCACAAGATCTAATATTTCAATGGCTTATTGGATATCCAATAAGATAGGGGCTCTAACGAATATCTCATATCCGAACCTCGACTCGTCGTAATACCTACTTGCTAGGAAATATAGGGTGACATCATATGCGCAGTAGAAGAATAGAAACAAAAAAACACATATTTCCCACAGCAAATGTGTTTCTTAATATCATGTAATCGTTGGTGCGTAAAAACCTACGAAATCGAAAAACTACACATAAGAGAATTACCTAGAGAGATCATATCTCCCTGAATTCCTACAAATTTGTGGGATTGAATGAAGAAGTTCAAATGCCCTCCTCACTAGTGGTGATCAACACGATAGGGGCTACGACGACACTCCTCAAATCTTCTCACTATGCACACTATGCACTCAAAAAGGGGCCGACCCTTCTTTCTATACATACCTCCTAAATTGAGGCTTCTAACTGAGGAAAAGAGGTGGAAGGGGAATAAGAGGTGTCAATAAAAAAAGCTTTGGCCTATGGGCCTTTGTTCTCTCCTATTTATAAATATCCCTTGTCAACTTAATCCTAATAGATCCTACCATATTGGGTATTGAATCTTCATCTAATTATTAAAGCCTCTTAGATTAATAGGTCTCTACCTAATAATCTTAGATTAGCTCTTATTTGATATTATCTATAGGATCTAAAAATTTAGAGGCTTAATGGATATTATTTAAAATAGGGGCTCCAATGGATATCTCATATCCGAACCTCTACTCGTCGTAATATCTATCATATGTGTGTGATCCTCTAGGCCTAATATCGAGTTGGTCGTGAGTCATTCTTGTCAAAACTTCTTTTGACTTAGTGAATTATTATCTCCATAATAATATACTTGATTCATCGACTGCAGATATACTAGGCTACTATGTCGTAGTCCCTAGACGATACAAGAGAATCCAATCCTTTAGACCTATCCATCCTTAGTTATCGTATACCTATAATCTCTTATTTATCTAATATCTTAGAGATCATATATCGGGTATGGTGTTGTCAGGCCTATACGATTTCTTATCGAGTCTCGCTCTAATCAGATTCTCTCATAGAACTCTTTATCTCTCAATCCTAACAACCTTGGCCAAGGATTTATCTGAGCAAGAACACATATAATATTCTTCTCATGATACCGATAGTGAATGATCTTCTATCTATACTCATTAGTTCTCATAAGATTGGCTATCACTCTCAATGACTGGCTATGCTAGATGTGAAACTTCCAAACCTATAAATCTGATATCAAAAAGTAGAGTAATCATACAAGACATCCTTGGTGTCTCAAGTCAAGGACCAGATACACTACTAGGATGATGAAATCACTTTCTCACAATGAGATATCATTAACCATCCAACATTTCCTAAGCAATGATACCACCCAGTATTAGTGCTGTAGGTAATAGTACTGCCTAACATAGGCAATGATTCCACCAGGACGACGGTACCCAAGAAACCCGGTATGAGACCTTTTTTAGCTCTAATTTTGAAGTCATTTGAGGTCTATAAATACCCTAGCTATTCCTACATAGAGTAGCAATAATAGAGCATGAAATTGAGTTGAAAAAGTGGGAAAGAAAAATTAGAAACTCTCTTAGGAATTAGAGTCCCTTCTTCCTAGTATTTAGAAAGTTCTTCTAAAGGGAGAAATAAGGTCTAAAAAGAGAGACTTGTAAGGGTTGTCTCTTAAACCCGTGAAAAGGAGAAATAGTGTAAAATGATAGTTAATCTTTACCCATTGAAGGAAGATGGATAGTGGATGTCGGTGGCCTCGACGAAGGAGGAATCAAGTGTAGATATAGGTCACGATGATTGAACCACTATAAAAATCTGGTTTACATTTATTTTGAGCAATTTACTTTTATAGCAACTTCATCCTTACTTTGCTTTCACTATGCATATACTCTCATTGCCCATTGAAGGAAGATGGATAGTAGATACTGGTGGCCTCGACGGAGGAGGAATCGAGAGTGGATGTAGGTCATGACGACCAAACCACTATAAAAATCTAGTTTACATTTATTTTGAGCAATTTACTTTCATAGCAACTTCATCCTTACTTTGCTTTCACTATGCTTATGCTCTCATATGCTTTCAAGTTAAACTTACATTTCCGAAATCAGTTTTCATCGAACGAAATTTTTTCGAACCGACGATTTATATCCGTTGCACTAATTCACCCCCCCCCCCCTCTCTTAGTGCTGACTCGTTTCTAACAATTAGTATTAGAACCTCGTTATTTCTCATTTGGTTTAACACCTAAGAGAAATGACTCTTTTCAGCTTTCAAGAGGGTCACTCTCTCATTCGTCCTTCCATGTTTAATGGGATGAACTACACTTATTGAAAAACTCGTATGAGAGTTTTCTTGGTTTCATTGGAATTAAATTTATGAAATGTTATTAAAAATAAATTTCAAAGGTCTTTTCTTCCGGTGAAAGATTAGAATGATTTGGAGATGAAGACTTTTTCTTTGCATGCTAGAGCTATGAATGCTCTATTTTATGCTTTGAGCAAAAATGAGTTTAATCGTGTTTCTACTTGCGAAATGGCGTTTGATATTTAACACACTCTTGAAACCACACACGAAAGCACTAATAGAAAAAAATATTCAAAGATTAATCATTTAATACATGATTTTAAACTATTTTAAGTGAAATCAAGCGAGACTATTGGAGACATGTACACCCGTTTTATGGATGTCGTCAATAGTCTAAAAGCACTTGGTAAAAGTTTTTTAAATTTTGAACTTGTTAATAAAGTTTTATGATCACTTCTAAAAATTAGGATTCAAAAATAATAGTAATACAAGAATCAACGAACTTGAACCATTTTCCTCTCGAAGAAATTATTGAGTCATAATGACTTATAAGATGACTTGCAATCCTCATGAAGAGCTTGAGAATAACATTCTAAAGAATAGGAAGGATTTAAAACTTAGAACATATGAAGACCACTCGAGTGAAAGCTCAATTGATAGTGAACTTGAACTTCTCACTATAAAATTTAAAAAGTTCATGAAACAAGAATTAAAGAATAAAAATAAACTTAAGAAGAACGTAACTATTTGCTATAAATGGAAGAAGAATGAACCACTTTGGGATAAAATGAGTGCATCCAAAGATGAGGAGTAAACCGATGAAGACAAGGTGGCGAACTTCGCTTTGATGAATCTCTACAATAAGGTAAATAACTTAAACAAACTCCTTTATTTTATTTTGAAATTACTTGATGCTTTTTTATGAGTTGTTTTTAAATTAGTTAGTAAAAAATAAAAAATAAATAAATATATGTCATACTTCTTTTTCTAGTTATTTTGAAAAATGATAATGACAATTACATGTTTTATGATAAACAATCAAAATGATTTTAATTGAAAATGACTTATGAAATCATGCTTGATATTTTAATAATGTAATGATGTAATAATATAATGAAAATATTAAAAGGTTTGGTATCATATTTAATGATCTTATATTAGGATTTGAAATTATTTGAAATCAGATGTTTTGGAACTATGTGTTATACCTTTTGAACTTGATAATTATTGTGATGATTTTGTATTACTTTTCGAGTTTAAACATGATGGATGGTTTTCATATGAAAAACTTAAGCATATTTATATGAAATCAATCACATAAAATGAAACACATAAAAAAGAAAAATATATTATTATTGGAATTAAAATGATAAATCAAATCTCTTGTTTAAAGAAACCTTATGTTTAATGTGTTATATTTTTTGTCATGATGATTTTGATTGAAGATGCTTTCTGATTAATGAAATCATATTTGATTTGAAGTAATGATTTAAAATCATGCTTTATGAGTTTACATTTTAAAATTATGTATGATAATTGATGGCTTATCGATCTTTGCCATAATGAAAGTTCTTTTTGGTTTTCAATGATGAGGCAAGTTTTGATTTGGCATAAATAACAAAGGCATACTTGTGTGAAATAAAGAGGAAATATATATATATTTTTAATTTCTCAATCCCTACCTTATTGAGTTTTCAAAAGACGAGATTGATTAATTTATTTTTATCATTTTTTATGAATATCTTGAACTATTGAAATGATTTTGATGATTTGAATTTGAATGAGTTTTATCCAAATTATGATCTTGATTTCTTGGAATTACTTAAGATTTTTTTTTTCAAGATCTCTTCTTCGTACTCCTATGATTTTTTTCTTGGTATTTTATTTAAGAGGATATTTACTATATGAATCATGTCTTTTGGTATTCACATGATCTTATCCTTCATAATATGATTATTTTTAATTCCTTGAATTCATGAATTATATATCTCATAACCCAATTAATTTTTTTTCTTGGTCTTCTTGTGATGATATGAAATTATGCATAAAATACTCATGAAATTATGTTAATACTATTGAATCTCAGATTCTAATGATGAAATCAATTGATGTGTTTAATCTAATCTATGTTTTGAGTAACGCAGTACTAGTTTCGATTAAGGAGAGGCAAATTAATTAAATGAGGAGGAACTAGACATTGGGTTGGAGTGAACATGTCAGAAGATTAGACGTTGGGCCGGAGGATCGATCAACATGTCGGTAGAAGGCTCATGACGTGAATTCGAGTATCGGGCTGAAGGATCGGATATTGCACCAAGAAGATTGGAAGTTAGGGAGTCAATATGCCGATTGGGCAATACGCCGAAGGAGAGGACGATGCGCCGAAGGATCGGATGAGTGCCGGATGAACCAATGATATGCCAAACAAAGGATTCATGCTTTGTAATCATTTATCTAAGATCGAAGTAGTTTAGGAGGCTAATTGAGTTAGCTTTTGGTGTAATCATGTTAACTCAATTAGGGGCCAATTGGGCCTTAATTATAACTGATTTGGGCTCAATGGGAGACCCATTCATTGACCCAAAAGTTGGGTCAGGCGGTGGCACCGCTAGAATAGGCAGTGGAATTGCTTGTGAGTTGGAAAACTCAAAAAACTTGATCTCTGAGGCTGTCAGGCGGTGGTACCGCCCAGTGACAGTGTGTTAGGCAGTGGTACTACTAGACTGAGTGGTGATACCACCCAATGTTAGGCTATAGGTGATGGTATTGCTTATACTCGGAAGACCCAAAAGTTTAAATTTTTGGCTCCATTTTTTAAACCATTTAGGGCCTATAAATACCCCACTTGGGCAATAAGAAAGGAGCAATAATTCTAGAGGAGAAACCTGAGTGAACTCTACCAAAATATTGAGTTCTCTCCTCCTAGTACTTAGAGTTAGTCCTTAGGGAGGTATGTGAGGGAATACTTGTAAAAGAGTGACTTGTAAAAGTTATCTACTAAACCTATGAAAAGGAGAAAGTATTGTAAGAGGGTAGTTGGTCTTCACCCATTAAAAGAAGACCGATAGTGGATACTGGTGGCCTCAATAGAGGAGGAATCAGGAGTGGATGTAGGTCACGACGACCGAACCACTATAAAAATCTGGTTTGCATTTATTTTGAGCAATTTACTTTCATAGCAAACTTCCTCCTTACTTTGCTTTCACTACGCTTATGCTCTCATATACTTTCAATTTAAACTCACATTTCCAAAATCACTTTTCATTGAACGAAAGTTTCTTCACCCCCTCACCCCAGATGGTTTTTTTTGATACCATCATGCTTTATGATTTGGAATGATCATGCTATACTTGTGATTTTTTATGAAATGATGTGAAAGTCAACAATTATAATTTTCTTAAATGATACCTTATTTCAATATGCCATATTGAAATAAGAATGATACTTTATCTTTATCATAATTTGAAAATTGATATAATGGGAAATGATTTACACCATTGTATTTGTATTCCCTTCTCTTTAACAGTGACAAAGGGGGAGCTCAAGATGCAACATTTGAAAACTTACATATTGCAAAAGAAGCAAACTTGTTAACTTGCTCATCTCAAAAGCAAGAAGTGCTATCTTGCAAATCTAAGAGAAGCGATGTGTGCTAAGTTACATATTTCAAGAAGATGTAAAAATAGTCTATCTTACACATCTCAAAAGATGTAAAATTTTGCTAACTTTCATATGTATAAAATTTGCTAGCTTGCATACCATAAAATGATATAAATTTGTAAAACTCAAAATTATTGCTAGCTTACTTGTAAAATGATGTAAAATTTTGCTAGCTTGCGCTTTGCTAAGGAAGCAAAAATTGTACTTCTCAAAATAGAAAAAAGAAAATTACTTGCTTGCATGATGATAAAAATTGAAGATTATATTACAATGATTTGAAACTTGATGGCTGCACTTCTCCTTTTTGTTGATGACAAAGGGGGAGAAGTTATGATGATAATCATGCATAGGATTATATATTTAAACATTTTGATTATACATGAGTTTATGTTACAGGCAATGATATGATTAATTGGGTCCTTCAATATTCATTATGCATGCAATGGTGAAATACTTATAATTCTATGAGTTATAAAGTTCTATCAATATAACATATTGATATGAGGAGTTAAGGTTAACTCCGTCATCAATTGGTTGTCATCGTAAAAAAGAGAGAGATTATTGAATCTCAGATTTTAATGATGAAACTAATTGATAGTGTTGATCTAATGTACGTTTGAGTGATGCAGGGCTAATATCAATCAATAGAGGCAAATTGATTAAAGCAAGAGGAATCAAATGTTGGGCCAGAGTAAACATGTCAGAAGATTGGACGTCGGGCTGGAGGAACGGTCAACGTGTCGAAAGAAGGCTTCAGGATGAGAATTCGGGCATCAAGCCTAGAAGAGCGGACATTGTGCCAAGGAGATTGGAGTTGCGGAGTCAACATGCTGATTAGGCAAAAGGCCGCAAAAGAGGACGATGTGCCGAAGGATCAGATGAAGCGGCAGATGAACCAATGATATACCGGACAACAAGGATTCGCTTGTAATCAATTATGTCTAAATCAAGTTAGTTTAGAGTCTAATTGAGTCTGTTTAGAATGTAATTAAGCCAACTTAATTAGAGATAAATTGGGCCCAAGTTTAGGCTGTGTTGGGTCAAGTGAAAGGCCCAAATAGTGACCCAAACTGATAGAACCATCGTGACACAATCTCCAAGACCATATCAAGCGGTGGTACCACCCAGACTCAGTCTCCAAGATTGTCAAGCGGTAGTACCACTAGACTGGGTAGTGGTACCGCCCAATGTCAATGCTGTAGGCAGTGGTACCACCCAACACAAGCGATGGTATCGCCAGGACCCGGGAAACCTGAGTTGAGACATGTTTTTGCTCTAATTTTGAAACCATTTAGAGTCTATAAATACCCCAGTTATTCCTGCATGGAGTAGTAAGAATAGAGCATGAAATTGGTTGAAAAAGGGGTAAAGAAAAATCAAAAACTCTCTTAGAAATTAGAGTCCCTTCTTCCTAGTATTTTGAAAGTTCTTCTAAAGGGAGAAGTGAGGTCTAAAAAGAGAGACTTGAAAGGGTTGTCTCCTAAACCCGTGAAAAAGAGAAAGAGTGTAAAAGGATAGTTGATCTTCGCCCATTAAAGGAAGATCGATAGTAGATACTTGTGGCCTCGACGGAAGAGGAATCGGGAGTGGATGTAGGTCACGACAACCGAACTACTATAAAAATCTAGTTTACATTTATTTTGAGCAATTTACTTTCATAGCAAACTTTCTCCTTACTTTGCTTTTACTATGCTTACGCTCTCATATGCTTTCAAGTTAAACTCACATTTCCGAAATCAGTTTTCATCGAACGAAAGTTTTCTCCAACCCCATCTTAGTGTCGACTCATTCCTAATAGGTCAAAGATTCAAATAGATGAAAAAATATGGTGCCGACTCATTCCTAATAGGTCAAAGATTCAAATAGATGAAAAAAATATGATGATATGTTCTACTTGTTGGAGAAAAAAAATTAAAGAGGCACTCATGCTAGCCTTAACAAATTTGTAAGGACTGTTTGAGTTAGAGGTAGAAACATTTGGATATATAATGGGGGTTGTTTCTATGTAAGATGGCAGACCCATGATATATCACTCTAAGATGTTCCAAAGATATCAAATGAATTATTCAACATATGATAAAGAATTGCTTACACTATGTCACACAATCAAGCATTGGCACGTATATCTCTTATGGAAAGAGACAATCGTCTATATCAACAATTGACCACTTTATTACCTTTAAATATAATCCTAATTATGGCAAACATGACATATGAAGTGAATGTCATATCTAAAGTAATTTAACTTGGTAATCAAGTACAAAAAGGGAGTCCAAAACAAACTAGCTAATATGTTATTATGACCCTCGATCGTTAATTTTTGCTTATCTGTGCTTATATAGGTCATACTTGATTTTCATGAAGTTTATGTGGACATGTACATTGGAGATCTATAATTCAAAGATATCAGAAAGTAAAAATAAGAATATGAAATTCATGCTCCAAGGACGACTATTCTATAAAAGTGCTTAACACACTCGACAAAAGTCGTGAGACACTTCAACATGAACAAGATTTTGATAAACCTATAATGACATATTTATTAGCCCCAAATGTAGCAAGAAATGACATACTTTAAAGCTAGCTAATTAAAAGTTGGGGTTGTACACTCTATTGCATGTACTATTACAACAATGGGAGAGAATCTCTATGGACTTCTTGGGAGATCTATCTATGATGGTATATGGACATGACTACCTCTTTGTGATCATGGATATGTTCTCAAATATGGTGGTCCTCATGCCTTACAAAAAGATAAATTAATAGAGGAGTCACTTAATTATTCTTTCAACACACGTGGGTACACTTTGACATTTCGAGTTTTATCGTGATTGATCGTAATAGATATTTCTTGAGTAGCTTTTGGAGTTCTCTCTGAACCATGATAGACAGCATTGGGTACACTTTGACATTTCGAGTTCTATCGTGATCGATCGTAATAGATATTTCTTGAGTAGCTTTTGGAGTTCTCTTTGAACCATGATAGACAGCAAATTGAAAAAGATTATAGCTTTCTATTCATAAAGTAATAGCCAAACTAAAGTAGTGAACTGCATTATGATTCATCTCTTTTGAGGATACAATAATTGACATCCAAAGACATTGGATAAAAAGCCTACCATACCTTCAATTTGTTTTCAATTGGGTGGTGCATAATTTCATAAAAAAATCACCATTCAGTATGCTTAGGTTATTTACCTCAAAACCTTGTTGATTTGTAATTTATGATCAATTTGGAATCATCTACCTCTTATTGGGCTGACAGCCCATATTCAACCCATGTGGGCTTTATCAGCCCACAGCCTACATCCCCGCTTAACATAACCCTATATCAATATAAAGGAGGTGTGGTGGCTCCATTTTTAGAATAAGGTGGCTGCATTTTATGGGCAGAAATGGGCAGCAACGTGGTGATCTTCGCAGCAGCAAAAAGGAGAAGAAAAAAGTAGAAAAATAAGAAAAAGAAAGGGAAGAAAATAAGGACAACGCAAAGAGACTATTCTCAATCATCTAGCAGTGTTCTCATCTCAGGTTAGATCAAATCTCTAGTAGACTCTTGCTGTGATTACTTAGGGAGGTTTTCAATATCGTGGATAGTGACGTGATCCTTGTATCCCAGTTATTCTCATGTGATTATCGCTAGGGTTTAAGGTAAGAGATAGAGATTTGTATATTCATTATTCTCATAGTGGATTATCTCTAGTTTGCCCCGTGGTTTTTACCTTTTACATTTGAGGGGTTTTCCACGTATATCTTGGTGTTCTATTTGATTATGATTTTATTTAATTCCGCTGCATATCATGGCCTGCTAGTATTTGTTCATATACAAAGGTTATTTCGCTTTATATCCCCATCAACTAATATCAGAGCAAGGGTTTTGGTGATTTAATTTTTGTATTTGAACATGGAGGCCAGTAATGTTTCTCGCATGATTAGTTTAAATGGAAATAATTGGATGATATGAAAACCAAGAATGAAAAATATCTTGTATTGCAAAGATTTATATGGACCTTTGCAGGGGGATAGTGCAAAACCCACAACTATGACATATGATGAGTGAAAGATGTTAGATCGAAAAATAGTTGGGTTTATTCGACAGTGGCTTGATGATAGTGTCTTTCACCATGTTTCTATTGAAATTTCTGCATATTCTCTTTGGAAAAAGTTGGAAAGTTTCTATGAAAGAAAAACAGCTAGCAACAAAGCTTTTTTTATCAGAAAACTTATGAACCTAAAATATAGAGAGGGTGCCTCTATGCTGAGCATTTGAATGAAATGCAAAGTATTACTAATCAATTATCCTCTATGAAAATGTCTCTTGATGATGAGTTGCAGACATTGTTACTTCTCAATTCATTACCAGAAAGTTGGGAGACACTAGTGGTTTCCCTCAGTAATTCTGTGCCAGATGGTGTTATCACTATGAATCAAGTAACAAACAGTTTGTTGAATAAGGAGTCGAGAAGAAAGAGTTCAGCAACATCTCAGAATGATTCACAGGCACTTATCTCAGAGAACCGAGAAAGGTCAAAGTCTAGAAGCAGTTCACGCATGTGTAGGAGCAAGTCAAGATCAAGAAAAAAAATTATTTGCCATAATTATGGTGAGAAAGGACATTACAAGAACCAATGTAAGCAACCTAAGAAGAGCAAGAAAAAAGGAAAAGAAGTGGAGTCTATAGAGTCCAAATATAATATCACAACTATAGTGTAGCATGGTAATTATTTGATTTTGTCTCCTTCTGATGATATTTTTTTCTTGTGTGTGTCAGGATCTTGAGTGGGTGATTGACATAGGTGCTTCTTATCATGCTACACTATAGAGGGAGTTTTTTCCTGCATACAGGTCTGAAAATTTTGGTGTTATCAAGATGGGCAACTATGGCACAGCAGACATCATAGGCATGGGTGATATCTATTTAAAGACCAACCTTGGCTACAAGTTAGTGCTTAAGGATGTGAGGCATGTGGTTGATTTGAGGCTGAATTTAATTTCAGTTGGAAGGCTAGATGATGAAGACTATGATAGTAGATTTCATAGAGGGCAATGAAAGCTCAGTAAGTGTTCTCTTGTTATAGCTAATGGAAAAAAATGTCATACTTTGTACAGGTTGCAGGCTAAAGCTTATGGTGAGCAGTTAAATGCTATAGAAAAAGACTTCAGCATGGAGTTGTGGCATAGACGATTGGGACACATGAACGAGAAGGGGCTACAAGCTCTTTCCAAGAGAGAGGTATTACTAGACCTCAGAGGTATACATCTGAACCCTTGTATTGATTGTTTGGCAAGTAAATAATATAGAGTTTCATTTGCTAGTCATGCTTTGTCTAGAAAAATACATACCTTAAACCATGTTTATATAGATGTATGTGGTTCTTTGAGGACAAAAACTCCTATTAGATCCATTGATGTTCTTGGTATAAGTGGTGCACTTTATTTTGTCACTTTTATAGATGATTTTTCTAGGAAAGTTTGGGCATATGCTTTGAAGACCAAAGATCAGGTTATTAATGTCTTCAAAGAGTTTCATGCCATGGTTAAAAGGGAGACAAAAGGTAATTGAAATGCATAAGATCAAATAATGGTGATGAGTATACAGGATTATTTAATGATTATTGCAGGTCACATTGGATCCAACATGAGATGACAGTTCCTAATACACCTCAGCATAATGCAATTGCAGAGAGGATGAACTGCACCATCATAGAGAAGATCAGATGTATGCTTTCACAGGCCAAGCTACCCAAAAGGTTTTGGGATGAGGCTTTGAGGACTGCAGTTGATGTGATCAACTTATCACCATGTACAACCCTAGATGGTGATGTTGCAAAGCATGTATGGTCAGGGAAAGATGTTTCCTATAGGCATTTGAGAGTGTTTGGTTGTCGTGCATTTGCACATATTCTAGACAATTAGAGGTCCAAGCTGGATGGTAAGTCTAAAGAATATATTTTTATTAGCTACTCACATGATTATTTTGGTTACAGGCTTTGGGATCCAGAAAAGCCGAAAGTGTTTAGAAGTAGAGACGTAGTCTTCTTTGAGGATCAAACTTTTGAAGATTTGAAGAAGAAGGCACCAGCCAATACTTCTACAGAAGGATTAGCATATTGTGACCTAATTACTCCTCTAGTATATCAAGGTGATGGGGGAGATATGCAGGAAGGTAGTGTAGAGCCTGATGTTGATCTACTTGCAGGACATGTTGAGTAAGAAGAAGTTCGAGAGTAACTTCCCGCATAACCTCAGTTGAAAAGATCTTCTAGACAACGTCAACCTTCCAGAAGGTACTCTACAGATAAGTATGTGATGCTTACTGATGCAGGTAAACCAAAGAATTACCAGGAAGTAGTTAAAAGTGAGCAGAAAGAGAAGTGGTTAGTTGCTATGCAGGAAGGGATGAATGCTCTTCAAAAGAACCACTCTTATGATTTGGTGCTACTACCAAATGGAATGAAGGCCTTGAAGAACAAGTGGGTTTTCAGGTTGAAGACTCAAGAATATTGTTCTTAACCAAAGTACAAAGCTAGATTGGTTGTGAGAGGCTTTGGTCAAAACAAATGTATTGACTTTGAAGAGATTTTTTCTCCTATTGTTAAAATGTCTTCTATTCGTGTTGCTCTTGGTATTGTTGTTAGCCAGGACTTGGAGGTTGAGCAGTTAGATGTGAAGACAGCTTTCCTTTATGGGGATTTGGAGGAGGAAATTTATATGGAGCAAACACAAGGCTTCAAAGTCAAAGGTAAAGAGAACTTTGTCTGCAAATTGAAGAATAGCTTGTATGGGCTAAAACAAGCTCCAAGATAGTGGTATAGAAAGTTTGATTCATTTATGACAGAAAATGGATATAAAATAACGACTTCAGATCATTATGTGTACATCAAATGGTTTGGTGAGGATTTTATTATTCTCTTACTTTATGTTGATAACATGCTTATTCTTGGGAAAGATATATCTAAAATTGATAGATTGAAGAAGGAGCTGAGTGACTCTTTTGCAATAAAGGACATGGGGCTAGCAAAGCAAATACTGGGTAGGCAGATTTTCTATGACAGGAAAAATAAGAAGATTTGGTTGTCACAGGAGAAATACATCGAGAAGGTATTGGAAAGATTCAGTATGAGCAATGCAAAACCACTTGGTTCTCCTCTTGCAGGTCACTTCAAGTTGTGCTCAGAACAGAGTCCGTCAAGTGATGAGGAGAAGGAAAAAATGCAAAAGGTTCCTTATGCTTCAGAAGTTAGAAGTTTAATGTATGCAATGGTATATACGAGGCAAGACATTGCATATGCAATTGGTGTTACTAGCAGATTTCTTGCAAATCTAGGCAAAGAGCACTGGGCAGCAATGAAGTGGATTTTTAGATATCTCAAAGGGAGTTCTAAGGTTTGTTTAAGTTTTGGAGGTGGACCACTTGTATTGACAGGTTACACAGATGTAGATATGACAAGAGATATAGATACGAGGAGGTCTACTTCAGGTTATGTACTTACTTTTCAGGGGGAGTTGTGTCATGGCAATCTAGGTTGCAAAGGTGTATTGCTCTCTCCACCACAAAAGCAGAATATATTGCTACTACAGAGGTATGCAAAGAAATGTTATGGATGAAAGAATTCTTATAAGAATTGGGACTGAAACAGGAAAATTATGTGGTGCATTGTGACAGCCAGAGTGTAATCCATTTGTGTAAGAACCCAATATTTCATTCCAAGTCAAAGCATATAGATATCAGATACCACTAGATTCGAAATGTATTTGAAGAGAAGCAGTTACAGCTTCAAAAAATTCACACATATGATAACAGAACAGACGTGTTGACAAAAACTTTACCAACAGAAAGACAAGAGATATGCCGACAGCTGGTCAGCATGGCTTCACATTGAGGAGTCATGGGACAACCTCCCTTATGGGCTGAAGGGGGAGGTTGTTGGGCTGAAAGCCCACAGCTTGTTGGGAAATCTTGGGGGCGACATTAGATGCGTAGCGGAAGAACAAGAAAACAAAATCCTTGATTCCCAAAGAAATGTTCGTCGTCGTGCGAAGATTGGTGTGCAAAATACGCGTAACTGAAAAACTGCGTATAGAGTAGATTGTGTTACCTAGAGAGATCATATATCCCTATTTCCTTGCAGATCTTTAGGAGAGGGTGAAGGAGGTCAAGCGTCCTCCTCTCTAGCGGTGATCCACACAATAGGACTGTGACGACGCTCCTCAAAACTCAAAGCCTACTCTGAGGTGGAGAGGGGAAGGAGAATAAGAGAGGCAAGCAAAGGCTCTAGCCTATGAGGCTCTGTATCCCTCCTATTTATAGAGGTCCCCTGTCAGACCCTAATGGATCCTCCCTAGTGGGTATTGGATCTGCATCTAATAACCCAAGCCTTTTAGATTAGTGGATCTCTATCCAATAATCTCTCATGGGTTCTTTTTAGATCTCGTCCATGGGATCCAATAATTCATGGGCTTATTGGATATCCAATAAGACAAGGGCTCCGTCGGATATCTCATATCCGAACCTCTACTCATCGCAATGCCTGACATATGTGTGTAACCCTCTAGGCCCAATATCGAGCTAGCCGTGAGTTATACCCGTCAGAACTCTTTCTAACTCAGTGAAGTATTATCTCTGTAATAATTCACTCGACTCATCAACTACGGATGTACTAGGCCACTACGTCAAAGTCCCCAGACGATATAGGATAATCCAATCCATTGGACCTGTCTGTCCTCAGTTACCGTGTACCTATAGTCCCTCATCCATCTAATATCCCAAAGACCGTATATCGAGCATAGTGCTGTCAGACCCATACGGTTTCTACTCGAGTCTCACTCTAATCGGATTCTCTTGGAGAACTCTTTTTCTCTCAACTCGAATGACCCTGGCCAGGGATTTGTTTGAGCAAGAACACATGAGATATTCCTCTCATGACGCCGAGAGTGGATGATCCTCTATCGACACTCAATAGCCCTCGTAAGGTCAACTACCACTCCCAATGACCAGTTGTACTAGATTTGGGACAGCCAAACCTATAAGTCTGGTATCAAAGAGTGAAGCACTCATACAGGACATCCTTGGTGTCTCAAGTCTAAGGACCAGATATACCACTAGGACTACGGAATCACTGTTTTACAATAAGGCATCATCAACCATCCAGCATTCCGTAAGCGGATCAATCAGTGAACTCATTCTCCAATGAGCACCTGTACTGTATCCCAAGTGTCCCTACATGAGTAGCTATGAAACCAGCTGCATCCATCATATGGACGGGTATACAACACACCAGTCTGTCCGGTTATCACAATGTCTCTCTCGAGTAACCTATGACCAGGATTATTTAGGATATGTGTTTAAAGGTGAATCGATCTCATTTTCGTGATCTCATCACGATCTGATTCCCAATGCACAAATCCAAGGACATCACAATGTATATGTGCATATATGT
The DNA here is from genome assembly GCA_900464855.2 of Musa schizocarpa. NCBI lineage: Eukaryota > Viridiplantae > Streptophyta > Magnoliopsida > Zingiberales > Musaceae > Musa > Musa schizocarpa. The sequence goes on from LS990919.1 coordinate 15,970,866, forward strand.
AATATTTATAAAGTGATATATGCCAAAATATAATAAGCAAAAAGATTCTGTATCAAGTCACACGTGCCATCACTCACGTGATTGGCTTGTTGGGCACCTATGACTAGCAATCTCCCACTTGACCTAAAGCCAATCACCTGTGTCTGATCCCCATCAGACCCCTGTGATGCTCAAAGATAATCTGAGACAACGGCTTTGTTAGTGGATCTGCAATGTTATCTTCGGATGAAACTCTTTCCACTGCTACATCTCCTCGGGTTACGATCTCTCTGATAAGGTGGAACCTCCTTCAAACATGCTTAGATTTCTGATGAGACCTAGGTTCCTTCGCTTGAGCAATCGCCCCGTTGTTGTCGCAATATAAGGAGATCGGGTCCTCGTTACCCGGCACAACCCCCAAATCTGCGATGAACTTCTTCAACTAGACTCCCTCTTTTGCTGCATCTCATGCAGCAAAGTACTCCGCCTCTGTGGTCGAGTCAGTAGTAGTCTCTTGCTTGGAACTCTTCCAGCACACTACTTCTCCATTCAAGGTGTACATGTATGCCGAATTCGACTTGCTATCATCGACATCAGACTGAAAACTTGAGTCTATGTAGCCTTCAACCTTAAGGCTACTACCTCCATATACTAGTAAAAGATCATTAGTCATTCTCAAGTACTTAAGGATACACTTTACTGTTTTCCAATGCTCCAAGCCTGGATCCGCCTGATACCTGCTCATGACACTCAGAGCATGCGCTATATCAGGCCTACTACATAGCATGACATACATGATATACCATATTGTTGAGGCATAAGGTATCATATCCATGTTTGCCCTTTCTTCTGGAGTCTTTGGGGACATACTTGTAGAAAGCGATATCCCATGTCTCATCGGTATGAGACTTCTCTTAGAATTTTCCAATACAAACCTTTTGACAATGATTTCTATGTACCTAGACTGGGACAACCCAAGCATCCTCTTGGATCTATCTCTATAGATTCTAATCCCCAAGATATAGGATGCTTCCCCTAAGTCCTTCATAGAGAAGTGTTTAGATAACCAAGCCTTTATTGTGGATAGCATTCCTACGTCATTCCCAATGATCAGGATGGCATCCACATATAACACCAAAAAGGTGACAGCGCTCTCACTTACCTTCCTGTACACACAAGGCTCATCTTCGTTCTTAATGAAGTCATAAGATCTGATTGCCTCATCAAATCTTATGTTTCAACTTTGGGAAGCTTGCTTTAATCCATAAATGGATCTAAGCAACCTACACACTTTATCTGCGTAGTTCTTGGATACGAATCCCTTAGGTTGCATCATATACACCTCCTCCTCGAGGTTCCCATTGAGGAATGCTGTTTTCACATCCATCTGCCAGATCTCATATCCATAGTGTGTTGCAATAGCCAATAGAATTCTGATAGATTTCAGCATTGCTACGGGTGAGAAGGTTTCGTCGTAGTCAACACCTTGACTTTGATGATACCCCTTAACCACTAGCCTTGCTTTATAGGTCTCTACCTTTCCATCTACTTCGATCTTTTTCTTAAAGATCTACTTACAACCGATAGGTACAATACCTTCGAGTGCATCAACTAGGTTCCAAACCTTGTTGGAGTACATAGAATCCATCTCAGAATTCATGGCTTCTTGCCACTTCCCGGAGTCTATACTCATAATAGCCTCCTCGTAGGTCTGAGGATCAATATCCTCAACATCCTCTCCTATAATATATCCCACATATCTCTCAGGAGGATGAGATACTCTATCAGACCTACGTAAAGTTGAAACTTGTGTATTAGGTACCTAAACAGACTCGGGCTATAGAGTGATGCTTGAGCTTGGTTCTTCAACCTCGCTCAACTCTATCATTCTCCCACTATTTCCATCAAGAATGTGTTCCTTCTCAAGGAACACTGCTCTCTTAGCTACGAAGACCTTTTGGTCCTCGAGATGATAGAAATAATACCTACAAGTTTCCTTGAGGTATCCCATAAATTTGCATCGTTCTGTCCTTGATTCTAACTTATCGGGGTTGTATCTTTTAACGTGGGTAGGGCAACCCCAAATCTTAACAACCTTAAGATCAAGCTTCTTCCCTTTTCATATCTCATATGGTGTAGACACTACCGACTTAGTTTGAACTCTGTTCAGAAGGTAAGCTACGGTTTCTAGGGCATATCCCCAAAATGATATGGGTGGGTCAGCGAAACTCATCATGGACCATACCATGTCTAATAGCATACGATTTCTCCTTTTAGAGATACCATTGAGCTGAGGTGTATAAGAAGGTATCCATTGGGATAATATCCCATGGTCCTTGAGGAACTAAGTAAACTATGTACTTAAGTACCCACCTTCTCGATCTGATTGAAGAGTTTTGATATTCTTTCTAGTCTGGTTCTCCACCTCATTCTTATACTCTCTGAATTTCGCAAAAGCCTCGGACTTGTACTTCATTAAGTACACATATCCATACCTTGAGAAATCATTAGTAAAGGTAATGAAGTAGGAGTATCCATCAATGGCATGAGTTGACATGGGTCCACATACATCACTATGTATGAGTTCCAACAGCTCAGTGACTCTCTCTCCAATTCCACTAAATGGAGAGTTGGTCAGTTTTCCATGAAGGCAAGGCTCGCAAGTTGCATATGACACATAGTCGAATGGATCTAGATATCCATTATTTAGCAACTTTTGAATCCTTCTTTCATGGATGTGACCTAGCCTACAATGCCACAGGTATGCACTGTTCATCTTATCTCATTTCCTCTCGGACATATTTACATTCATGATATGTGAAGTAGTGTCTAACATAAATAAACTATTATGCAATATTCCTTTCATGATGATTGTCATATAATAATATCGAACAACCATTGTTCTCAAAAACTAATTTATATCCACTAACTGTCAAACATTAAATAGAGATAATATATTTGATAATAGAAGGAACAAAATAACATGCATCTAATGCAATAAAAGCTCCACCAGGCAGATGTAGGGCGACCTTGCCAACAACTACTATAGCAACTTTTGCTCCATTATGTTGAATCTCATTTTTTGATGATGAAACCACTTGATGTATGTTTATGATTTAATCTACGTTTTGAGTGACACAGGATGCTTTGATCAGGATGAGACAATTAAAGCAGGAAAAATCATGTTGTGCCGGAGAAACATGTCAGAAGATTAGACGTCGGGCCGGTGGATCGGTCGACGTATCGACAGAAGGCTTCGGGCCGTGGACTCGGGCATCGGGCAAAGAAGAGCAGGTATTGTGCGAAGGATATTAAAGTTGTGGAGTCAACTGGCCGATTGGGCAATAGGCCGCAGGAGAGGACAATGCACCGAAGAATCGGACGAACCGTCGAGGGACCAATGACATGCCGGAAAACTCGGTTAATTGCTTAGGATTAATTATCTCAATTGAAGTTTTATTTTCCATGTGAAGGATTAATTACAATGGAAGTAAGACATGCAGTAGGAGTTGCATCGGAGTCAAGACTATGATCACGTTGGGAGTTCGAGAGTTCGACGAAAGTCCGAATGATCGTCGGAGGTTCTGCGGGAACAAATCCGAGAAGTCTAGGAGCTTGCCAAAGAAGCTCATCGGAACTCGCCAAGTGGATCGTCGCAAGTCCAGGAGTTTGCCGAAAGTCCACAGGAGCATCACCGAGGGTTCATCGGATGATCGATGGAAGTTCGTCGGAAGCTCGCTGGAAGAAGCGATTGACGCACCGGAGAAAGTTGCAATAAATGTCTTAAGAAATATCGTAGTTAGCATGTAGATTAAGTTAGGAATGGGAGGTGATCCCATTAACTTAATTTGGGGGCAATTGGGCCCTTGACAGACCCAAATTGGGCCGAATAGATCAACCCATTCGGACTAGAATTCTTGTCAAGCGATGGCACCGCCCAGGAGATGGTCTCCCAGAAAAGCTGGGCGGTGCAACTGCTCAGGTCAGGCGGTGGCACCGCTTGGGCTCTGTGAGACTCGATAGTGCAACCGTCATAAGCAAGCGGTGGCACCGCTTGGGCTCAGTCTCCGAGCGAGACTAGGCGGTTCAACCGCCCTTGACAAGCAATGGAACCACCTGACCTCGGTCTCCGAGCTTTGCTAGGCGGTGCAACCACCCCTGTCACGCGGTGGCACCGCCTAGAGGCTTAGTCTCTAAGCTGCTAGGCGATTGTACCACCCTAGTCAGGAAGTGGTACCGCCAGGACCCCGGAAATCCGAGAAAAGACATTTTTGAGCTCCAAATTCAAACTAGTTTGGGGCCTATATATACCCCACCCTTTCCTGCATGAAAAGGCAAAGAAAATCCAATCTTACTTTGTGATTTTTAGAGCTTAAAAGTATTGTAAAGGCTAGAAGTTCTCCTCTCTCTTTTTCCAAGTTTTGATCTTTCAAGAGGAGAGAAAAGTTTGTAAGGGTTGTCTCCTAAGCCCGTCAAAAGGAGTGAAACTGTAAAAGGGTAGTTGGCCTTTGCCTATTGAAGGAAGGCCTATAGTGGACGTTGATGACCTCGTTGGTGGAGGAAGCCAAAAGTGGATGTAGGTCAAGATTTACCGAACCACTCTAAATCTCAGTTTGCATTTACTTTGAGCATCTTATCTTTACTGCAAACCTCCTCAATAGCTTATTATCTTCTGCTCATTTATGAATGTGTTTCATAGTTAAGTATTTTTCGAATCGACGTTAAGACGGAAATCGGTTTTATCGTACGAACATCATATTTCAATTTGCGCTTACATTTTGATTTTTATCTTAACTGCAAACTACCTTCCTTACTTTACTTCAAATATGTTTCCGTAAGCTTTCAAAGTTATTATCTGCATGAAATGACTTTTACGTCAGAATCAGATTTCTCAGATCCTAGTTTTTTCTCATTTTGGATTTACACCCAAGAGAAATGGCTCTTCATGGCTTTCAAGAGGGCTTTTCGGTTGTTCGTCCACCGTTGTTTAACGGATTGGACGACACTTATTGGAAAACTCGAATGAGAGTTTTCATGATTTCTATGAATTTGGATTTATGAAATATTATTGAAAACGGTTTTCAACTTCCCTCTAAACCGATGAACAAATGGTCGGATTTGGAGAACAAGTATTTTTCTTTAAACGCAAAGACTATGAATGTCTTATTTTGCGCTTTGGACAAAAATGAGTTCAATCGGATTTCTACATAAGAAACGGCTTTTGATATTTGGCGAACACTTGAAATCACGCATGAGGGAACTAGTAGAGTCAAAGATTCGAAAGTTAACATTTTATTGCATGATTTTGAGCTTTTTCGAATGCAACCAAGCGAGACTATAGGTGACATGTACACCCATTTCACGGATGTCATCAATAATCTAAGAGTTCTTGGTAAATCTTTTTTGAATTTTGATCTCGTAAGCAAGATCTTAAGATCCCTTCCAAAAAGGTGGGATTATAAAATAACCGCAATACAAGAAACAAAAGATTTAAATATTTTTCCACTTGAAGAACTAATTGGTTCGTTGATGACATATGAAATGGTGCACAATACACATGATGAACAAAATCACCTTCCAAAGAATATGAAGGATTAGGGACTTAGAACATTTGAAGACCACTCGAGCATAAGCTCAAGTGATGGTGAACAAGAACTACTCACTAAGAAATTTAAAAAATTAATGAAAGGAGAATTGAAGAACAAAAAGAACGGAACTACTTGCTTTGAACGCAAGAAGAAGAACACAAAGTGGGATGAATAGAGCTCCTCGGAAGACGAGGAGAAAATCAAGAAAGGCGAGGCGGCAAACTACACCTTAACCGCTTTCAATGATGAGGTAATCGAAACCCCCCTAATTTATTTTGAAATTACTTGATGCTTTCATGATGTATTTTCTTTTTTAGTTTAGAATTAATTTTCTTAAAAATTACATATAAAATATAAAAATTATGATCATGCTAGTAATTTCAAAAATGATAATATTGCATATTTTATGATAAACAAACAAAATAATTTTGATTGAAAATATGAAATCATGGTTAAGAAGCAATAATGTTTATCATGTTGATTTCCATTATTATTTCTCGATTTTTATTGAAAATCATGTTTGATTCGAAAAAATGTATAATGATATAATATTAAATATTTTTATACCATGATTGACAATTTTATGCATGAGATTTTAAGCTATACACGATGATAAGCATGTGTTATTTTCATGAGTGTATTTGAAAAACATATGGCAAAAATGTGTCCTAATGCATGAACTTATTAAAATCATTTTTCAGACGTTCTTAATTCATTCACTTAATTGCTATGATGAGAACTTTACACTATTACATGCCTGTGGAAATTATGTGTTTTGGATACAAAAATTTACATGATTATGAGAATGTTTTAATTTCATGATTGTGTTTGAAAATCTATAGCAAAATCATGTCCGAATGCATGAAAGTGTTAAATTTTATTTTCGGATTTTCTTGATCGTAACAATTTATTTTTTAAAATCTATTGATCTTGATGGTTTTATGACGAAATTCATTTTTCGATCCTAAACGTTGATGCATGTTTTTATTTAACATAAATGAAAAAGTATGCTAACATGAAATCAATCACTTAAAATGAAATACTTAAAAAAGAGAAAATATATTATCAATGAAATCATGAATCTACTTATGTTATGAATTTTGTGAACCATAAAAATTGATTTTGATGACTTGATTATGAGTTTCAAATTAACGATTTGATTTGAATGAGTTTTATCTAAATCATAATCTTGATCTTGCAAAATTGGAATCACAAATAATATCTTCTGGTATTCATGAATTGGTACTCACAATATGAAAGTATTGGTATTCATGACTTGAATTTGATTGAAACATTACATGCTTAAATTAATCACTCTCCTATGTTTCAAAACTTCTTTAAATGTCTTATGTGATGATTGAAAATTAATTTGTTATATGATGAATCACGAATCATGAGTTGATCTATGATATAGATATATTTCAATCATGATCCTTGGTTGTATAATTCTTTTGCTTTATTAAAAAGATTTGTCAAATGAATCATGTCCTTCTTGAATTTTCTTGATATCATGACATGATTTTGTAATATAGCTTGTATAATGATTAAATTTTTAGCCATTGATTTCTCCCTTCTTTTCGATAATGATAAAGGGGGAGTTAGTTTACTAGCCTGCATATTTCAATGGAAGGAAAATTTGCTAACTCGATCATTTCATTGAAAGAACTTGCTATCATGAACACTACCAATGAATTGCAAATCTTGCAATATAAAGAGAAGCAAAGAATTGCTATCTCGAAAGAAACAAAAAATGTAAAACTTAGAAAACTTGCAATATAATTGCTCTTGCCATGCTTTGTATAAAAAATAGATTGATATCCTTAAAAGCATCGCATTAAATTTTTTAGTGTATCGCAATGTATCACATGTATCGCAAATTGAAATTTTTGAGACTATTATCATGTCATGTTTAACAATTGATGTCTTTCATGACATGATTTCTTTGCATTGTTGTCTTTTATATATCATGTGATGATTGAAATATTGATTGATGCAAATTCATAGTTTATGTAAAAGTCTAAATCATTGGTTCCTCTCCTTTTCGGCAATGACATAGGGGGAGAAAGATTGCTAGCTCAAGGCAAATGCTAGCTAGCTTGTACTCTTCCCTTCTTTTTGACAAAAACAAAGGGGAGAAAGCTTTTGCTAGTCAAAACATGCAAAGAAAAGCAAAGTGCAATCTTGCATAAGAAGCAAGTGTTGAATTGCCATGATTGAACTTAAGAATCTTGCTATGCTTTTGTGCTTATATGTTGTGATGAAAAGCTATCTTATATGTAGTAAAACTTGCATATTGTAAAAATTACTAGCTTGTAGTCTAAAGAGAAGCAAACAGTCGCTATCTCAAGAAAAGCTAAACATGCTAAACTTGCACTTTGCAACGGAAGCAAAATTGTGAGCTCAAACATTGCAAAGGAAGTAAAAATTTGCTAGCTTGAAACTTGCATATTCAAGAAGCAAGAGTTGCCTTCTTGAATATCTCTAATTTGCTAGCTTACATGATATAGAAGTTGCTATCTCAAAAGAAGCAAAAGTGTTATCTTGTATGTTGTAAAACTTGCATATCTAAAACTTGATAGCTTGAATGTTCTAAGCATGATGTAACACTTGCTAAATTTTCTAGCTTCAAAATTGCATGATGATAAAACTTGATATTATGTTTTTCATGCAATAAGTTGAATTAATATCACAAACACAAGAATAGTTGTACTTCTCCTTTTTGTTGATGACAAAGGGGGAGAAGTATGTTGATGACTTGACATGTTATGCATAAGTTTATGATGACATGTTGCTTGGATTTTTGAATCCAAGAGTTTCTATCAATATGGCATATTGATAGGGGGAGTTAAGGTTAACTCCGTCATCAAGTGGTTATCATCATAAAAAAGGGGAGATTATTGAATCTCGTATTTTGATGATGAAATCACTTGATATATGTTTATGATTTAATCTGCATTTTGAGTGACGCAGGATGCTTCGATCAGGATGAGACAATTAAAGCAGGAAAAATCATGTTGTGCTGGAGGAACATGTTAGAAGATTGGACGTCGGGCCGGTGGATCGGTCGACGTATCGATAGAAGGCTTCGGGACATGGACTCGGGCATCGGGCCAAGAAGAGTGGGTATTGTGCCAAGGATATTAGAGTTACGGAGTCAACTAGCCGATTGGGCAATAGGCCGCAAGAGAGGACGATGCGTCGAAGAATCAAACAAAGCGTCAAGGGACCAATGACATGCCAGACAACTTGGTTAATTGCTTAGGATTAATTGTCTCGATCGAAGTTTTGTTTTACATGTGCAGGATTAATTACGATGGAAGTAAGACATGCAGCAGGAGTTGCGCTGGAGTCAAGACTATGATCACGTTGGGAGTTCGAGAGTTCGACGAAAATTCGGACGATCGTTGGAGGTTCTACGGGAACAAATCCGAAAAGTCTAGGAGCTTGCTAAAGAAGCTCATCGGAACTCGCTAAGTGGATCGTCGTAAGTCCAGGAGTTTGTCGGAAGTCCGCAGGAGCATCACCGAGGGTTCATCGGATGATCGACGGAAGTTCGCCGAAAGAAGCGATTGATGCACTGGAGCAAGTTGCAATAAATGTCTTAAGAAATGTCATAGTTAGCATGTAGATTAAGTTAGGAATAGGAGGTGATCCCATTAACTTAATCTGGGGGCAATTGGGCCCTTGACAGACCCAAATTGGGCCGAATGGATCAACCCATTCGGGCGGTGCAATCGCCCCTAACAAGTGGTGGAACCGCCTGAGCTCAGTCTCCGAGCTCTGCCAGGCGGTGCAACCGCCCCTATCAGGCGGTGGCACCGCCCAGAGGCTCAGTCTCGGAGCTGCCAGGCGGTTGTATTGCCCTAGTCAGGAGGTGGTACCGCCAGGACCCCGAAAATCCAGAAAAAGATATTTTTGAGCTCCAAATTCAAACTAGTTTGGGGCCTATATATACCCCACACTTTCCTGCATGAAAGGGCACCGAAAATCCAATCTTACTCTGTGATTTTTAGAGCTCAAAAGTGTTGTAAAGGCTAGAAGTTCTCCTCCCTCTTTTTTCAAGTTTTGATCTTTCAAGAGAGGAGAGAAAAGTTTGTAAGGATTGTCTCCCAAGCCCGTCAAAAGGAGTGAAACTGTAAAAGGATAGTTGGCCTTCGCCTATTGAAGGAAGGCCTCTAATGGACGTCGGTGACCTCGTTGGTGGAGAAAGCCAAAAGTGGATGTAGGTCAAAATTGACCGAACCACTCTAAATCTCGGTTTGTATTTACTTTGAGCATCTTATCTTTACTGCAAACCTCCTCAATAGCTTACTGCCTTCTGCACATTTATGAACGTGATTCATAGTTAAGTATTTTTCGAATCGGCGTTAAGACGGAAATCGGTTTTATCGTACGAACATCATATTTCAGTTTGCGCTTACATTTTGATTTCTATCTTAACTGCAAACTACCTTCCTTACTTTACTTCAAATATATTTTCGTAAGCTTTCAAAGTTATTATTTGAACGAAACGACTTTTACGTCGGAATCGGATTTTAACGTATGAACATAGTTTTAATCGTCGAAAGTTTTTCGCTGCACTAATTTACCCCCCCCACCCCACCCCCCTCTTAGTGCTCTTGATCCTAACACATTACCCATCTTGAGGTCCATCTTGCCTCTCTCTAGTCTCCTAGGCCTTGCCAGAACTTGCAACGAATTGCATATATGATAAGCACTACTGGTATCCAATACCCATGTGTTATAATAAGAGTCCGACAAATGGAGGCTGATCATGAATGTACCTAAATCTTCATCAAGCTTTTGTTTCGCCCTTTCTGCAAGGTACTCTTTGCAGTTCCTCTTCCAGTGCCCATCTTTGCCACAGTAGAAGCACTGGCCTTTGTCCTTTGCTGGGTCTTTCTTAGTAACCTTTGCTTTACCTAGTCTACCCGTGCCCTTTCCCTTCTTAAGGGACCTTTATGCTTTCCTTTTCTTTCTGGTCTCACTAGTGTAGAGAACTAGCTTCTCTTTCTTAATAGTACTCTCTACCTCCTTCAACATATTGAGGAGCTCTGGGAGAGTCACCTCAAGCTTGTTTATATTAAAATTCATTATGAACTGTGAAAAGGAATCTGGTAAGGACTGAAGCACAATGTCCACACACAAGTTATCCTCTAGGACCATTCCTAGACCTGTGAGTTTCTCTATCCACTCAATCATCTTTAGGACATGGTTCTGAACTGGTGTCACCTCAATCATCCTAGCGCGGAAGAGGCTCTTGGATATCTCATATCGTTGAGTCCTTCCCTGTTCCTTAAACAATTTGCGGACATGTAGGAGAATAGATATGGCATCCATCTTTTCATGTTGTCTCTGTAACTCAGGAGTCATAGAACCCAACATATAGCACTGAGCAAGAGTGGAGTCATCAATGTACTTCACGTAGCGAGCGATCTCATCCTCGTTTGCCTCTTCTTGGGGCATATGCATCACTGTATCAAGAACGTATATGATTTTCTCCACCGTGAGAATAATTCTCAAGTTACGGAGCCAATCCGTATAATTTCGACTAGTGAGGCGGTTGACATCAAGTATGCCACGTAAGCGATTTGAAAGCGACATTTTTTGAAAATAAAGATGCAGCAGAAATGAATAATATGCAGATTTTGCAAAAAATAAACTATCAAGATATGGACTTCTATCTTAATATGCTCCTACTATTTTACTAATGAGTCACGCGACACCCTCAGCACGTGAAACGGAAGTCTCCGGTAGACTTCTAGTGGGGATCAGGATCCAATCAGCGTCTTAGTGTAACCTCGAGGGACTTGACCAATCACACTAAGCCTAAAAGGTAGGCAACTCTTGCCGATCACAACTCCTTGTGATTCCTGTCCTGTTCGGCCTCCGAATCACCATGGTCTCGAGGGACTCGACCAACCATGATACTCGGTTAAGTCAACAACTTCGTTACAAGATGAGTCTGATTTGATGATATACCCTCGAGGGACTCGACCAAGCATACCATGTCCTCAGGTCACCGGTGACATCTCTATATCGTAAGCAAAATAGCGAATCGCGATATAGGTGATGTTGGGAAATCATGGGGGCGACATCATATGCGCAGCGGAAGAACAAGAAAACAAAAATCCCCAATTCCCAAAAAGATGTTCGTCGTCGTGCGAAGATTGGTGCGTAAAAATCCGCAAAACACAAAACTGTGTATAGAGATTGTGTTACCTAGGGAGATCGTATATCCCTGTTTCCTTGCAGATCCTTAGGAGAGGGTGAAGGAGGTCAAGCGTCCTCCTCTCTAGCGGTGATCCACACGGCAGGGGTTACTGACGACCCTCCTCAAAACTCCAGACCTCGAGGTGGAGAGGGGAGGAGAGAATAGGAAAGGCAAGCAAAAAACTCTAGCCTATGAGGCTGTGAATCCCTCCTATTTATAGAAATCCCGTGTCAAACCCTAATGGGTCCTTCCTAGTGGGTATTGGATCTGCATCCAATAAGACAGGGCTCCGTCGGATATCTCATATCCGAACCTCTACTCATCGCAATGCCTACCATATGTGTGTGTGACCCTCTAGGCCCAATATCGAAGCTGGCCGTGAGTCATACTGTCGTCGAACTCCTTCTAACTAAGTGAATTATTATCTCTATAATAATTCACTCGACTCATCGACTACGGACGTGCTAGGCCACTCTGGCCAAGTCCCCCCAAACGATCTGGGGAATCAATCCATTGGACCTGTCGTCCTTAGTTACCATGTACCTATAGTCCCTCATCCATCTAATATCCCAGGAGGCCAGATATCGAGGCATGGTGTTGTCAAACCCATACGGTTTCTACTTGAGTCTCGCTCTAATCGGATTCTCCGGGAGAACTCTTTCTCTCTCAACCCGAATGACCCTGGCTGAGGATTTTGTTTGAGCAAGAACACATGGGATATTCCTCTCATGGCGCCGAGTGGATGATCCTCATTCGACACTCAATAGCCCTCGTAAGGTCGACTACCACTCCCAATGACCAAACTGTACTAGATGCGGGACAACCAAACCTATAAGTCCGGTATCAAAGAGTGGAGCACTCATACAGGACATCCTTGGTGTCTTAAGTCTAAGGACCGATACACCACTAGGACTACGGAATCATTGTCCGACAATAAGGCATCATCAACCATCCAAAGATTCCGTGGCCGGATCAATCGATGAACTCATTCTCCAATGAGCACTTGTATTGTATCCCTAGTGTCCCTACGGCGACTATGAGACCAGTTGCATCCATCATATGGACGGGTATCTGACACACCCAGTCTATCCGGTTATCACGATGTCCCTCTCGAGTAACCTATGACCGGGATTATTTAGGATATGTGTTTAAAGGTGAATCGATCTCATTATCGTGATCTCATCACAATCCGATTCCCATTGCACAAATCCAAGGACATCACAATATATATATGCATTTATGCAATAGTTATAAAGTGATATAATGCAAAATATAATAAACAAAAAGATTCTGTATCAAGTCACATGCCATCACTCACGTGATTTGCTTGCTTTGGGCACCTATGACTAGCAATCTCCCACTTGACCTAAAAGCCAATCACCTATGTGTCCCGATCCCCCATCGGACCCTGTGACGCTTCAAAGACAAAACGAGACAACGGCTTTGTCGGTGGATCTGCAATGTTATCTTGGATGGAACTCTTTCCACTGCTACATCTCCTCGGTTTCTGATCTCTCTTATAAAATGGAACCTCCTCGAACACTTCGATGAGACCCGGGGTTCCCTTATTTGAGTAATCACCCCATAGTTGTCGCAATATAAAGAAGTCGACTTGTCGCTATCTGTATCGACTCCCAAATCTGTGATGAACTTCTTCACCCGACTCCCTCCTTTGCTGCATCGACGCAGCAATGTACTCCGCCTCTCGTGGTCGAGTCGGCCATGGTATCTTGCTTGGAACTCTTCCGGCAAAGCTGCTCCTCCATTCAAGGTGTACATATACCCTGAATTCGACTTGCTATCATCGACATCGGACTGAAAACTTGAGTCGAGCCTTCAACCTTTAGGCTATTACCTCCATATACTAGTAAAAGATCCTTAGTCCTTCTCAAGTACTTAGGATACACTTTCTTGCTTTCCAAATCTCCAAGCACGGATCCGCCTAATACCGCCAGTGACACTCGGGCATCGCTATATCGGCCCAATACATAGCATGGCATACATGATAAACCCTATTGCTGAGGCATAAGGTATCATATCCATGTTAAGCCCTTTCTTCGGAGTCTTTGGGGACATACTGGTAAAAGCGATATCCCATGTCTCATCGGTATGAGACCTCTCTTGGAATTTTCCATGCCAAACCTTTTGACAATAGTTTCTATGTACCTGGACTGGGACAAGCCAAGCATCCTCTTGGATCTATCTCTATAGATTCTAATCCCCAAGATATAAGATGCTTCCCCTAAGTCCTTCATGGAGAAGTGTCTAGATAACCAAGCCTTTACTGTGGATAACATTCCTATGTCATTCCCAAAGATGAGGATGTCATCCATATATAACACCAAAAAGGTGATAGCGCTCCCACTTACCTTTCTGTATACACAAGGCTCATCTTCGTTCTTAACGAAGTCATAAGATCTGATTGCCTCATCAAATCTTATGTTCCAACTTCGAGAAGCTTGCTTTATCCATAAATGGATCTAAGCAACCTACACACCTTATCTGGGCAGTTCTTGGACACGAATCCCTCAGGTTGCATCATATACACCTCCTCCTCGAGGTTCCCGTTGAGGAATGCGGTTTTCACATCCATCTGCCAGATCTCATAATCATAGTGTGCTGCAATAGTCAATAGAATTACGATGGATTTTAGCATTGCTTTCTGGTGAGAAAGTTTCGTCGTAGTCAACACCTTGCCTTTGACGATACCCTTAGCCACTAGCCTTGCTTTATAGGTCTCTACCTTTCCATCTACTCCGATCTTTTCTTAAAGATCCACTTGCAACCGATGGGTACAATACCTTCTAAGCATCAACTAGGTTCCAAACCTTATTGGAGTACATAAAATCCATCTCGAAATTCATGGCTTCTTTCTACTTCGGAGTCTATACTCATAATAGCCTCCTCGTAGGTCCGAGGATCAATATCCTCTACATCCTCTGCTCTAATATGTCCCACATATCTCTCGGGAGGATGGGATACTCTATCGGACCTCATGTAAAGTTGATACTTGTGTATTAGGTACCCTAACGGACTCGAGGTTTAGAGTGGTGCTTGAGCTTGGTTCTCCAACCTGGCTCAATTCTATCATTCTCCCACCGTCTCGGTCAAGAATGTGTTCCTTCTCAAGGAACACTGCTCTCTTAGCTACAAAGACCTTTTGGTCCTCGAGATGATAGAAATAATACCCACAAGTTTCCTTGGGGTATCCCACAAATTTGCATCGCTTCTGTCCTTGATTCTAACTTATCGGGTTGTGTCTTCTAACATGGGCAGGGGCAGCCCCAGATCTTAACAACCTTAAGATCATGCTTCTTCCCTTCCATATCTCATATGGTGTAGACACTACCGACTTAGTTGGAACTCTGTTCAGAAAGGTAGCTGATTTCTAGGGCATATCCCCAAATGAGATGGGTAGGTCGTGAAAACTCATCATGGACCGTACCATATCTAATAATGTCACGATTTCTCCTTTCAGAGACACCATTGAGTGAGGGTGTATAAGGAGGTGTCCATTGGGATAATATCCCATGGTCCTTGAGGAACCCAGTAAACTCTATACTTAAGTATTCACCTCCTCGATCTGATCGAAGAGTTTTGATACTCTTTCCAGTCTGGTTCTCCACCTCATTCTTATACTCTCTGAATTTCTCAAAGGCCTCGGACTTGTACTTCATTAAGTACACATATCCATACCTTGAGAAATCATCAGTAAATGTAACGAAGTAGGAGTAACCTCCAATGGCATGAGTTGACATGGGTCCACATACATCACTATGTATGAGTTCCAACAACTCATTGGCTCTCTCTCCAGTTCTACTAAATGGGGATTTGGTCAGTTTTCCACGAATGCAAGGCTCACAAGTTGTATATGACACATAGTCGAATGGATCTAGATATCCATCATTTAGCAACTTTTGAATCCTTCTTTCATGGATGTGACCTAGCCTACAATGCCACAGGTATGCACTGTTCAACTCATCTCGTTTCCTTTTGGACATATTTACATTCATGATATGTAGAGTGGTGTCTAACATAAATAAACCATTATGCAATGTTCCTTTCGTGATGATCTTATCATCTAATAATATCGAACAACCATTGTTCTCAAAAACAAATTTATATCCACTAACTGTTAAACATGAAATGGAGATAATGTTTTTGATAATAGAAGGAACAAAATAACATGCATCTAATGCAATAAAAGCTCCACTAGGCAGATGTAGGGCGACCTGCCAACACTAATCTGAGTAACTTTTGCTCCATTACCTATCTTGAGGTCCATCTAAGCCTCTCTGTAGTCTCCTAGGCCTTGCCGAACCTCGCAACGAATTACATATATGATAAGCACTACCCAGGTATCCAATACCCATGTGTTATCATAAGAGTCCGATAAATGGAGACCGATCATGAATGTACACGAAGCTTCATCAAGCTTTTGTTTTTAAGCCCTTTCTGCAAGGTACTCTTTGTAGTTTCTCTTCCAATGCCCATCTTTACCACAGTGGAAGCACTGGCCTTTGTCCTTTGCTGGGTCTTTCTTAGCAACCTTTGCTTTACCTTGTTTGCCCTTGCCCTTTCCCTTCTTAAGGGACCTTTCTGCTTTCCTTTTCTTTCTGGTCTCACTAGTGTAGAGAACTAGCTTCTCTTTCTTAATAGTACTCTCTACCTCCTTCAACATATTTAGGAGCTTTGGGAGAGTCACCTCAAGCTTGTTTATATTAAAATTCATTATGAACTGTGAAAAGGAATCTGGTAAGGACTGAAGCACAATGTCCATACACAAGTTATCCTCTAGGACCATTCCTAGACCTGTGAGTTTCTCTATCCACTCAATCATCTTTAGGACATGGTTCTGAACCGGTGTCACCTCAATCATCCTAGCGCGGAAGAGGCTCTTGGATATCTCATATCGCTGAGTCCTTCCCTGTTCCTTAAACAATTTGCGGACATGTAGGAGAATAGATATGGCATCCATCTTTTCATGTTGTCTCTGTAACTCAGGAGTCATAGAACCCAACATATAGCACTGAGCAAGAGTGGAGTCATCAATGTACTTCACGTAGCGAGCGATCTCATCCTCGTTTGCCTCTTCTTGGGGCATAGACATCACTGTATCAAGAACGTATATGATTTTCTCCGCCGTGAGAATAATTCTCAAGTTACGGAGCCAATCCGTATAATTTGGACAAGTGAGGCGGTTGACATCAAGTATGCCACGTAAGGGATTTGAAAGCGACATTTTCTGAAAATAAAGATGTAGCAGAAATGAATAACATGCAGATTTTGCAAGAAATAAACTATCAAGATATGGACTTCTATCTTAATATGCTCCCACTATTTTACTAACGAGTCACGCGACACCCTCAGCACGTGAAACGGAAGTCTCCAGCAGACTTCTAGTGGGGATCAGGATCCAATCAGCGTCTTAGTGTAACCTCGAGGGACTCGACCAATCACACTAAGCCTAAAAGGTAGGCAACTCTTGCCGATCACAACTCCTTGTGATTCTCGTCCTGTTCGGCCTCCGAATCACCATGGCCTCGAGGGACTCGACCAACCATGATGCTCGGTTAAGTCAACACCTTCGTTACAAGATGAGTCTGATTTGATGATATACCCTCGAGAGACTCGACCAAGCATACCATGTCCTCAGGTCACCGGTGACATCTCTATGTCGTAAGCAAGATAGCGAATCGCGATATAGGTGAGTCTCGAGGGACTCGACCAACTCAACCTACACCGGGAATCAGTTCCTACTCATAATTGCCTCACGTGGGTCAATCTAATTGCCACGTGGGTCAATTAGATTTAATATTATTGAGAGATGTTTCTATAATTTGGTCTCCTAATATGACATGTCACACATATACATATTTAATATATATCTACATCGCATGCAAATATATATACATATCTAGTATGTGTATAAGCAATCACACCAGATGATCATGGACCACAACCTAATGTGTGTTGAATCTCGAATTTTGATGATGAAACTAATTGATTATGTTTAGATGTTTAACTACATGTTGAGTGATGTAGGACTACTCAATCAAGATTAGATAGTTGACGTAGGAGGAATTGACGTTGCGCCGAAGGAGATCACGTCAGGATATTGGACGACAGAAGGCTTCGGACGTCGGGCATCGGGCCAAGGAGACCGGAAATGTGCTAAGGATATCGGGATTACGGAAGTCAACCACCGATTGGGCAACAAGCTGTAAGAGAGGACGATGCACTGAAGAATCGGATGAAGCGCCAACCAATGACGTGCTAGGCAATAGAATGTCAATATGCGTTGTAATAATTATCTAGATCGGAGTAGAGTTTTGGCCTGTGTGTGCAGGATTAACTACAATAACGATGAAGACATAAAGCGAAACAAAGTGTCGGAGTCAAGCGTGAAGGATTCGTTGGGAGTTCGAGAGTTCGACGGAAGTCCGAAGGTTCATCGGGAATGCTGCCGAAACTAGCCGAGAATGAGTAGCGAGCTTGCCGAAGGGTTTTTCGAAAGCTCGCCGGAAGGTTCATTGGAAGTTCGCGGAGCTCGCCGAGAAAGATCGGAGCTTGCTGAAGAAGCTCGTTGGAACTCGCCAAGATTAAATCGTGAAGTCTAGGAGCTTGCTGGGAGTCCGCAGAATGGTTTCCGAGAGTTTATCGGAAGACCGCCGAAAGTTTGCTAGAAGCTCGCCGGAAGAAGTCTTGACTTGAGGACTTTGTAATAGCTTAGGAAATATCTTTAAATTCATAGTTAGTACGTTAATTAGGGTTAGGATTAATTGTTAATCCTATAACCCAAGTAGGGGCCAATTGGGCCCGAGTTCGGCCTGGTTTGGACCAAGTTTGGAGCCCAACCAATGAGCTACAATAGTGTAGGCGGTGGAACCGTCAGACTGGGCGGTGACACCGCCCAGAGCCCGAAGTGTCAAGCGGTGGCACTGCTAGACTAGGCGGTGGCACCGCCCAGCACCCGAGACCAGGCGGTGGCACAGCCACTGACAGGCGGTGGCACCGCCAGTACACCGTCTGACAGATATTGACGAGCGGTGGCACCGCCATCGACAGGCGGTGTCATCGCCAATCTTGGAAACCCAAGAGAATTTAAATTTTGGAGCCCAAATTTGAATCCTTTCGGGGCTTATAAATACCCTTCAATTCTTAGCTGAGATCACAACCTTTGAGAAGCAAGAGATTGAGATAAAAGTCTTAGCAAAGCCTTTAGCAAGTTTTTGTTTTCAGTAGCTTGAGTGTTCACCTCCCTCTTTCTCTTTAAAAATTTGTAAGAGTGTGAACCACTTGTAAAAGGTTGTAAGAGGGGTATTTGTCCTTCCCCTTCAAAGTGATTTGCTAGTGGAAGTTGGGAGCCTCTTCGAAGAAGGCTTCGCAAGTGGATGTAGGTCATTTTGTCCGAACCACTTTAAATTGGTGTGTTCTCTGGTTTGCATTTACTTATTGTTATTTACCTTACTGCAAACCTTCATACGTGCTTTACTTCCTCATTACTTTTGCTGCATACCTTTACGAGCACGCTTTCAAGTTAAGCACTTCCGAGTTCGATTTTTTATCGTACGAAAGATTTTTTCAAAATCGAAGTTTTAATTCGCTGCACTAATTCACCCCCCCTTCTTAGTGCCGCTCGGATCCTAACAATGTGATTAGGCCCAAGCAAGTAGGCCTAATCACTCACATTAAGATCTATGTGTGCAATGGTGCATCTTCATGCCCTGTGATCGTTCATCTCGTCCTCGTCGGTTTCGTCGACATCTCGATGCATCTTCATGCATCGCGATCGTCTGTCTCGTGGGTCCCTATCGCATCCACGCTCCCGCTGCACCTCCTTATGTGATTACAACTTAATCATAGACACGTAGGCCCGACAATAAACGAGAAATATAATGGAGGCTCGCATACCCCAATAATAAAAATCACAAGTACACACATCACACGGTTCATGATCATCCGTCCACACATCATACATCACATGTATAAATAATCATCATCATATAGGACTACTAGATAATAATAAAAATAATAATCAACTAAACTTTTTAATTAATTAGTATTTTATGAAATTAGGGATATATAGGGAATTTCTGAATTCATAGGGGTATTTTCATAATTTGGACAAAAGACATAAACTAAAATTTCTTAAATTCACTGGGGAAAAACTGTCTTTTTGCCAAAAAACCCTAAGCCCCTCTCCCTTTTCGCTGCTGCTGCTACCGCTGCCACCTTGCAGGTGGCGGTAAGTGCAACGGGGTCGGGGCGCCGCCCTTGCAAGTGGGCACCCCCGTGGGTAGCGTTGCCCCCGTAGGCAGGCGCCGCCCCTTCCGTGGGTGGTTCTGCCCGCGAAGTAGCGCTTGCAGGCGGTGCTGCCTCGTCGGGGGTTTTGCCCTCGGGAGCAGCGGCCACAGGTGCCGCTGCCCTGCAGCGCATCACCCTGCGTGAGCAGCGGCCATAGGCGCCACTGCCCGCTGGCTGCCAGCCCCGCCGACCGCAAGCTTGTTGCAGGCACAGCGCTTGCGCATGCGTCGGCGCTGTGCTGCCTGGCTGCGGTTACCGCTGTAGGTGGCTGTAGGCACGTAGATCGAGAGCAACAACCGTTGCTGCCCTTCCTTGTTTTTGCGTCAATGATTTTGACATCAAAATTCTTCCTAAACACAACACATGTAGTTTAAAACTAATCATTCGCACGAACAATCTGGCTTTGATACCACTATTGGAAAATCTTGGGGGTAACATCAGATGCGCAGCGGAAGAACAAGAAAATAAAATCCCCAATTCCCAAAGAGATGTTCGTCGTCGTGCGAATATTGGTGCGCAAAATCTGCGAAACTGAACAACTACGTATAAAGTAGATTATGTTACCTAGGGAGATTGTATATCCCTGTTTCCTTGCAGATCTTTAGGAGAGAGTGAAGGAGGTCAAGCGTCCTCCTCTTTAGCGATGATCCACACAGCAAGGCTGTGACGACGCTCCTCAAAACTCAAAGCTTGCTTTGAGATGGAGAGGGGAAGGAGAATAGGAGAGGCAAGCAAAGGCTCTAGCCTATGAGGCTCTGAATCCCTCATATTTATATAGGTCCCCTATCAAACCCTAATGGATCATCCCCTAGTGGGTATTGGATCTACATCCAATAACCTAAGCCTTTTAGATTAGTGGATCTCTATCCAATAATCTCTCATGGGCTCTTATTGGATCTTGTCCATAGGATCCAATAATTCAGGGGCTTATTGGATACCCAATAAGACAATGGCTTCGTCGGATATTTCATATCCGAATCTCTACTCATCGCAATGCCTACTATATGTGTGTGACCCTTTAGGCTCAATATCGAGCTGGCCGTGAGTCATACCTGTCAGAACTCCTTCTAAATCAGTAAATTATTATCTCTATAATAATTCACTTGACTCATCGACTATGGACGTACTAGGCCACTACGCCGTAGTCCCTAGACGATACAGGGGAATCCAATCTATTGGACTTGTCTGTCCTCAGTTATCGTGTACCTATAGTCCCTCATCCATCTACTATCCCAGAGACCTTATATCGAGCATGGTGCTGTCATACCTATACGGTTTCTACTCGAGTCTCGCTCTAATCGGATTCTCCCGGAGAACTCTTTTTCTCTCAACCCGAATGACCCTGGCCAAGGATTTGTCTGAGCAAGAATACATGAGATATTCCTCTCATGACACCAAGAGTGGATAATCCTCTATCGACACTCAATAGCCCTCGTAAGGTCGACTACCACTCTCAATGACCAACTGTATTAGATCTGGGACAGCCAAACCTATAAGTCTGATATCAAAGAGTGGAGCATTCAAACAAGACATCTTTGGTGTCTCAAGTCTAAGAACCAGATATACAACTAGGACTATGGAATCGCTGTCTAACAATAAGGCATCATCAACCGTCCAACATTCCATAAGCGGATAAAAAATATAATAAGCAAAAAGATTCTGTATCAATTCACACATGTCATCACTCACGTGATTGGCTTGCTGTGCACCTATGACTAGCACAACCCATACCCCTTCTTAACCTAACCTTAAATCAATATAAGGAATGTGTGGTGGCTGCGTTTTTAAAATAAGGTGGCTGCATTTTTTGGGCAGAAAAGGGCAGCAACATGGTGATCTTCGCAACAGCAAAGAGGAGAAGAAAAAGGCAGAAAAATAAGAGAAAGAAAGAGAAGAAAACAAGGACAACGCAGAAAGACTATTCTCAATCATCTAGTAGTGTTCTTATCTCAAGTTAGATCAAATCTACAGGAAACTCTTGCTGTGATTACTTGGGGAGGTTTTAGATATCGTGGACAATGACGTGATCCTTATATCTCAGTTATTCTCTTGTGATTGTTGCTAGGGTTTAGGGCAAGAGATTGAGATTTGTATATTCATTATTCTCATAGTGGATTATCTCTAGTTTGTCCCGTGGTTTTTACCCTTCACATTGGAGGGATTTTCCATGTATATCTTGGTGTTCTATTTGATTGTGATTTTATTTAATTCCGCTGCATATCATGACCTGCTAGTATTTATTCATATACAAAGATTATTCTGCTTTATATCCCCATCACCTTTAACAAAAGTAGCGCAACACAACAAGCCCAACAAAAGTATTAAGAAATCTATAAGGTGCATAAAGAAGTAGAGGGCCAACTTCAACAAAGCTAGCAAAAGTACAAAGATTAATATAATTAATATTGTGTTGAAGGACAATTCCATAAAAGAGACTTTGTTTGGTTATACCATGAAAAATAATGACTCAAAGAAAAAGGAAAGAAGCTAAAGCCCATTTGATATGGGTTCTCATGCTACTTGAAGATTTACTTTGTTGTGAATGTCAAGAACTTAAAGTTATTCAAGCCTTTGATACTAGATGATGAGTCTAACAAGATACTGCCATCAATTGAAGACTTGGTGTGAATAAATCTACTAGAAAAGATATTAACATTGAAAATAAATCTACTATAAACCAATGAGGCATAAAGGTATTTTCTAAATCAGATGCAAAGGGCAAAGACCAAGTATAGTGAGATGGTTCTCCGAAGTGAGATTTAACTGAACGTGAATCCCCTAATTGAGGGAATTGTGATTAGGGTTAATCCTATCAACCCTTAGTTGAAGCCTTAATCGAGCCATGAAGTCATTATAATTTGGCCAAACTCAAGCTCACTCTCCAAGGACCCTTTGGTCAACCTAGATCCAAACCACTAATCTCAATCCTAAACCTAATTGGACTAAAATTAGAGTACCTCCTAACTGACTAGATCAGTCATAAGGAAAGGATAGCATCAACTCCTAATAGGAGCAGGACAAGGGGGCACTAGCCATTGTTTGTGGAGTCCTAAACCACCAAGGACTATACCTTGCTCTGCTACAAAAGAGGAGGAGTTCCCTTGAGGAAGACACATCAAAGAATTCCAAAGCAGTAGGAAAGAAGCCTCAAAGATTCCCAAAGAGAGGTTAGCCGACCCTAGTTCCAATTGGTGCAGAGAGCCAAAGAGAGAAGAATGTGCTATTGAGTTCTTCAAACCGAAGCCCCTCTCTTTCGAAGTCCAACAGCTAAGGTTGTCTTTTGAAGCTTAGTCCAGCTATTGAAAGAAGTTCACAAGCTTTATTGCTCACTATCCAAATCTCAATAGAAGGTTCCAACAACAAGAGAGAAGGGGAATACTAAAATCGATTACAAACTTTAATCTATCGAGAGACTGAGGTGCTGTCAAAGACAACTTCCGTTCTTACACACCTAGTTGAGTCTTTTCACACTTTTATTTTCCATGGCTTAGTCCCTTGTAGTTGACACTTTTGATTTCAAAACAATAAAGGTTGTCTCTATTGGTTTTACATGTGATAATTTTTCTCCTTCGTTAAAATTTTTTATCTGAAAGATGATATCAGATCAATAGATCATCAAACCCGAACCCGTAAAGGATAGAGAGATAGACACACTATTGTACAATTGATGGATCTATATTTTAAGTCTGAATCCATAAAAAATAATGACAAAAAGTGTGGCTGTTAGCGACAAATAAAATAGCCGTTTTAATGCCAGATAAGATTTCGTCACTTGCATGATCACAAACATGATGTAGGTGGTTTCTATAGTCAAGAAGTTGTGGCTGAATTCCTTTTCATACGGTAGTCTGTAATTGTAGAATTTGTATTGGAAACTACAAAGTTAATCTATCAACGGTTCGAAAAGATTTTACATGCATCTATGCAAAGTTCATAAGCTCTTTAACATTGTTATGGGACTTTCGTAGTATGCCGTTCAGTTTTCTCCTCGATCATAATTGTAGTTGTCGTCCGAGCAACACATTACGAGGAAAACTGTAGGCGAAAAGTCCACCACCAATCCAATTGCAAATGGCAATCCCAAGAAAACGAATTTATCTTCATCGTTATCATCACCTTCCTTGTGGTCAGTTGTATTCAAGGTTGAGTTGCACAAGCGTTTCGGATTACTGTAGAGTCCAGGATTTCCTTCAAAGCTCGAACTGACCTCCACTTGGGATCAGTCCTTGCAAATGATTGTAGGCAACACTGAAGAAAGACAGAAAAGTAAGCCTAGTCAGAGAAGACGGGATGCTACCTGATAAATTGTTGAAAGATAAGTCCAACTTCTCTATGTTGATCATGTTTGACAGTTCTTCAGGAATAGAACCGGAGAAGTTGTTCCAACTTAGATCCAGGTGATGAAGATACTTCAATTTCCCAAATTCTTTACATATTGATCCATTCAATTTGTTATGGCTGAAGTTTAGCATTGGTGGAAAATCCGTGTAGTGCTTGTAAAATAGTGTCTCGTTAATCTGCTTACCCCTGTGCCAGTAATACAATGGCGGTTCCAAAGAAGAAACATCATCCTGCAGGGATTTCCCCAAAGTCTAACTCTTCAATTGCATCAAGGAAATTGGGATCTCCCCGTAGAACGAGTTGTTCGACAAGTCCATGACAAACAGATGATCAAAACCTTCAAACCACGATGGTATCTCTCCGCTAAAAAGATTCCATGCTAGATTTATAGCTCGAAGTTCTCTGCATTTTCGTAACCACAAGGGCATAGAACCTCTAAAACCACAGTTTGCCATGCTGAGAGCACGTAGGCTTCCAAATCCTCGGATTCCATTAGTTGGCATTTCTTCATTTTGAACGGTCATGTTGTGACACCCCTGAAGAACTGCCAATGCGTTGGAAATGTTGGAGAGATTATTTTGCTCGAGGGCAAGGAAGGAAAGGGAACGAAGATTGCGAAGCTTCTGTGGAACCAGACCACTTAGGTTGTTGCGATTCAGATTCAGGATCTGTAGTGCCTTGCAAGAAGAAAGGCTCTCCGGGATGAGCCCGTGCAATCTATTCCATCCAAGGTTGAGGACGGTAAGACGAAGTAATCGTCCAAAGTCGAGGTCGATGCTACCGTTGAGAGAATTGTTCCACAGATCAAGCGACGTAAGCATCGAGCACGAGGACAAGGAAGTGGGCAGCCGGCCAACGAATCCAATAGACTCAGCCGAGAAAACCTCGAGCTTTGTCAAGCCGTGAAAGACATCAGGGATCATCCCGGTGAACCTGTTGTTGGAGATATCCAATAGGGACAGGCTTGAGAGGTTTCCTATACCCGGTGGCATCTCGCCTAACAAGTGATTGTTGCTCAAGTCGATCACCGCCAAGAGCTTCAGGTGGAACAGCTCGGGTGGGATGGGGCCTCGGAAAGAATTGAGGGAGAGGTTGAGGAAACTAAGCTTGTCCAAACCAGACACGGACGGTGAGAGAACCCCTTCGAGGCCTTTTCCCAGTAGATCGAGACCGATGACTCTTGCGTGCGTTGCTAACCAAGCTAGAGTCGAATATGACGATGTCGGGTACGTTAAAACAAAGCACAGTGTAATTTGACTCTTGCGTGCGTTGCTAACCAAGCTAGAGTCGAATATGACGATGTCGGGTACGTTAAAACAAAGCACAGTGTAATTTGACAACCCAATAAAAATAATAAAATAAAAAAATAAAAAAATAAAAGAGACAAGAACATCAAATTTACGTGGTTCGATCAATTGACCTACATCCACGGACGAAGGAGAAGCAAAACTATACTATAAAAGGGATAATTATAAATGCCTTACGAAAATATTCCTATGCCATAAAACACCTAAAACTAGAAAAGCCCAAAGCAAAGAATTATGTTATCTTGTGATGCGTCTGACTTCAAAACCCAAACCTTTATTTATAGTTGCAATTAAAGATAACAAGCTTAATTTTCTCGATATGGGACTATGTGGGACTTGCCAAACTAACAAATCTCTACCTTAGTATGTTCCAACATTGACAATTAACAAAACTTGCTCCACCTTAGTATGTTCCAATATTGACAATTAACAAAACTTGCTCCAACTTCTTCACAAAAGCCCCAACGGGCAATCACCAATAATGAACACCAACCAAGTCCAAGCACTGGTTGAACTTGTAAACTAAAAGGGGCTTCGTAAGAATATCAGTCGGATTGTCCTTCGTATGAATTTTATGAACAAGGACCTTTCCCTCAGCAATGATATCCCGAATAAAATGAAACTTCACATCAATGTGTTTCGTCCTCTCATGAAACATCTGGTCTTTAGTCAAATGAATAGTACTTTGACTATCACAATAAATTGTAGTAACACCTTGATGCAGACATAATTCGCCGAACAAACCTCTTAACCATAAAACTTCTTTAATCGCCTCTATTATCGTCATATATTCTGCCTTTGTAGTAGATAAAGCCACGACAGGTTGTAAGGAAGCTTTCCAACTAACTGCATAACCGCCAACGCAAAAAACATAGCTTGTTAAAGATCTTCGTTTATCAAGATCCGCGGCATAATCAGAGTCGACGAAATCAACCAAAGTGTCATGATTTTTCCTAAACTCCAAACAAGCATCTGAAGTCCCTTGCAAGTATCTGAGAATCCATTTCATAGCTTGCCAATGTGTTTTACCCAGGTGAGACATATATCTGCTAACCACACTGACTACTTGTGAAATATCTGGACGAGTACAAACCATTACATACATAATACTACCGATGGCACTAGAATATGGAACTTGCACCATATATTCTTCCTCTTCAATTGACTATGGTGACTAAGGAGCAGATAGCCAAAAATGGCTAGTAAGAGGAGTACTCATTGGCTTAGCGTTTTTCATGCCAAACCTCTCCAAGACTTTCTTGATGTAATTTTTCTAGGTTAGAAATAATTTTCCAACTCCTCGTTCTCTTTTGATCTCCATGTCTAAGAATTTTCTTAGCTGCTCCCAAATCTTTCATTTCAAATTCACTACTCAGTTGCATTTTCAAAGTGTGAATTTCTAACAAATTATTAGCTGCAATAAGCATGTCATCAACATAAAGTAACAAATACACAAAAGAGCCATCAATTAACTTCCGGAAGTATACAGCTATCATACATGCTCCTTACAACCATGACCCAATATAAAGGAATCAAACCTCTTATACCATTGTCTTGAAGACTGCTTCAATCTGTACAAGGATTTCTTTAACAAGTAAACATGATCTTCCTTACCGTCAACTTCAAATCTGTGAGGTTGCTCCATGTAAATTTATTCTTCAAGTTCACCATGTAAGTAAGATGTCTGGACATCAAGTTGCTCCAATTCCAAATCATACATGGCAACTAAAGTAAGCAAAATATGAATAGAGCTATGTTTAACAACAAGTGAAATTACGTCATTAAAATCAACACCATGTACCTGACTATAGCCCTTTGCAACCAATCATGCTTTGTATCTTGCATCTTCAACTCTTGGAATACCTTTCTTCCTTTTGAAGACTCATTTGCATCTAACAATTTTTTTACCCGAAGGCGGCTTCACAAGATCCCAAGTTCTATTCTGATTGAGAGATTCAATTTCAACTTCACTTGTTTCGTCTGCAACAGACAAAGCATATGCAACCAAATTTGCATATCTTTGTGGTGGTCGAATATCTCTCTATGATCTATCCTTGGCTATGGAATATTTCTCTTCCTCTGGATCATCTTTATTAGTAGACTCAGGACAATCTACTTGCATTCTTTGAATAGAAGAGTTCGACTGAAAAGAATCAGAACTACCAATCTCAAGCTCCACCTGTTTCTGCACACTATCATTTATACAATTAGTAGATTCCTCTTTGGAAGATAACATAGACAATTCATCAAAAGTAACATCTTTACTGATTATAAATTTTTGGGATTTGGGATCAGAAAACCATAATCTGTATCCTTTTACCCTAGAAGCATACCCAAGGAAAATGCACTTTTTAGCTCGAGGTTCTAATTTTCCTTCATTTACATGCATGTATATTGGATACTCAAAAATTTTTAAATCAGTGTAATCAGCAGGAGTACTTGACCAAACTTCCTCTAGAGTTTTAAAATTAAGTATTGTAGAAGGAGCGCGGTTGATAACGTAATATGCCATATTAATCGCCTCTGCCCAAAAGTCATTTGTCAACCTTGCATTTGAGATCATACACCTTGCTCTCTCCAAGAGTGTTCTGTTCATATATTCGGTCATACTATTTTACTAAGGTGTCATCCTAACAATGTGATGCCGAACAATTGTTAGGATCGGAGCGGCACTAAGAGGGGGGGGGTGAATTAGTGCAGCGGATTAAAACGTTGGTTTCAACAAATCTTTCGTACGATAAAAATCGAAATCGGAAGTGCTTAGCTTGAAAGCGTATTCGCAAAGTTGTGCAGCAAAGGTAATGATGAAATAAAGCAAGTAAGAAGGTTTGCAGTAATGTAAATAGCAGTAATGAAATGCAAACCAGAGATTACGCTGTTTTTGAAGTGGTTCGGTCAAGTGACCTACATCCACTTGTGAGGCCCCTCTTCGATGAGGCTCTCACCTTCCACTAGCAAATCTCTTGAAAGGGAAGGGTGAATACCCCTCTTGCAACTCTTTTACAAGCGGTTCACTCTCTTACAGATTTTCAGCAAGAAAGAAGGAGGTGAACACTAGCAAATTGAAAACAAGACTAGCTATGACTTTTCTAAGGCCTATCTCTTCAACAATTGCTGCTCAAAAAGTTCTAATCTCAGTTAAGATTTGAGGGGTATTTATAGGCCTCAAGAGGATTCAAATTTGGGCTCCAAATTTGAATTCTCTTGGAGTTCCTGATGCTGGCAGTGCCACCGCCTGTCAGTGTCAGGCGCTGACAGTGCTGGGCGGTGCCACCGCCCAGCTCTCGGGCACTGTGCGGTGCAACCGCCCAGTCTGGCAGTGTCACCGCCAGACTCTTCGGTTGACTGGTTGGGCTTTAAACTTAGCCCAAACCAAGTCTAATTTTGGGCCTAGTTGGCCCCTAACTAGGATATAGGATTATCTCTTAATCCTAATCCTAATTACAAGTTAACTACATAACAAAACACATCCTAAGCAATTTTTCAACCGCGAACGTCGAGTCTTGTTCCGGCGAGCTTTCCGACGAACTTCTTCCGACGGGCTCCCAGCAAGCTCCCGAACTTGTGATGACTTTAATGAGTAGCTGAGCCTTCTCGGTGATCTCCGTGAACCTCCGACGATCTCTTCGACGAACTTTCGAAAATTCCGACAGGTTCCCGATTTCTTCTCGGTTGGTTCCGGCAGCATCTCCGACGATTCTTCAGACTCTTAAACGTCCATCGAACTTGACTCCAGTATCCTTGCTTTGTGTTTTCTGGTTATTGTAGTTAATCCTGCACACTTAACTCAATAATATGGATTAGATAAATTAACCCATCAATTGATTTTATCATCAAAATCCGAGATTCAACAATCTCTCCCTTTTTGATGATGACAATCAATTGATGACGGAGTTAAACATAACTCCCCCTATCTATATGCCATATTATGAGAAGATAAAAATACTTGAATTCCATCCCATTGAATTCAAGCATAAACCGATAAGTTCTAATAGTAGAACTTATCGTTATTCTCATTAAGCATAATGTAAATGCTAAATTTCGATGAAAATCCTTTTCAACTCGAATGATAAGAGACAATTTTTACTACGACAGGAGATAAAGATTTTCAATATGAATTTCATGATTATACATGTTAGACATGCTTTCAATATGATCAATCGATCTTGCGATATTCTCAAAGATTTGCAAGACATATTAGACATTCATCGATCGATCACTTTTCTCAAAGATTTTGCAAGGCATATTCTCAAAGATTTTGAAAAGCTTTTGCAATTCATATTAGTCATGCTATTAAAATGATACAAGTCATCACTTTTCTCCCCCTTTGTCATCAACAAAAAGGGAAATGAGACTTGAAGCACATATTTTGTCATACAAAGATTTTATCATTGAAAATTAAGTATGCAAAAATATTTACGTAGAGTTCATTTTAAAGGAAAATTCAGCATGCATCCATATTATCTGATCTCTTCTTTCTATAAATAACATAAATTGTAGATGTACAAGAAAGAGATTAGGATAAGACAAAAAACGTTTCAAGTAGTAACTCCAATAAGTCAAGATCATAATTCGAATACAAATTCATTCAAATTCAATTCGTCAACTTGAAACTCATAATCAAGCCATCAAAATCAATTTCGAGATTCAAAATATCATAAAATCATTAATCTTGATCAGATGGGAGCGATGTTTAACTCAAGATAGGATAAGAAAATTTAACATGTCATTAGAATCGAAAGAGAAGGATCAGTTCACCGAGGAATGGAGAGAGAATGAAAAAAAACTTTACGAAAAATCCATTCAAACAAGTTTATTGTTTAGGGACAATTTAACATAACTAATTCCTTTCTAATGAATTCAAATTGGTCTTCATTCAAGGCTTTTGTAAATATATCTGCTAATTGATGCTTTGTGTCAATGAATTCTAGAACAACATCATTGTTAAGGACATGATCACGTATGAAATGATGCCTAACGTTGATGTGCTTAGTTCTAGAGTGCTGAATTGGATTTTTAGTAAGACATATGGCACTAGTATTATCACATTTTATGGGAATGTTTTTAAAGTGAATTCCATAGTCTTCTAAAGTATTTTTCATCCAAACAACTTGTGCACAGCATGCACTTGCAGCAATGTATTCGGCTTCCGTCGTAGATAGTGCAACTGAATTTTGTTTCTTGGAGGTCCAAGAAACAAGTGCATGTCCTAAAAATTGACATGTTCTGGATGTACTTTTTCTATCTATCCTGCATCCACCAAAATCGGCATCCGCATAAGCTATTAAATCAAAATTTTCATATTTTGGATAGCACAATCCTAAATTTGGAGTTCCTTTAAGATACCTAAATATTCTTTTAATACTTTTAAGATGAGATAATTTAGGATTTGATTGAAACCTAGCGCAAAGTCCTACACTAAACATAATATCCGGTCTAGTCGCGGTAAGGTAGAGTAGACTACCTATCATTCCACTATATTTTTTTGATCAAAATTTTCACTATTTTCATCCATATCTAACTTAGTCGCAGTACTCATAGGGGTGTTTATTGCTTTTGAATTATCCATGTTAAATAATTTTAACAATTCTAATGTATATTTAGATTGGTTAAGAAATATACCATCCATAAGTTGTTTGATTTGTAATCCTAAAAAGAACGTTAATTCACCCATTAAACTCATTTCAAATTCATGACTCATATATTTGGCAAATGATTCACATAGTGATTCATCCGAAGAGCCAAAAATAATATCATCAACATAAATTTGCACAATAAAAAAATTATTTTCAAAATGTTTAATAAACAATGTAGTATCAACCTTGCCTTTGGTAAAATTATTTAAAATAAGAAATGAACTAAGCCTTTCATACCAAGCTCTAGGAGCTTGTTTCAAGCCATAGCGGGCCTTAGTCAATTTGAATACATGATAAGGAAGAAGAGAATTTTTAAATCCGGGAGGTTGTTCGACATATACTTCTTCGGAAATAAAACCATTCAAGAAGGCACTTTTGACATCCATTTGAAATAGTTTAAAATTATAACTACTAGCATAGGCAAGGAGCATCCTTATGGCTTCTAATCGAGCCACGGGAGCGAAGGTTTCTTCGTAATTAATACCTTCTTCTTGGTTGAAACCTTTGGCCACTAATCTAGCCTTGTTTCTAACCACGATACCATTTTCGTCTTGCTTGTTTCTAAAGACCCATTTAGTACCAATGACTAAATGGTCACTAGGTCTAGGAACAAGCTCCCACACCTTATTCCTCTCAAATTGATTCAATTCCTCTTGCATTGCAATAACCCAAAAATCATCTTTTATGGCCTCGTCAATGCACTTAGGTTCGATTTGAGAAAGGAAGGCAGCATTAGCACAAAAATTCTTGAAAGAGGAACGAGTTTGAACCCCTTTTGATGTATCCCCTATAATTAGCTGCTTTGGATGAGCATCTATATACTTCCATTCCTTAGGTAAGGAAATTTCGGAAGAAGGTGCATCCAAGTTGCTATTTTGAGGAGGGGGTTCATTTAAATTCAAATTATTAAAACCAATATCATCATCAAAATCATTTTTCTTTAAATTTGAAACTTCATTAAAAACCACACGAATAGACTCTTCTATTACTAAGGTTCTTTTGTTAAAAACCCGAAAAGCCTTAGAAACGGAAGAGTAACCAAGAAAGATGCCTTCATCGAATTTAGCATCAAATTTTCCTAAGGCATCCCTTTCATTTAAAATAAAGCATTTACAACCGAAAACTTTAAAATAGGAAATATTTGGTTTTTTGTTATTCCATAATTCATAGGGAGTTTTTGATAAGGATGGTCTTATTAGGACTCTATTCATGATGTAGCAAGCCGTATTTACGGCTTCGGCCCAAAAATACTTAGGTAAACTATGTTCATTTAACATAGTTCTTGCCATTTCTTGTAGGTTTCTATTTTTTCTTTCAACTACTCCATTTTGTTGGGGATTTCTCGGAGTGGAGAAGTTGTGATTGTATCCATTAACTTCACAAAAATTTTGAAAGTCACGGTTTTGAAATTCGCCACCGTGATCACTCCGAATTGATGAAATCATGAAACCTTTTTCGTTTTGAGTGAGTTTACAAAATTTAGAGAAACACTTGAAACAATCACTTTTGTGAGCTAAGAAATAGGTCCAAGTGTATCTAGTATAGTCATCCACAATTACAAATGCATATTTGCTTCCTCCTAGACTTGTCATATCAATTGGTCCAAATAAGTCCAAATGAATCAATTGTAATTGTCTAGTGGTGCTCATTTGAGTTTTTGATTTGAAACTAGTTTTTATTTGTTTACCTAGTTGACATGCATCACATACTTTGTCCTTAATAAACTTTATATTTGGAATTCCTCACACTAATTCTCTAGATGAGATCTTAGATATTAGTTTCATGCTTGCATGGCCTAGTCTCCTATACCAAAGCCAAGCATCATCATTTAAAGCAGAGAAGCACATTTCATTACTTAGTCCATCAAGGTTGATGGTGTAGACATTATTTTGTTTTAATGCAATCATAGTCAAGTTATTGTTAGGTTTTTCGATAATACACATATTTGATTCGAATCTAACGATATAACCTTTATCGCATAGTTGACTAATACTCAAGAGATTATGTTTCAATCCATCAACTAGTAAAACATCATCAATGGAAAAACTAAATTTGTTACCAATAGTTCCCTTGCCAATGATTTTGCCTTTGTTATTGTCTCCGAAGGTGATGTACCCTTCTTCTTTGTTAGTGAGCATAGAGAAATTAGATGGATCTCCAATCATATGTCTTGAGCATCTACTATCGAGATACCATCTCTTGCTCCTAGCTTGTGGGTTTATCTACAAAAGAGGATAACTTTTAGGTACCCATTTGATTTTGGATGCCTCAAAAATTGATCCACTAACTTTGTTATTTATTATTGAATCCTTTATAGTTCCTTTAGGAACCCATATTAATTTTTGTGAACTAATTTTCCTAAATGGATATTTGTATGCAATATGTCTGGATTTGCAATAGAAGTTGCATTTCATATAAGAGGAAACATGTAATGTAGGTCCTTTTTATGAAAGTGGTAGGATTTTGATGTAATCCTTTTACAAATCCAATTCCATTTCTATTTGCGATGTGACCCTTGTGTGCAAGGATCATATCTAATCCTTTGCTACCAACCTTAAACTTATTTAAGGTTTCTTTAAGAAGCAAATTTTTATTTTTTATTGCTTCTAAATGCTCACACTTAGAGCATGGAGGAGTTTGAAGACTATCAAACTTATCTTGTAGCAAAGTATGCTCTTTCTTTAAGATACTTAACTTTTTGCTAATAGTTCTACATTCATCAAATAATTCATGAAAAGCGATAGAGAGTTCTTCAAAAGATAAATCTTCATTAAATAAATTACATACCTCTTCTCCTAAAGCCATTAGCACGTAATGAGCAACTTGCTCGGTGTTGGACTCCTCTTCTTCGAACGCGCTTGAATCATCCCACGTTGCCTTGAGCGCCTTCTTCTTTGATGTTCTCTTTTTGGCTCGAGGACAATCGTTCTTGTAGTGTCCCGATTTTTTACACTCATAGCAAATCACTTGGTCCTTCTTTTGTTCAACTTTATTTTTTGTATTATTTTTAAATTTGTTCTTCCTTAAATATTTTTTAAATTTTTGAGTCAAAAGTGCAATGTCATTGTCACTGTCCTCATCACTTGATGTTCATTTCAAGTGGTCTTCTTGTGATATGAGTGTCATATCCTTCCTGTTCTTTGGAAGGGGGTTCTCAAGCTCGTTATGAGCTTGACATGTCATTTCGTAGGTCATTAGAGACCCAATGAGTTCTTCAAGAGGGAATGTTTTAAGGTCTTCAGCCTCTTGAATGACCGTAACTTTTGGATCCCAACTTTTAGGGAGGGATCTTAAGATTTTAGTTACTAGTTCAAAGTTAGTAAAATCTTTACCAAGAGCTTTGAGTCCATTGATGACATCCATAAACCGGGTGTACATGTCTCCGATGGACTCACTTGGTTTCATTCGGAAAAGTTCGTAAGAGTGCACAAGGATGTTGATTTTGGACTCTTTCACTCGGCTAGTGCCTTCATGAGTGACCTCAAGAGTTCTCCAAATATCAAAAGCCGAATCACAAATTGAAACACGATTAAATTCATTTTTGTCTAGTGCACAAAACAAGGCATTCATAGCCTTTGCATTTAAAGCAAAAACCTTCTTCTCCGATTCATTCCATTCGCTCATCGGAAGAGAAGATTTTTGAAATCCGTTTTCAACAATAGTCCAAAGCTCAAAATCCATAGAAATGAGGAAGATCCTCATCCGAGTCTTCCAATACGTGTAATCCGACTCATTAAACATAGGTGGACGTGTGATAGAGTGTCCCTCATGCATGCCGGAGTAAGCCATCTCTCTTGGGTATTAAACCAAATATGAGAGTGAGCCTTGCTCGGATACCAATTGTTAGGATCGGAGTGGCACTAAGAGGGGGGGGGAATTAGTGTAGCAGATTAAAATGTTGGTTTCAACAAATCTTTCGTACGATAAAAATCGAAATCGGAAGTGCTTAACTTGAAAGCGTATTCGCAAAGTTGTGCAGCAAAGGTAATGATGAAATAAAGCAAGTAAGAAGGTTTGCAGTAATATAAATAGTGTTGAATCTCGGATTTTGATGATGAAGTCAATTGTCATTGGTTGTCTAATCTATGTATTGAGATAAGTGTGCAGGATTAACTATGATGAAAGTTAGACATACAGCAGGAGTTGCGTCGGAGTCAAGACAATGATCACGTTGGGAGTTCGAGAGTTCGATAGAAGTTCGGACAGTCGTCGGAGGTTCTGCGGGAACAAATCCGAGAAGTCCATAAGCTTGCCAAAAGAAGCTCGCCAGAACTCGCCAAGTGGATCGTCACAAGTCCAGGAGTTTGCCGGAAGTCCGCAGGAGCATCATCGAGGGTTCATCGGATGATCGACGGAAGTTCGCCGGAAACTTGCCAGAAGAAGCGATTGATGCACCGGAGCAAGCTGCAGAAATTGTCTTAGGATTTATCATAGTTAGCACAATGATTAAGTTGGAAATAGGAGGTGATCCCATTAGCTTAATCTTGGGGCAATTGGGCCCCTGAAAAACCCAAATTGGGTCGAATGGATCTACCCATTCGGACCCTGATTGCTGTGGGAGGTGCAATCGCCCAAGCCAGGAGGTAGCACCACCTCGGCTCAGTCTCCGAGCGAGACTAGGCGGTGCAACCTCCCTTGACAGGAGATAGCACCACCTGAGCTCGGTCTTCGAGCTCTGGCAGGCGGTGCAACTGCCCCAGTCAGGAGTTGCAACCGCCTGAGCTCGGTCTTCGAGCTCTGGCAGAGAGGTGCAACTGCCCCTGACAGAGGTGGCACCACCCAGAGGCTCAATCATCGAGCTCTGCCAGGCGGTGCAACCGCCCCAGTTAGGAGGTGCAACTGCCTGATCCCGGAATTCCGGGAATTGATAGTTTTGAGCTCCAAATTTGAACTAGGTTGGGGCCTATAAATACCCCACCAATTCAACACTGAAAGAATAGAACACACACTCGAAATCTTGATCTCTTTCTGTGATTCTTAGAGCTCAAAATTGTTGTAAAGGCCAAAAGTTCTCCTCCCTCTGTTCTTCAAAGTTTTGAGTTGTAAAGAGAGGAGAGAAAATTTCTGTAAGGGTTGTCTCCTAAGCCCGTCAAAAGGAGTGAAACTGTAAAAGGGTGGTTGGCCTTCGCCTATTGAAGGAAGGCCTCTAGTTGACGTCGGTGACCTTGTCGGTGGAGGAAGCCAAAAGTGGAGTAGGTCAAGATTGACCGAACCACTCAATCTCGGTTTGCATTTACTTTGAGCATATTATCTTTACTGCAAACCTCCTCTGAAGCTTACTGCTTTCTGCGCATATACGATCGGGTTTCAAGCTTTGCACTTTCTGAATCAGCGTTTAGACATAAATCTACTTTGTCGTACGATCATCATATTTCGGATTACGTTTACATTTTGAATTTTACCATAACTGCAAACTGCCTTTATACCCTTGCTTAAACAGCATCTCGCCTAATCAAGTGATTTACGAATCAACATTTAGACGTAAATCAGTTTCTTCGTACGAACGTCGTATTTCAGTTTGCGCTTATATTCTTGTTTTCATCATAACTGCAAACTACCTTCATAGATTGACTTTAGCATCATCTTGCTTGATCTTAAGTTAAACAGAAATCATTTTTATCGTTCGAACGTAGTTTCGTTTTAATCGCAGAAAGTTTTCCGCTGCACTAATTTACCCCCCCTCCCCCCCCCCTCTTAGTGTTCTTGATCCTAACAATTGGTATCAGAGTAGGGTTAACTCTCTAACGGATTAAAACCCAAGAGAGATGGCATATGCTGGAAACCAAGGGGGCCATTCTATTACACGTCCACCCATGTTCAGTGAGACGTACTACACCTATTGGAAGACCCGAATGAGGATCTTTCTTATTTTTATGAATTTTGAACTTTGGAATCTTGTCGAAAACAGATTTTCGAAGTCTTCTCTTCCAATGATCGATTGGAATGAATTGGAGAAGAAGGCTTTCGCTCTTAATGCAAAGGCTATGAATGTCTTATTTTGTGCACTTGATAAAAACGAGTTTAACCGTGTTTCAACTTGTGAAACCGCATTTGATATTTGGCACACACTCGAAGTGACTCACGAAGGCACAAGTAGAGTGAAAGAGTCAAAAATCAATCTTCTGTTACATTCTTTCGAACTTTTCTGGATGAAACCGAGTGAAACCATTGGCGACATATTTACCCGTTTCACGGATGTCGTCAACGGTCTAAAAGGACTCAAAAAAAGTTTTTCAGATTTTGAGCTCGTAAATAAGATTCTAAGTTCCTTTCCTAAGAGTTGGGATCCTAAAGTCACTGCTATTCAAGAGGCAAAAGATCTACGCAACTTCCCTCTTGAAGAACTAATCGGGTCATTAATGACCTACGAGATGACTTGTAAAGCTCATGAAGAGCAAGAAGACATCATTCCAAAGAACAGGAAGGATATGACACTTAAAACTTCAGAAGGCCACTTGAGAGAAAACTCAAGTGATGAGGACTGTGATGATGACTTGGCACTTCTAACAAGAAAATTTAAAAAATTCTTTAAAAGAAACAAGTTTAAGAATGACGCAAAAAATAAACTTGAACCCAAGAAGGACCAAGTTATTCGCTATGAGTGCAAAAAGCCGGGACACTACAAGAGTTATTGTCCCCAAGCCAAGAAGAGAACATCAAAGAAGAAGGCGCTCAAAGCAACATGGGATGATTCGAGCGCATCCGAAGAAGAGGAGTCCAACACTGAGCAAGTTGCTCATTACGCCTTAATGGCCATCGGAGATGAGGTAACAAATTTAATTGATGCAGATTTACCTTATCATGAATTATTAAATGCTTTCCATGAATTATTTGATGAATGTAAGACAATTAGTAGAAAATATAAATTGCTAAAAATGGAGCATGATAGTCTTATTTGTAATTTTGATAAGTTAAAAGCTGAACATCATGATAGTTTAAGCTCATGCATAAAATGCCATGATCTAGAAACTCTTCAAAAGGAAAACTTGCTACTTAAGGACACCTTGAAGAAATTCGAGGTTGGTAGCAAGTCATTAAACACGATTCTTGCAAACAAGGGTCACGTTCCCAAAAGAAGTGGAATTGGATTTGTGAGAAGTCCTCACCAAAATCCACCTTCATAAAAGGCCCCATCTTACATGTTCGACATCAAAACAAATGCAACTTTTGTTGCAAATTTGGACACAAGACGCATTATTGTCCATTCAAGAAAATTAGTCCAAACAAATTGATCTGGGTTCCTAAAGGAACCATGATAAATTCTATGCAACATGATAAACAATGTAGATCTATTTGTGAGGCACCCAAAAGCAAATGAGTACCTAAAAATCATCCTTTCTTATATAAAACTAAACCATCGCAAGCTAGGAGCAAGAGATGGTACCTTGATAGTGGATGCTCAAGGCATATGACCGGAGATCCATCTCAATTCTCTAAGCTCACTAGCATAGACGAAGGCTATGTCACCTTCGGAGACAACAACAAAGGTAAAATCATTGGCAAAGGAACCATAGGTAACAAATCCAACTTCTTTATTGAAGATGTTTTGTTAGTTGATGGTTTAAAACATAACCTCTTGAGCATTAATCAATTATGTGATAAAGGATATATTGTCAGATTTGAATCTAATGCTTGCATCATTGAAAAACCACACAAAAACATATCTATGATTGCATTGAAACAAAATAACGTATTCACTATTGACATCAATGATTTGTGTAATGAAATGTGTTTTTCTGTTTTGAATGAGGATGCTTGGATATGGCATAGAAGATTAGGTCATGCTAGCAGGAAACTAATCACTCAAATATCATCTAAAGAACTTGTAAGAGGAATTCCTCATATCAAGTTCATCAAAGATCATATATGTGATGCTTGCCAATTAGGTAAACAAATTTAGGGTAGTTTCAAATCTAAGAATCAAATAAGCACCTCTAGGCCCATACAATTGATCCATATGGACTTGTTCGGACCAATCTCCATATCAAGCCTAGGAGATAGCAAATACGCCTTCGTCATTGTGAATGACTATAGCAGATACACATTGACTTCTTAAAACAGAAAAGTGAATGCCTTAGATATTTTACCAAGTTTTGTAAACTTGTTCAGAATGAGAAAGGTTCTATGATTTCGTCAATTAGAAGTGATCATGGTGGTGAATTTCAAAACCATGATTTCTAGGAAGTTTGTGAACTCAATGGATACAACCATAATTTCTCTACTCCTAGAAATCCTCAACAAAATGGAGTAGTAGAAAGAAAAAATCGAAATTTACAAGAAATAGCAAGAACCATGTTGAATGAACACAACCTACCCAAATATTTTTGGGCCGAAGCCGTAAATACTGCATGCTACATTTTGAATAGAGTTCTAGTAAGACCCTTACTAACCAAAACTCCCTATGAGTTATGGAACAACAAAAAACCCAATGTTTCATATTTTAAAGTCTTTGGGTGTAAGTGTTTTATCTTGAATGAAAAGGATAACTTAGGAAAATTTGATGCTAAATCCGATGAAGGAATCTTTCTTGGTTATTCTTCAGTTTCTAAAGCCTTTCGTATCTTCAATAAAAGAACTTTAATTATCGAAGAATCCATTCATGTTGTTTTCAATGAGATTTCAAATCAGGAAAAATGATTTTGATGATGATGTTAATTTTGATTCCTTGAATTTAAATGAAACCCCTTCTCCAACTAGCAACTTGGATGCATCCACTCAAAACATCCTTACCCAAGGATTGGAAGTATGTAGATGCTCATCCCAAGGAGCTAATCTTAGGAGACACGTCCAAAGGAGGTTCAAACACGATCTTCTCTTAAAAAAATTTTGTGCGAACGCCTTTTCTCCCAAATTGAACCCAAATGTGTTGATGAAGCCATGAAAGATGATTCATGGATTATCGCAATGCAAGATGAATTGAATCAATTTGAGAGAAATGAGGTGTGGAAGCTTGTTCCTAGGCCAAATGACCATTTAGTTATTGGTACTAAATGGGTCTTCAGAAACAAGCAAGATGAAAATGGTATCGTGGTTAGAAACAAGGCTAGATTAGTGGCCAAAGGTTTCAACCAAGAAGAAGGTATCGATTACGAAGAAACCTTCGCTCCTGTAGCTCGATTGGAAGCCATAAGGATGCTCCTTGCCTACGCTAGTAGTAATAATTTTAAGTTGTTTCAAATGGATGTTAAAAAAGCTTTTCTAAATGGCTTTATTTCCGAAGAAGT
Organism: Musa schizocarpa; assembly: GCA_900464855.2. Classification (NCBI taxonomy): domain Eukaryota; kingdom Viridiplantae; phylum Streptophyta; class Magnoliopsida; order Zingiberales; family Musaceae; genus Musa; species Musa schizocarpa. Next base: position 16,011,462 of record LS990919.1, read on the forward strand.
TTATGTTGAACAACCTCCTGGATTTGAAAATAATAGCCTCCCTAATCATGTGTTTAGATTAACTAAAGCTCTCTATGGTTTAAAACAAGCCCCAAGGGCTTGGTATGAGAGACTTAATTCTTTTTCTTATCAAAATAATTTCACAAAAAAGGCAAGGTTGATACTACATTGTTCATCAAGAATTTTGAAAATAATTTTCTCATTGTTCAGATTTATGTTGATGATATTATCTTTGGCTCTACTGAATGAATCTCTTTGTGAATCTTTTTTGCTAAAACTATGAGTCTTGAATTCGAAATGAGCTTAATGGGAGAATTAACATTCTTCTTAGGCTTACAAATCAAACAACTAAGCAATGGCATCTTTATTAGTCAAACTAAATATGCTATGAATTTATTAAAAAGTTTAATATGAACAACTCAAAGGCTATTAACACTCCTATGAGCACCTCCACTAAGTTAGAAATTGATGAAAGTGGAGAAAGCTTCAATCAAAAAAAAAACTTATAGGGGTATGATAGGAAGTTTACTTTACCTCACTTTGCAACTGCACTGGACATCATGTTCAAAGTAGGACTTTGTGCTAGATTTCAATCAAACCCTAAGATATCTCATCTCAAAGCAGTTAAAAGAATACTTAGATATCTTAATGGTACCACAAATCTAGGATTATGGTACCCAAAATCAAAGAATTTTGAGTTAATTGCTTATCTTTGATGCACGCACTTTCTTTGGTGTAGACTAGATAGAAAAAGCACATCAGGATCATGTCAATTTTTAGGACATACCCTTATTTCCTGGTCATCTAAGAAACAAAACTCGGTTGCACTATCAACAACCGAAGCTGAATATATTGCAGCAAGTGCATGCTGTGCACAAGTTGTATGAATGAAAAACACCTTAGAAGATTACAAAGTTAATCTTAAAAATATTCTCATTAAATGTGATAACACAAGTGCAATATGCTTAACTAAGAATCCTATACAACACTCAAGAACAAAACATATTGATATTAGACATCACTTTATACGAGATCATGTTACTAATCATGACGTAACCATAGAGTTCATTGATACTAAACATCAACTAGTTGACATTTTTACAAAACCTCTAAGTGAAGAACAATTTGATTTCATAAGAAGAGAATTAGGAATGTTGATGTGTCCGAATAGATAAACTAGTTAAAATTATTTTTCGGACTTTATTGAATGATCAAATTACTTGATTGCCATTACATAACATGTGTTGAAATGTTTTGTCTTCATGATTGTATTTGAAAATCTGTAGCATAGTCTTGTCCGAATGCATGAAAGAGTTCATCTCATATTCAGATTCGCTTAACAGTTGGAATGCTAAAAATCAAATTTTCTCATACACTCTTATGAAAAATAGTTTTTTTCTGAAATGGATTTGATGAAATGATTCCTGCTTATGAATTCCATCTTGAAATATGGATGATAGTATTTTTACTTGCGAAAAACTGTTTCAAACACATATCTTGACTCAAAGTAAACTCGCAAATAGCTGGAATCACAAATGACTTTCCTCCTTCATGCACAAAGGATTATAGCAAAAAAAAAGAAGGAAGAAGTATTCAAAGCAATCTAAGTATCATGCCTTCCTTTATATGCTTGATAACTTGCTTATATTGTTTTCTTGGTATCACAACTACCATGTTTTTTGTTGATGACAAAGGGAGAGAAATATATGAATTGATGCTATAAACACTGATGCTATGATTATGCCATACTTGCATCACCAAGAGATATATGAACAGATGCTATAATTTGCATTATGCCTTGAGTTGATATCTTACCATGTGAAGAAATGCAACACTTGCTAAAATATTTGAAATGTGTACATCAGGTAATGATATCAAAATCTTACTTCACAGCTTTACATGTTGATATCTTATAATATGATGAATTGTTACTATTACCATCATTTAAACTTGTAATGTAAAATCTGAAAGTGAATGTCAAGCCTTGACATCATCTTCAGAGAGATACATCATGATGGGAATCATGATGGGAGTATTGATAAGTTCAAATGATTTAACTTATCAATATGTGGCTTGAATTCTTAGGTCTTGAATTCAAGAATGACTTATCTCAAGTATGACATATAGACAGGGGGAGTTAAGGTTAACTCCATTATCAATTGATTGTCATCATCAAAAAGGGGGAGATTGTTGAATCTCGGATTTTGATGATGAAGTCAATTGTCATTTGTTGTCTAATCTATGTGTTGAGATAAGTGTGCAGGATTAACTACGATGAAAGTTAGACATGCAGCAGGAGTTGCGCCGGAGTTAAGACAATGATCACGTTGGGAGTTCGAGAGTTCGACAGAAGTTCGAAGAGTCGTCGGAGGTTCTGCGGGAACAAATCCGAGAAGTCCATAAGCTTGCCAAAAGAAGCTCATTGGAACTCGCCAAGTGGATCGTCGCAAGTCCAGGAGTTTGCCGGAAGTCCGTAGGAGCATCACCGAGGGTTCATCGGATAATCGACGGAAGTTCGCCGGAAACTCACCGGAAGAAGCGATTGACGCACTGAAGCAAGCTACAGAAATTGTCTTAGGATTTATCGTAGTTAGCACAATGATTAAGTTGGAAATGGGAGGTGATCCCGTTAGCTTAATCTTGGGGCAATTGGGCCCCTGAAAAACCCAAATTGGGCCGAATGGATCTACCCATTCGGACCCTGATTGCTGTGGGAGGTGCAACCGCCCAAGCCAGGAGGTAGCACCTCCTGGGCTAAGTCTCCCAGGGAGACTAGGCAGTGCAACCGCCCTAGCCAGGAGGTAGCACCGCCTGGGCTCAGTCTCCGAGCTAGACTGGGCGGTGCAACCTCCCCTGATAGGAGGTAGCACCGCCTGAGCTCGGTCTTCGAGTTCTGGCAGGCGGTGCAACCGCCCTAGTCAGGAGGTGCGACCGCTTGAGCTCGGTCTTCGAGCTATGGCAGAGAGGTGCAACCGCCCCTGACAGAGGTGGCACCGCCCAGAGGCTCAGTCTTCGAGCTCTGCCAAGCGGTGCAACCGCCCCAGTCAGGAGGTGCAACCGCCTGCTCCCGGAATTCCGAGAATTGACAGTTTTGAGCTCCAAATTTAAACTGGGTTTGGGCCTATCAATACCCCACCCATTCAGCACTGAAAGAACAGAACACACACTCGAAATCTTGATCTCTTTCTATGATTCTTAGAGCTCAAAATTGTTGTAAAGGCCAAAAGTTCTCCTCCCTCTGTTCTTCAAAGTTTTGAGTTGTAAAGAGAGGAGAGAAAATTTCTGTAAGGGTTGTCTCCTAAGCCCATCAAAAGGAGTGAAACTGTAAAAGGGTGGTTGGCCTTCGCCTATCGAAGGAAGGCCTCTAGTTGACGTCGGTGACCTCGTCGGTGGAGGAAGCCAAAAGTGGAGTAGGTCAAGATTGACCGAACCACTCTAAATCTCGGTTTGCATTTACTTTGAGCATATTATCTTTACTGCAAACCTCCTCTGAAGCTTACTGCTTTCTGCGCATATACGATCGGGTTTCAAGATTTGCACTTTCTGAATCAGCGTTTAGATGTAAATCTGCTTTTTTTCAGACATCATCATATTTTCAGATTACGTTTACGTTTTGATTTTTACCATAACTGCAAACTGCCTTTATACCCTTGCTTAAACAGCATCTCGCCCTAATCAAGTGATTTACGAATCAGCATTTAGACGTAAATCGGTTTCTTCAGATTTAACGTCATTATTTTCAGCTTTGCGCTTATATTCTGGTTTTCATCATAACTGCAAACTGCCTTCATAGATTGACTTTAACATCATCTAGCTTGATCGTAAGTTAAAGTAATCTTAGAATCGGCTTTCAAACAGAAATCGTTTTTATCGTTCGAAAGCAGTTTCGTTTTAATCGCAGAAAGTTTTCAGCTGCACTAATTCACCCCCTCTTAGTGCTCTTGATCCTAACAATTGGTATCAGAGCAGGGTTAACTCTCTAACGGAGTAAAACCCAAGAGAGATGGCATACGCTGGAAACCAGGAGGGTCATTCTATTACACGTCCATTCATGTTCAATGGGACGTACTACAACTATTGGAAGACTCGAATGAGGATCTTTCTTATTTATATGGATTTTGAACTTTGGAATCTTGTCGAAAACGGATTTTCGAAGTCTTCTCTTCCAATGATCGATTGGAATGAATTGGAGAAGAAGGCTTTCGCTCTTAATGCAAAGGCTATGAATGCCTTATTTTGTGCACTTGATAAAAACGAGTTTAACCGTGTTTCAACTTGTGAAACTGCATTTGATATTTGGCACACACTCCAAGTGACTCACGAAGGCACAAGTAGAGTGAAAGAGTCAAAAATCAATCTTCTGTTATATTCTTTCGAACTTTTCCGGATGAAACCGAGTGAAACCATTGGCGACATGTTTACCCGTTTCACGGATGTCGTCAACGGTCTAAAAGGACTCGGAAAAATATTTTCAGATTTTGAGCTCGTAAATAAGATTCTAAGATCCCTTCTTAAGAGTTGGGATCCTAAAGTCACTGCTATTCAAGAGGCAAAAGATCTACGCAAATTCCCTCTTGAAGAACTAATCGGGTCATTAATGACCTACGAGATGACTTGTAAAGCTCATGAAGAGCAAGAAGACATCCTTCCAAAGAACAGGAAGGATATGGCACTTAAAACTTCAGAAGGCCACTTGAGAGAAAACTCAAGTGATGAGGACTGTGATGATGACTTGGCACTTCTAACAAGAAAATTTTAAAAAAATTTTAAAAGAAACAGGTTTAAGAATGACGCAAAAAATAAACTTGAACCCAAGAAGGACCAAGTTATTTGCTATTAGTGCAAAAAGCCGGGACACTACAAGAGTGATTGTCCCCAAGCCAAGAAAAGACATCAAAGAAGAAGGCGCTCAAAGCAACATGGGATGATTCGAGCGCATCCGAAGAAGAGGAGTCCAACACCGAGCAAGTTGCTCATTACGCCTTAATGGCCATCGGAGATGAGGTAACAAATTTAATTGATGCAGATTTACCTTATCATGAATTATTAAATGCTTTCCATGAATTATTTGATGAATGTAAGACAATTAGTAGAAAATACAAATTGCTAAAAAAGGAGCATGATAGTCTTATTTGTAATTTTGATAAGTTAAAAGCTGAACATCATGATAGTTTAAGCTCATGCATAAAATGCCATGATCTAGAAACTCTCCAAAAGGAAAACTTGCTACTTAAGGACACCTTAAAGAAATTCGAGGTTGGTAGCAAGTCATTAAACATATCCTTGCAAACAAGGGTCACGTTCCCAAAAGAAGTGGAATTGGATTTGTGAGAAGTCCTCACCAAAATCCAACCACCTTCATAAAAGGCCCTATCTTACATGTTCGACATCAAACAAATGCAACTTTTGTTGCAAATTTGGACACAAGACGCATTATTGTCCATTCAAGAAAATTAGTCCAAACAAATTAGTGCTCTTGATCCTAACAAATAGCAGTAATGAAATGCAAACCAGAGATTACGCCGTTTTTGAAGTGGTTCGGTCAAGTGACCTACATCTACTTGCGAGGCCCCTCTTCGATGAGGCTCCAACCTTCCACTAGCAAATCTCTTGAAAGGGAAGGGTGAATACCCCTCTTACAACTCTTTTACAAGCGATTCACTCTCTTACAGATTTTCAACAAGAAAGAAGGAGGTGAACACTAGCAAATTGAAAACAAGACTAGCTATGACTTTTCTAAGGCATTTCTCTTCAACAATTGCTACTCAAAAAATTGTAATCTCAGCTGAGATTTGAGGGGTATTTATAGGCCTCAAGAGGATTCAAATTTGGGCTCCAAATTTGAATTCTCTTGGAGTTCCCGATGCTGGCGGTGCCACCGCCTGTCAGTGTCAGGCGCTGACAGTGCTGGGCGGTGCCACCGCCTGTCAGTGTCAGGCGCTAACAGTGCTGGGCGGTGCCACCGTCCAGCTCTCGGGCACTGGGCGGTGCAACCGCCTAGTCAGTGCCACCGCCAGACTCTTCGGTTGATTGGTTGGGCTTCAAACTTAGCCCAAACCAAGTCTAATTTTGGGCCCAGTTGGCCCATAACCAGGATATAGGATTATCTCTTAATCCTAATCCTAATTACAAGTTAACTACATAACAAAACACATCCTAAGCAATTTTTCAACCGCGAACGTCGAGTCTTGTTCCGGCGAGCTTTCCGACGAACTTCTTCCGACGGCTCCTAGCAAGCTCCTGAACTTGTGATGACTTTAATGAGTAGCCGAGCCTTCTCGGTGATCTCCGTGAACCTCCAACAATCTCTTCGGCGAACTTCCGAAAATTTCGACAAGTTCCCGATTTCTTCTCAGTTGGTTTCGGCAGCATCTCCGACGATTCTTCGGACTCTTAAACGTCCATCGAACTTGACTCCGGTATCCTTGCTTTGTGTTTTCTAGTTATCGTAGTTAATCCTGCACACTTAACTCAATAATATGGATTAGATCAATTAACCCATCAATTGATTTTATCATCAAAATCCGAGATTCAACAACAATTCCTTTATTTTTGCAAAATTCATCAAAGTCACCTTCACAAAATTTCATACTATTATATGTTCGAAGCCGCATAATCTCTTTACATGTTTGCTTCTAAATCAAAGTCTTCCATTGTTTAAAGGTTAGAAAAACATCATTTTTATTCTTTAGAAAATAAACCCAAACTTTCTTGGAATAATCGTCAATGAAACTCAACATATACCTGGCACCACCCTTAAACTAAACACGAGCTGAACCGCAAATGTCTGAATGAATATAGTCAAGAGTACCTTTAATTTTGTGAACTGTTGGAGAATTGAATCTGACTCTTTTCTGCTTTCCAAAAATATAATGTTCATAGAAATTCAGTAGCCTAGTACTCTGTCCATAAAGAAGACCCATTTTGCTTAATATACTCAAACATTTTTCGTGCATATGATCCAAACGCATATGTTATAATTTGGTGATGTCAGAATCAGACAATGATGATGACAAGACTACAACCGAGCCTGTGACAGTAGTTCCCTATAAAATATACAAGCTACCAGACCTATAAACTTTCATAACAATAAGGGCACTTCTAGAAACTTTCATAACTCCACCTTCAGCTGCGTATTTACACCCAAGAGCCTAAAGATATGAGATTCTTTTTTAAATCAAGAACGTCTAATATTAATGAGCGTCCTCATAATACCATCATATATTTTAATTCGGATTGTGTCTCTACTAACAACATTAAACGCGCCATTATTGCCCATCAAAATAATTCCACCATTACAAGATTCATATGCAGAAAATAAATCTCTATTGGGACACATGTGATAAGAACAACCTGAATCTAAAATCCATTCATTTTTAAACCTCGTTCTATCATCAGTAGCAAAGAAAATATTTTTAACATTCTCATCAGTTGCTACACTAGCTTCAGCGGACTCAGAAGTTTTCTCAATAATTTTTCCCTTTTACTTTAATTTATTTTTTAATTTAAAGCAATCAGCCTTAATGTGCCCCATTTTATGATAATATCTGCACTCCAAATTTCTATGTCTGGATTTAGATCTAGATTTAGATCTACCACTATCAAATTTTCTTTTATTCGTTCTACCCTGACAACTAGACCCTCAACCTGATTCCCTCTACTTTCCCAGTGATATCCCTATCTCTTTACTCCTTAGATTTTAGTGTAGATTTAATTTCCTAATACGAAATTATTTTTTTTTCATAAATCATAATATCACGGAAATACTTAAAGAATTGGGGAAGAGGACACAAAAGTAACAGAGCCTTATCCTCGTCAACAATTTTCACATCTATAATCTCCAAATCTATAACTAAGGAATTAAATTTATCAAGATGTGAGAGTATAGATGTATCTTCAGTCATCCAAAGCATATATAAACTCTGCTTCAAGTAGAGACGATTCTTCACTGTTCTCTTCATATACAAGACTTTAAGCTTGTCCCACATGCTCTTAGCCGTAGTCTCCATAGCTACCTCCCGTAAAACCTTGTTAGAAAGATTTAAAATAATGTTTGATCGAGCCTTCTTATCCATACCTACAAGATCTTCCTTTGACATATCATCTAGAATATTCTTAACTCCCTGTAATGCCAAATCAACTCCATCTTGAATCAAAATGACCTTCATCTTGAGCTGCTATATGCCGAAGTTGACATTTCTGTCAAATTTCTCGACAACGATCTTTGTTATTATCATCATTACTAAAAGATTCTGAAATCAGGCTTTGATAACGAAGAAGGAGCAAAACTCTACTATAAAAGGGATAATTACAAATACCTTAGGAAAATATTCCTAAGCCAATACTTGAAACTACTAAACAAAAAAAGTCTAAAACAAACAATTATGTTTTTTTATGATGTATCTGGCTTCAAAGCCTAGGCCATTATTTATAATTGCAATAGGAGATAACAAGCTCGATTTTTTCGATGTGAGACTATGTGAGACTTGCCAGATTTAGGTGTCGAGGCTGCGTGAGAAACCGTACAGTGCTCCGAGATCATTTGAGTTACAGTTATGGTTGCTATGGTTGTGGATGCTGAATGCACCCGTCTTCACCGAGAAGAAGAAAAGCAGTAGCAAGAGACAACAATAGTAAGGAGAGGTTGAAGATGGCCTCCTCATGGGGAATTTGTCTCTCGCAGGAGATGTGGATTTAGGGGGCGATGGTGTGAGTTATCGGAGCAGAAAACGTCAATTATATAAGTTAAAACATCATAAAAACCTTTGTTTGATTTTGCTTTCTTGGCAAGCTTCGTTGTTGTCTTCCCAAGAAGTTTGAACAATACTGAAAGGGTCAGCAGCACACCAGGTTGGGGCGTTGCTCTCGACTGCATTAAAAATGTGTTGGTTGTATTTTAATCATTTTTCGAGTCTCGTTTTCTGAATTGACGAGTACTGCATGAATGGATATTGTCAAGCCAGCAACGTAATAGATCGGGCATCGCTTTCCAATCGATCGATGAAGGCTCAATGTCTTAATCAACATGTTATATTAAATGTTATCGTCTTTGTGTGCGTTGAAAGTTAACAATGATCATCGAATAGGAGCACTCCGTGTTCCTGACATAATATAAATAAAAGCAACAATAGATCATAATTAACACAAATGTTCATACGTTGAAGGTGGTGGCTTCGATCTTCATCCAAAGAAGATTATTAGCAAACGTCGGTGGCCTTGAAGGAAGAGGAATCAGGAGTGAACGTAGGTCGCGATGAATAAACCATTGAAAAATTGGTTTACATTTACTTTATATTTTTAATTCATATTACAAATTGATCTACTTGCTTACTACTGAACATTTTTAAGTTAAACACATTTCTGATACGGGTTTGATCAAACAAGTTTTCAAATCATCGTAACTTTACGCACTAATTTTCGCACGACGATGAAATATTTTTATGAAAATATAAGATTTTTCTTTTTGTTCTTCCGCTATGTATATGATGTCATCCCTAGATTTTCCTACAGTAATATCAGAACCAAGTTATTCGTGCGAAAGATTGAATTTTAAATTATGTGTGCTGTGTTTTAGAAAGGTTTTTGACGTCAAAATTGTTCACACAAAGGTGAGAAAGGGCAGCAATTATTGTTGCCTTAATTGCTACCCTCTGTCCTTGCAGATTGGTCAAAGGCTGCTCGTAGCCTTGGCCGCCACCTGCATGTGGGCGGCCAGCGGCCGACTGTATCGGCGATGCATGCGAGCAAAGTGCTTGTAGGCAGGCCACCTGCAACTGCAGGAGTGGCGCCCGCAAGGACGACATAGCCCACGAGCACAACACTTGCCGGCAAGCCGCCTGCAGGGCTGGCGCTCGCCCGCAGCAACACCCGAATAGATCTCTCTTGTGGAGTATGTATAAAAGTGTTTACAATAATTAAATGTAATATTTATGAAAGGAAATCAACGTAAAAGATCTCAAAATCAATAGAAGGCATGGTAGCTTGAAATATTTTTGACTTGTGTTTAGAAAGTTAAGGTAATTTATGAAAGAAATGAAAATGACTTGTGTTAGGCATCATCTGATGTTGATTCTGCAGAACATCATAAAAATATTGAAAGAGATGAGTTACGAAGATGAATAGAGGTTAACATTGTAGTGTACTGTCTGTTGTATTCTTTCTGTGAATTATCATCTTTCATTTATTTTAATCTTGCAAAATATCAAAGCCGGGTTGGTATTGGGAATCATTAAAAAGTATATTTGGTTCGGGAGAATTTCAAGAGTAAGTCCATTCAAGTGATTGATAAATAACAAAATTCGATTAGGATAACCATCAAAGAAAAGATGAACCTCGAGAAGAATAAAATTAAAGTATGAGTTTTGGTTATCTGTCTTTTACTTAAATTGATGAAAAATTAAATATTAAAATATGAATTTTCATTTAAATAAAATATTTAAAAAATCAATCGTAGATAATTTTAAAGATATGACAAATGATATAAAGCAAGAGATAATGGACACTTTCACAAGAAAAAAAGAAATATTTGTCTCAAAGAGAAGTAAATTAAAGTATTAAATTCATCAATTAAACAATAATTATGGATCTCTAGAATTAACATAAAAAATTTGTATAAATTTTTTAATTTCCATTCGTGGTCTTCTAATTCAATCAAAGTTGAACGTTTTTGTGTTTCATTATTATCTTCTTTCTTTGAATCATTTAAGTTTATCATACCAAAGCGGGCTTGACATCAGTGTTTAATCATTTAATTTGATTAAAGTGATTAAGATAAAAACTTTAATTAAATTAAAATGTTTAAAATATAAATTGTAGATTGTTTTATGGACATCACAAATGATATCACAATCAATTTTATGTGGTCTTAATTTTGTATCATGTAAGCCTGATTAAGACCTAGTTAAATTCATAGTCTTAATGTTATCGGTTTGATGTATATATATTACTAATGACTTCCTAACAAATCAGATGCGAAATTTATGGAGATTGAAATATATGATGATGGTAGATAAATTTTTAAATCAGGGTCCTTCATATATATAATTTCTATATTATTCCTATAATTTATAATTTAATTCCTCCATTGGACCTCCACCGAAAAAGAGAAAAACAAAAGTCTTTTCTTGGTTTCGCTCATACATCTAGTCGATGGATTGGTTAAGCAAATTTCAAAGTGGTTCAAATAAACTCTATTTTCTAATTTTATAATTTAAAAATTGATAATAATATTATGGAACAAAATTTAAGTTTGAGAATAAAAATATTGAAATGCTGTTTGTAGAATTAGAATAATTTACTAATACATACAAACATAAATATCAAATATTTATAATGTTAAATGATGTTTTAGATCATTTAAATATAGTTCAATTCTATAGTTTTATAATATAAAATAATTTATAAAGATCGATTAATTCTTGATATGTTTTTGCAGGATTAGACACAGATAAACCTAAAATTATTTATAAATAATTTTAAACAAAATTTTATTGTATTTATATAATCTTTTAGTTTTAAAATATTAAAATGGTCATTTAATAAAAGAAAATTTTCGAAAAATAGAATTTAACACTATTCATGAAGCTTTTAAAGCCAATATATTAATTTTGAGATGCTAAGTGTCTCTAAAAAGCTAATTTTACTATTTTCAAATAAAACTAGTTAATAGAGTTAATCATGAGGCCTTTACACTTATTTTTTTTTCATATTTTAAAGTGGATCCTTAAGTATATTTTGGCCAAGAAAAATAGTAATTAACAAATAATGTAAATAAATAAAAAATTATGATCAAATTTTTTTTTTCAAAAAGAAGACATCGATTATAATGAGATCTTTTTTAATTAAAAAATATATTGAGAATCATCATAATATTTGTAACTTATTATGATCTTAAGTTATAATAAATGTGTGTGAAAATATTTTTTTGAAAGAAAATCTAGATAAAAAAAATTATATAGATCAACCTAAATAATTTGCAAAGAAAGGGAAAAAAAAAATGTATGATTACAAAACATTATCTCATGACCTGATAGTATTAGATTCAATTATCAAGTCATTAAAGATATTTTTGCGATCACTATAGTAGTTTTCTTCTCTAAAAATAATAAATATTTTAGTGATCCTAAGCATATACTTAAAGTACTTGATGGTTAGAGTTAAGAATTTAAATAAAAGTTAGTATCAATTGATTTTCTAAGTATTATTATATTTATTACTAATTAATTTAATAAGACCTTACAATCTAAAATTAAAGAACATATTTTTAGAACAGGACTTAGAGCAACCACAAAAAAAATATAATGACATGTCTAAGTGAACGTTATTATTGGCATTTTCTTTTGCTAACTTTAAACTATTTGTTTATATTATCTTATATATATATATACATATATACATATATATATATATGTATATATATATATGTATATATATATATGTATATATATATATATATATATAAATATGTATATATATGTATATACATATGTATATACATATGTATATATATGTATATACATATGTATATACATATATATATATATACATATATATATATATAATGATTAAATATGATAATAGGAATGTCTTGACAAGATAAATTACAGGTGTTATTATGAATTGTATTAGGAAAAACTAATAATATTATGGTACATAGAAGTGAGTATATCATTAATGTCATAAAACTACTATTATTTGTATTATTAGTCGAACTTAATATGGTATTATTGTGTTTATTAGACTTGTTGACTTATTTTATAAAATTCGTGCACATGTGTAAAATACTTTTCAAGATTTTAAAATCCAATTAGGTAAACTTATTTTTTAAATAAAATTTTACTTTATTTATTTTAATTTTAAACTCTTTTATTTGATATCTTACCGATTAAAAGGCCAAGTGACAGAATGTTAAATTATGTGACCTTGATTAACCTTAGTTAAGATATATTAAAGTTCTAATTAGATTTTGATTAGGGTTATCGATCAATCAAAAGGAAGTTCACTTATATTAGGATCCCTTAAGAGAAACTCTCTTAATTAGCAATTATAAAATCTTTGCTCTCCCTAACGTATAGATAAGACCTCTAGATAATATATCATATATCTATTTTCATCTCTCTATTACCCCTACTACATCAATATTATAATGCTATGAAAGATAGAAAGAGAAGAGTAGAGTGTAGTTACCTTTTTATATATCGATATTGTTGCTACTTATGGATCAGATTATAGTGCATTACAAGATTAAACTGAGGTATTATATCATGGCATCGAAAGGTATGCAAAACCAATCCCTAATCTATATTATTTGATTTTGATCTTGGCATTAAATTATTTTGCATGATATTATTTTTATACTTAGATGATAATGATAATTTTTGAGTCCTAATTGTTAGAGCTAAATTTAGTATCCTTGATCATTGGAATATCTAATTTTCATCTAATTCAAGTTGGAGTTGGAGACTTTTCTTGTGTGTTTTCAAAAGTTTTCGTGTTGGCTTTGTGAAATTTGTGGGTAATAGTTCCTTTATTTGTGTTTTTGATGATTCATGGATTTTATATGCTCCGTTAAAAATTTTGCTTTCTTGTGTTTATGTTTTTGTTGTAAATTGTTCTTCAACGGTGTTAGATTTTATTTTGGAGGAGGAATGATTTAATAAAAATTAGTTTTCAAATTCTATATAATTGTTTATATATAATTAATGTGAATCTTGAGTTTGAAATGATCCGACACTTAAATGTTTGAATGAAATATAGTTTTATGAACTCCTTGATATTCTATATACTTATATTTGTAAATTACTCTATGTATTATATTTTGATGGAGAGGTATTTTATCATCTTTATAAATGACCTATACTATGCTTACATGATTTATGTTAGGTTTTAGGCTATTGACACTTTTAGATATGTATAAATAAAATTGAAAGACAACTAGATAAAAATATTAAAATGGTTAGATTCAATAATGATAGTGAATTTATAGTAGACATGATAAATCAGATCAAAATCTAAACTGTTTTGCTAGATTAAAAATAAAAAAAGTATTTATACTTAGTATGCCTTACAAGTTTGCCTTAGTTGAATGATGTTACTGGAAGCAAAATCATACTCTTATGGATATGATTAAAAGAATGATGTAGTATTATTTTGTACCCAAATCAATGTGGATGAAACTCCAAGAACAATTGTGTAAATCTTGAATATGATTTTTAGTAAGTCAATTATATCAATTCTATTTAAATTGTGGACTAATAGAAAACTTAGCTCAAAACATTTACATATTTAAAATTATCATACAAAAATAAGAGTCTTTAATATACATAAAAAAATAAATTTTAGAACTAATTTTAGATATTTTATTGGTTATCTAGAAAATATTAAAGTGTACATGTTTTATTGTCTTAATCATAGTAGAAGAATAGTCAAATATAGTAATAAAAATTTTCTAAAAATAAAAAATAAATAGTTGTAAAAATTATTTTAAAAATTGATTTATATTAAGGAACCTTAGGTTGATGCTCCTTTATCATTTTTTATTCAAGAAGTTGTTTGTTAAATAATTAAATATTTTATAAAGACAAATAATAAAATTAATGTACTCTCACATAATCTCACATAATATTGATATCCCTATTGATGAACATGTAGTATAATCACAATCGATAATTTTTAAAATATCTCAAAAAAAGAGATTTTTATTTTTTATAATTATTTGATATATCTATAAGAATTTGATTATAATCTAATAATCAAAAAGAACTTTTATCATTTTCATAAGCTATATAAAACAATGATTTTGAATGGTTGTATAATGCAATGTAAGAAGAGTTATTGAATTATCTAATAATTATAAAAGAAAATATGACTCAAAAGATAATGTTGAATGATATAAAACTAGACTTATGATTAAATTTTTTTTATAAATAATGTATTAATTATAATGAGATCATTTCTTTAATTTTAAAAAGAACTTACTAAGAATCATCATAACATTTATAATTTATTATGATCTTATGTTACAATATATGGATGTGAAAATAACTTTTCTAAAAGAAAATCTAGGTAAGAAAATTTATATGGATCAACCTAAAGAATTCACAAAGAAAAGAAAAAAAATAAACATTTGGGTTACAAACTTAGGAAATATATTTATGACCATAAATAATCTTCTAAACAATGGTCTCATTATATCATTATTTTTTTAGATTTAAATAAAATACTATAATAGCATTTATATCAAAAAATCAATGGGAGTTAGTTTATTATATTAGTTTTATAATATGAATAATATTTTATTTATTAATAGTAATCTTGGTTCATTATATGAAACCAAAAAATAAATTTCACTAAAAATTTTAAGATGGTTGATATGATTGAGACAACTTAAATTATTGACATAAAAATATCTAGGAATACATCTGCTAAAATTATCTCAAAAAAATATATTAATCAATTTTGAAGAGATTTAGTATACAACTTTGTTCCATAAATGTTATAAGTAAAAAATTTTGGTTAAAGCTTATATTTTTAAAATGACTTGTCAAATAATTAAATAAAAAATATTTCTTATGCATGAGTCATTTAATAGTATATTATATGCTTAACCCTATATCAAACCAAATATCAAGTTTGTAGTTGTAGTACTAGGTAGATATTAGAAATATTTAGGATGAAATATTAGAGAGCTACAAAGAAAATAACAAGATATCTATAATGGATGAAGAATTTTATAATCAAATATAAGATATTAAATTAGTTTGAAATTATAGAATTTTTAGATACTAATTTTCTAAATTATCTCGATAGTATAAAGTTTACTTTTTGATTTATATTTATATTAATTGAAGAGATATTTTACAAAGAAAAATATAAAGGAATGTATTATTATATTATTAATAATAGAAGTTGATTTGGTAGTATACTTTGAGGTTATTAATTAAGTTTTATAATTAAAAAATTTTATTTTAAGACTTGGTATGTTCAGATTCAATTATTAAGTCACTAAAGATATTTTTATGATCATTATAGTAATTTTTTTCTCTAAAAATGATAAGTACTCTAATAGTTCTAAGTATATTCATATAAAGTACTTGATAGTTAGAATCTAGAAACAATCAATGTCAATTGATATTTTAAGTTTCACTATATTGATTGTTAATCAAAATTAAATAATATATTCTTAGAATAAGACCTATGAGTAACTGATAAAAATCATAATAAAACATATCTAAGTGAATATTATTATTAGAATTTTTTTGTTTACTTTAAACTATTTATTTTTGTTATCTTATTTATATTTATATATATATATATATGCATATTATGATTAAATATGATAATAAAGTGTCTTGATAAGATAAATTATAAGTATTATTATATATTACAATAAAAAAAGATTAATAATATTATGGTACATAAAAGTGAA
Organism: Musa schizocarpa; assembly: GCA_900464855.2. Taxonomy (NCBI): domain Eukaryota; kingdom Viridiplantae; phylum Streptophyta; class Magnoliopsida; order Zingiberales; family Musaceae; genus Musa; species Musa schizocarpa. The sequence continues at coordinate 16,027,888 of LS990919.1, forward strand.
TATTTCATTGATGGTATATAATTACTATTATTCGTATTGATAATCGAACTTAAAATAATAATATTATGTTTATTAGACTAATTGATTTATTTTATAAAATACTTTTTAAGATTTTAAAATCTAATTATGTAAAGTTATTTTTAAATACATTTTATTTTATTTATTTTGATTTTGAACCCTTTTGTTTTATATCTTGTTGGTTAATTGGCTATGTTAGAGAATGTTAAATTATCTTGCCCTAATTAATCTCAGTTTAAATATATTAAATTTCTAATTAAATTTTGATTAGAGTTATCAGCCAATAGAAGGAAAGTTCATTTATATTAAAATCTATTAGGAGATTAATTTGATAGGAAAGATTCTCCTAATTAGTTGTCCTAAACTCTTTACTCTTATTTATGCTTACAAGAGAACTCCTAAGGATTAGACACAAATAATAGATCATAGACCTATTCTCATCTTTGTTCCTATAAAGATAGAAAGAAAAGAGTAGAATCTAGTTACCTTCTTACGTATCGATGTTGTTGCTTCTTATGGATCAAACTATAGTGTGTTACGAGATGAGACCAAGGTATTCTATCATGGCATCAAAGATGCAAACCTAATCTTTAATTTATGTTATTTGATTTCGATCTTGGTATCAAGTTATTTGCATGATATTACTTTTATGCTTACATAATAATGATAATTTATTAGTCTTGATTGATAGAGCTAAATTTGGTATTTGGATAATTCAATTTTCATTGAATTCAAGTTAGAGTCGGAGATTTTTCTTGTGTGTTTTAGAAAATCTTCATGTTGGGTTTGTGAAATTTATAGGTAATGGTTCCTCTATTCGTGCTCCTTTAGAAAGCATTCATGTTGGCTTTGTGAAATTTGTGGGTAATGATTCCTCTATTCGTGATATTGATGATTGGATTTTATATACTTCATTGACAATTTTGCCTTCTTGTGTTAATGTTTCTGTTGCAAATTGTTCTGGTGTCGGATTTTATTTTGGAGGAGGAATGAAATTTGGATACGCTGAATCATTATTTTGGTGACAAGTTGGTAGCACAAATCTGTCGGATGGATTTACCATTTAAGCCATGTGATGACTTGTGGATTTACCATTGGATCTGATTTCGTTGTTCTTGTTCAGATTCTGCGATGCCAAATACCTATTTAATCGATTTTTTGAAGAGATTTAATATACAACTTTGTTCCATAAATGTTATAAGTAAAAAATTTTGGTTATAGTTTATATTTTTAAAATGACTTGTCAAATAATTAAATAAAAAATATTTCTTATGCATGATTCATTTAATAGTATATTATATGCTTAACCCTATATCAAACAAAATATCAAGTTTATAGTTATAGTACTAGGAAGATATTAGAAATATTTAGGTTGAAATATTAGAGAGCTACAAAAAAAAAATAACAAGATATCTATAATGGATGAAGAATTTTATAATCAAATATAAGATATTAAATTAGTTTGAAATGATAAAATTTTTAGATACTAATTTTCTAAATTATCTCGATAGTATAAAGTTTACTTTTTGATTTATATTTATATTAATTGAAGAGATATTTTACAAAGAAAAATATAAAGGAATGTATTATTACATTATCAATAATAGAAGTTGATTTGGTAGTAAACTTTGAGGTTATTAATTAAGTTTTATGATTAAAAAATTTTATTTTAAGACTTGGTATGGTCAGATTCAATTGTTAAGTTACTAAAAATATTTTTACTATCATTATAGTAGTTTTCTTCTCTAAAAATGATAAGTACTCTAGTAGTTCTAAGTATAGTTCTAAAAATGATAGTTAGAGTTTTACTATATTGATTATTAATTAAATTTTAAAAATATATTCTTAGAATAAGACTTGTGAGTAACTGATAAAAAATATAATGAAACATATCTAAGTGAATATTATTATTAGAATTTTTTTGTTTACTTTAAACTATTTATTTTTGTTATCTTGTTTACATATATATATATATATATATATATATATATATATATATATATATATATATATATATATATATATATATATACATATTATGATTAAATATGATAATAAAGTGTCTTGATAAGATAAATTACAAGTATTATTATATATTACAATAAAAAAGACTAATAATATTATGGTAATATGACATTGATGGTATACAATTACTATTATTCATATTGATAATCGAACTTAAAATAATAATATTATGTTTATTAGACTAATTGATTTATTTTATAAAATACTTTTTAAGATTTTAAAATCTAATTATGTAAATTTATTTTTAAATAAATTTTATTTTATTTATTTTGATTTTGAACCCTTTTGTTTTATATCTTGTTGGTTAATTGGCTATGTTAGAGAATGTTAAATTATTTGACCCTAATTAACCTCAGTTTAAATATATTAGATTTCTAATTAAATTTTGATTAGGGTTATCGGCCCTAAGGAAAGTCCATTTATATTAGAATCTATTAGGAGATTAACTTGATGGGAAAGATTCTCCTATTTAGTTGTCCTAAACTCTTTGCTCACATTTATGCTTATACGAGAACTAGTAAGGATTAGACACAAATAATAGATCATAGATCTATTCTCATCTTTCTTCCTATGAAAGATAGAAAGAAAAGAGTAGAATCTAGTTACCTTCTTACATATTGATGTTATTGCTTCTTATGGATCAAACTATAGTGTGTTACGAGATGAGACCAAGGTATTCTATCGAAAGGTATTCAAACCTAATCTTTAATTTATGTTATTTGATTTCGATCTTGGCATCAAGTTATTCTGCATGATATTACTTTTATGCTTACATAATAATGATAATTTATGAGTCTTGATTAATAGAGCTAAATTTGGTATTTGGAGAATTCAATTTTAATTGAATTCAAGTTAGAGTTGGAGATTTTTCTTGTGTGCTTTAGAAAATCTTCGTGTTGGCCTTGTGAAATTTATAGGTAATGGTTCCTCTATTCATGCTCCTTTGGAAAGCCTTCATGTTGGCTTTGTGAAATTTATGGGTAATGATTCCTCTATTCTTGCTATTGATGATTGGATTTTATATACTTCATTGATAATTTTGCCTTCTTGTGTTATTGTTTGTGTTGCAAATTGTTCTTCAATGGTGTCAGATTTTATTTTGCAGGAGGAATGAAATTTGGATACGCTGAATCATTGTTTTGGTGACAAGTTGGTAGCACAAATCTGTCGGATGGATTTACCATTTAAGCTATGTGATGACTTGTGGATTTACCATTGGATCTGATTTAGTTGTTCTTGTTCAGATTCTGCGATGCCAAATACCTATTCCTTGGCCTGTTAGAAATGTTATACTTGGTATTTGGAGCCTTCGTGTATAGAAAGGGTAAAGACATGGCCAGTTGGTTTTCTGGAGACATGAAATCATTCTTTTTTTTGGTAAAAGATAGAAATTATTTTAAATCATCAAATGTTCATACAGACAATTGACGTTAAGACTCGTCTTTCAAAGTTTGAAAGTGTTTCTGTTAGCGGGGGATGCGTCTCCGGTCGATAATAATAAGAGTATATTTTGCTGGGGATCTTTGCTTGGTCGTTGTAGGATAAACATATGTTATTACTAGAAGCTCTCTTCAGCTCCTTACAAATTGCCCCAACATTGGTTTCTTTGACAAATGAACCACTGTTTACTGAATGGGATATTTACTACGCATTTGTGTGACAGAAAATTCTATCATAATCTACCTAATAAATATACTTTTACGTCTTATTGAGCCCTTGAAATTACGGCCCCACATTAATCACAACATTTTGTCAAATTGGATATGATGAATAGGAAAAAAATAATTCTTCCCAGAGAAAACTGTTGCATTTATAACTTGGCCGTAAACAATATTAGACTAAAAGTTGTACGAAGTAAATGCTAAACGTGCTCGTTATAAATGAGTATTCGAGACTGGCCTCAGTCACCACCGCCACCGCCACGATATCCCCCACCATCGGAGGTGGTGGCAGCGAATTCTGAACCTGCAGCGGCAGCGACACCAACATCAGCACCCAAACCCCTTCTATCCCTCGTTGCACCACCGCCGCTGCTGTCGTAGTACACAACGCTGTTCTGTGGCTTGGGCCTCCTCTTATGACTCTTGCCGCAGTTGCAGATGACTACAGCCATGATCGATATCGTCGCTGCTACCACGCCGAGCATGAACAGAACACCGGGCGTCTTTGACGTCGAATTGGCTCCAGGGGAATCATCCACAAGCATGGCGAACAACAACCTGGCCATCTTCTTCTCCTCTTCTGCTTGCTACTAGCACCAATGCAAATCAACCAGACATATATGCCAAAACTCCACACAAGGATGCTTGGAACGAGTTGATATCATGTTATTGCTGACGCTGAAACCTCCAACAATTTCCTGATGTAATCCAAAAAAGAAAAAAAACGAACGAACGAAGAAGAAAAGAGCAGCATATATGAGAAGAGGGAATGCTCAGTCAAACGTTGGGGGGCGACAAGGAACGGCGACGTTTTCGTCCTCTGATTTGGAAGGAAAGGCGCGACCGAACTATCTGCTATTCCATTTATTCCATAGGTCTGGATTCTTCTCTGGATCGCTGTGGAGATGTGGAATTATGGCATTAGTATTGATAGAGTGAAATGTAATTATAAAGCATGCTTGAATTAGTTGAATATAATGATTATTTATACATGTTAGAAAAGAGGATTTTCCTCACTGATCAACGAGATTTCCTCATGTAATTAGGAAAATCTTATATGTTATCATGCCCTCGTAAGATTGAGCTTCTGTCAAGGATGTCGATCTTGGACCAATGCAATGAAAATAGTTTGCGGGCAAGAGGCTTCGTGAGTCTGCTAGTTGATTAGTCGTATGCACATGAGAAATACATAGTTGATGTTTAACAACTTAATCACGTACAAAGTGGAAGTTGATGACAATGTGTTTGATGCAGGAGTGGAATACTAGATTGGCACATAAGTGAGTAGCTCTAACATTATTATAATATATTATCGAAGTAACGGTAGAGTTGATGTTGAGTTCCTTGAGCAAATTTGTAACCCAATTGAGTTCAATAATAGTGGTGGTGATGGCAGTTGTAGACCATGCAACTGTCTTTTATTTTTTAGAACTCCAACTGATTAGATTAGCTCCAAGGAAGATAACATATCATGACATAGTTGTTTTATCATTAAAGTTCCTTGCCTCTCAGTTTGTGATATATAACACCTCAAGTCACCCTCAGATACTCCCTAATTAGTTGGCTCTGCCGAATACAAACATCGACATATAGTTGAAACTGGTCTCTCACTTCTACATCAAACATCCATGCTACCAACTTTTTTATTAGTAGCTTTTCAAACTATAGTCTATCTCATTAATCGTATACTCACTCCAGTTCTACAATGTCACCATTTGAAAAATTATTCTACAAGCTTCAAATCTTCAAAAAATTAAAGCCTTTAGTTGTTTATGCTATCCATGGCTACGTCCTTATGCCTCACATAAACTGACATCACGATCTAAGCCCTATATTTTTATAGGATACTCTCTTGAACATAATATTTTCCGATGTTACGAACCCAACCTAAAAAAGTCTTTATATCATATCACATTATTTTATAGAGTCTATCTTTCTTTTTTAAAACCATCCTACTGTATAGGCTATCCTGACAAATATACATCATTGGAGTATCCCTCTGATCCTATCACATTGCTGCTCTCCGAGAGACCATCCTCACCAAGCGATCGCAACTGCTGGTTCGCTAGCGGTCTTTCTTAGTGTAGAGAACTGCTGGAGATCATTGCAAATAGTTTCTCTACCACATTGCAAACAACGTCGCACTACTGCAGCTCTCTTCAGCACTGTAAATAGTGCTGTAGCTCTCTCCAAAGCAGTCTCCACTTTCCTCCCTCCAGAGCAATCTCCAGACTAGATCATTGCTAGGCCTAGTACTAATATCGTGGTCTCCGAAACTTTCACCAACTCTGTTGCCATTTAATGAGAGATATGTGAAGTGGAACTTAGCCATACCCAAGAACTCCTCATCTATCACATTCGTAGGAGCATTGAAAATAGAGCAGAAAGAACTGTCGCAGATTCATCCTTATCCTCACAAGAGGGGATGAGGCTTGCTTCAAAGGTATCCAAGAACTCGCGGTAAAAGCAAGCAATGAGGCCCCTCCATGCACAATCAACCACGATCCACCGGCCATCATGTTCTCCACTGGCAGATATGTAACCTCCTCCATGACTTTAGCGACCTGCTCGTTCCCCTCGTCTTGACCGCTCATCCATTCAACGAAGAGGTGTAGTTCATGGTGACTGACTTCAAGAACCGGTGGATCACCAAGTAAAGGTGCTGCATCACCCTCCTTATTATAGCAGAATTGTTGAATCTCATATTTTTTGATGATGAAACCAATTGATAAATGTTTATGATTTGATCTACATTTTTAGTGACGTAGGATGCTTCGATCAGGATGAAACAATTAAAGCAGGAAGAATTATGTTGGGCCGGTGGAACATGTCAGAAGATTAGACGTCGAGCCGGAGGATCGGTCGACGTATCAACAGAAGGCTTCGGGCCATGGATTCGGGCATTGGGCCAATAAGAGTGGAAATTGCGCCAATGATATCGGAGTTGCGGAGTCAACTGACTGATTGGGCAATAAGCCGCAAGAGATGACGATGCACCTAAGAATCAGACGAAGTGTCGATAGACCAATGACATGCCAGACAACATGATTCATGCTTAGTATTAATTGTCTAGATCGAAGTATGTTTTTACATGTGCAGGATTAACTACGATAGCAAGGCATAAAGCAAAATAGAGTCCTGGAGTTCGAGAGTTCGTCGAAAGTCTAGATGTTCGTCGGAAGTTTTGCAGGAACCAACTGAAAAGTCTCGGAGCTTGCTAGAGAAGCTCATCAGAACTCACCAAGAAGATCATCATGAAGTAAGGAGATTGTCGGGAGTCCGCTAGAACATTGCTGAGAGATCGTCAGAAGTTCGTAGGAAGATCATTGGAAGAAACTAGACTTATGGACTTGTTTAACTTAGGAAATATCTTAGAATTTATAGTTAGCACGTAATTGGGATTGGATTTGGGCCAACCTAATTAAGGGCTAGTTAGGCCTATGTAAGGACTGTGTTGGGCCTAATGAGAGGCCCAAACAGTGATCCAAGAGATTGCACCATCGTGGTATAGTATTCGAGACTATGTCAGGTGGTGGTACCGCCCCTAGTAGGGTGCCAGGCGGTGGTACCACCCAGTGGTCTAGTGCTAGGCGGTGATACTGCTAGATTGGCCGATGGTACCGCCTAGTGCAGTGTCAGTGTCAGACTGACACTAGCGGTGGTACCGCCCGGACCTAGGAAACTCGGGATGAGATATTTTTAGCCTCCAAGTTTGAATCAACTTGAAGCCTATAAATACCCCTCTCATCCTTGGTTAAAACATATAAGCACAGAGAGTTTTTAAGTGAGAAAACGCTGTAGAAATCACTTGAGAAATCCCTCCTCTAGCTTAAACTTAGAGTTCTGTTTAGAGAGAAGTGTGTGTGCTTGTAAAGGTTGTCTCCTAAACCTTTGAAAAGGAGAAGAGGGGTGTAAAAGGTAGTTGGTCTTCGCTTTTTGAAAGAAGACCGATAGTGGATATCTGTGGCCTCGACGGAAGATGAATCGGCAGAGTGGATATAGGTCACGATGACCGAACCACTATAGAATTGGCGTATTCTCTGGTTTGCATTTACTTCCTGCAATTTACATTAACTACAAATAGCCTTCAATACGCTCTTACTTCACTTTCAAAGTTAAGTATTTCTGAGTTCGGTTTTGTCGTACGAAAGGATTTTCCAATATCGACATTTTTATCCGCTGTACTAATTCAATCCCCCCCTCTTAGTGCTGACTCTTTTCCTAACAATTAGTATCAGAGCCTCGTTTTATCATTTGGTTTAACACCCAGAGAGAAATTACTCTTTTTGACTTTCAAGAGGGTCACTCTCTTATTCGTCTTGCCTTTTTCAATGAGACGAACTATACTTATTGGAAAACTCGAATGAGAGTTTTCTTGCTTTCTTTGGATTTGAATTTATGGAGTATTATGGAAAACAATTTTCGAATGACTTTTCTTCCAATGAATCATTGGAATGATTGGGAGAAGAAGACATTTTCTTTAAATGCTAGAGCTATGAATGCTCTATTTTGTGCCTTCGACAAAATTGAGTTAAATCGGGTTTCTATGTGCGAAATGGCTTTTGACATATGGCGCACTCTTGAAATCACATATGAAGGCACAAGCAAAGTTAAAGATTCAAAATCAACTTTTTAATGCATGATTTTAAACTTTTTCGAATGAAGCCAAGTGAAACTATTGTTGACATTTACACTCGTTTTACGGATGTTATCAATGGTTTAAAAGTACTTGGTAGAAGTTTTTTTTATTTTGAACTTGTAAATAAAATTTTATGTTTTCTTAATAAGAATTAGGATTCAAAAGTAATGGCAATTCAAGAATCAAAAAATTTGAATACCTTTCCGATTGAAGAACTATTAGGATGTTTGATGACCTATGAAATGATGTGCAATGCACGTAAAGAACTTGAAAACCACATTCCAAAGAACAGGAAGGATTTTGAACTTAAAACATATGAAGACCACTCGAGCATAAGCTCAAGTGATGGTGAACTTGAACTCATCACTATGAAATTTAAAAAGCTCATTAAACAAAAATTAAAGAATAAAAAGAATGAAACTACTTACTATGAACGCAAGAAAAAGTTGCCAAAAGACGAATTGAGCTCCTCCGAAGATGAGGAGAAAATCAACAAAGGCGAGATGGCAAACTATGTCTTAACGACATTCGACGATGAGGTAATCAAAATGCCTTTAATTTATTTTAAAATTATATAATACTTTTCATGAGTTATTTTTAATTTAGTTTAGAATTAATTTTCTTAAAAAATATATGTTTAATAATGAAAATATAAAAAATTAGGAATCATGCTTATCATTCTATTAATTTTGAAAATAATCATGAAAATTACATATAAACAAAATGATTTTGATTAAAAATGCCTTATAAAATCATGTTTGATGATATATGCCTAATAAATTTATTTTTTGAAATTATGCATGATGATTTGAATTAATAATGAGTTTTGGGTAATTTATGATTTATTGATCTTAATGATTTCCATGATGATATTTGCTCTTTTGATTTTAAACTATAATATATAGTTTTCATAAGAAAAACTTGAGCATGTTTAGATGAAATCAATCACATAAAATGAAACACATAAAAAAGGGGGAATATATTTTCGATCTCTATTGATTTTTTTATAAAATATTAATGAATCCATGTATATTATGCTTTTGTGAATCTTTTGAAAATGATTTTGATTTGATGATTTGAATTTGAATGAGTTTATCTTGATTATTTGAGATTTATAACTTAAAATTTTTCAATAAATCAAGATCTTGGTTTTTGATCTCCTATGCTTCCTTTTGTCATTTACTAAAGAGGAAAATTATCCAAATGAATTATGAATGTTTTTTCGGTATTCATGAATTGATTATAACTTGAAAATCTTTTATGAATCAAGATTTTTCATGATCTCCTAAGAATTCTTTTCATCATTTTATTTAATAGGAGATTTGTTAAAATGAATCATGGTGCCTCTTGATTTCTTGAAATTATAACTTGAGAATTCTTTTTACAAATCAAGATTGTTTACTATGATTCTTTCTTTTCGCTAACTGAGTTATTAAAAAAGAATTATAATATGTCTTTTGATTTTTACAATTTGTCTTTATAATTTGTGTATCTCATCACCAAAATTCTCTTGATATTTTTTATATGATGATATAAAATTATGCATGAAATACTCTTGATATTATTTTGATGCATTCAAATGAAAAGTTATGATCATGCATGCTATGACATAATTTGACATTTTGATACCATCATGATTTGAAATATTTATGATTTGGAATGATGCATGTAATACTTATGTTTTTTATTATGATGATATATGTGATGCATATGATATGTATCATGAATGCTTTAAATGATGAATGTTTGGTATCATGATCAAAATATTGATAAATGTTTAAAAAATTTAATATTTTAGTATCGTGTATGATATGCTCATAATGATGATTGATTTATTTTCCGGTATTGTGCATGAAAAATGAAATGTAAGGTTTTGAAATTGTGCATTTTTTAATTTAAAAATATAATGATGCACAAATAAGAACAATTACTTATCTTTGTCATGCTTTGAAAATTGATGTAAAGGGAAAAAGAGATACAACATTGTATTCTTCCCTTCTAGAAAGCAAAATTGATAAGCTTGCACTTCTCAAAAGAGAAGAAAGAACGATGCTATCTTGTAAATTTTGCTAAGTTACATATTTCAAGAAAATGCAAAAATGTGTTATCTTGTACTTTTCAAAAACTTGCTAGTTTTGAATATCGTAAAGAAAAGCAAATATGCCAACTTGCACATCTTTAAATTTGCTAGCTTGCAATGATGATAAAACTTGAGATTTATTATGCAATGATTTGAATTTGTATATCTAAACACTTAATAGTTGGAACTTTTCCTTTTTGTTAATGACAAAGGGGGAGAAGTATTATCATGTTATGCATGATGACGTGTTACAAATATTAATGATGAAATTTGCAATGACTTGAATTTAGCTTGAATTCAAGGTTCTATCAATATGACAAATTAATAGGGGGAGTTTGTTTAAACTCTAGGAGTTAAGGTTAACTCCATCATCAATTAGTTGTCATCATCAAAAAGGGAGAGATTGTTGAATCTCGTATTTTGATGATAAAACTAATTGATAAGTGTTTATGATTTGATCTGTGTTTTTAGTGATGCAAGATGCTTCGATCAGGATGAGATAATTAAAGTAGGAAGAATCATGTCGGGTCGATGGAACATGTCAGAAGATTGGATGTCGAGCCGAAGGATCAGTCGACGTATCGACAGAAGGCTTCGAGCCATGGATTCTGGTATCGGGCCAAGAAGAGCAGATATTATGCCAAAGATATCAGAGTTGCGGAGTCAACTGACCGATTGGGTAATAGGCCGTAAGAGAGGATGATGCGCTAAAGAATCGGACGAAGCGTCAATAGACCAATGACATGTCAAACAAGATGATTCATGCTTAGCATTAATTATCTAGATCGAAGTATATTTTTATATATGCAGGATTAACTCCGATAGCGAGGCATAAAGCAAAATAGAGTTCCGGAGTCAAGAATGCGATTTTATTGGGAGTTCGAGAGTTCGTCAGAAGTTCTACAGGAACTAGCCGACAAGTCTCGGAACTTGCTAGAGAAGCTCGTCGGAACTTGCCAAGAAGATCGTCTTGAAGTCCAGGAGCTTGCCGGGAGTCCGCTGAAACATTGCTGAGAGATCATCAGAAGTTCGCCGGAAGATCGCTGGAAGAAACTAGACTTACGAACTTATTTAGCTTAGGAAATGTCTTAGAATTCATAGTTAGCACGTAATTGGGATTGGATTTGGGCCAACCTAATTAGGGGCCAGTTGAGCCCATGTAAGGACTGTGTTGGGCCCAATAAGATGCCCAAACAGTGACCCAAGAGATTGCACCATCATGGCATAGTTTTTGAGACTATGTTAGGTGGTGATACCGTCAGTCTGGGTGGTGGTACCGCCCAGTGGTCTAGTGCCAAGTAGTGATACCGCCAGACTAGGCAATGGTACTGCCCAGTGTAGTGTCAGTGTCAGATTGACACTGGCGATGGTACTGTCCGGACCTAGGAAACCCGGGATGAGATATTTTTAGGCTCCAAGTTTGAATCAACTTGAAGCCTATAAATGCCCCTCTCATCCCTAGTTAAAACACATAAGCACAAAGAATTTTAAAGTGAGAAAATGCCATAGAAATCACTTGAGAAATCCCTCCTCTAGCTTAAACTTATCTGTTTAGAGAGGAGTGTGTGTGCTTGTAAAGGTTGTCTCCTAAACCTATGAAAAGAAAAAGAGGGGTATAAAAAGTAGTTGGTCTTCGCCTATTAAAGGAAGATCGATAGTGGATGCTGATGGCCTCGACGGAAGAGGAATCGACAGAGTGGATGTAGGTCACGACAACCGAACCACTATAAAATTAGCATGTTCTCTGGTTTGCATTTACTTCCTACAATTTACATTAATTGCAAACTGCCTTCAATACGCTCTTACTTCGCTTTCAAAATTAAGTATTTCCGAGTTCGGTTTTATCGTATAAAAGGATTTTCTGAAATCGACGTTTTTATCCGCTGCACTAATTCATCCCCCCCCCCCTCTTAGTGCCGACTCTTTTCCTAACAAGAATCACTTGGAAGACAATGATCTGCCACCTTCGATGACACTATTCAGATCACCTCCTCAACAAACGACGACTATCTTCTTCCAGCGTATGCTCATGTAGCCTTAAAATGCACTTTGTCAGCAACATAGGATATCATCTACTATGTTCCCTCCTGCTGTGATGCTTCTAGTGCTATGCTCACTAGCATTGCTCCCCCTTCTCCCTCGCTGATAGTCATCGCCTGATTTGTAGGAAGCAATTGATCACCTCTCCTCCTCACTAGTGAAGAGCTCTTTATCGACAAATCTTGGTTGAGATCTATTACTGCTTCTCTTCCTCTGGCGGCCGTGATTCTCTAGTTGCAAGCCATTCTCTGCTCATCTTCATCGCTCTAACACTAGGATAGAGTGAAATGTAATTATAAATCACATTTGAATTAGTTGAATGTAATAACTACTTATAGATATTAGAAGAGATGATTTTACCTAACTGATCATTCAGATTTTCTTGTGCAAATGAAAAAATCTTATCTGCTATCAAGTATTTGGTTATCTGCTATAAAGTGTCAGGTATCTTGCTTTCGTCTCCAAAATAAAATAAAATATTATTCTGTTGTCAAAGAGAAGTCTCTGAAATTCACATCGATATAAAAATAATTTTAAAATTTTTAGAGATGAATAAGAGGTAATGGCACTTTACATGTGTATATTACTGTTATTAATTAATGGACTTTAAGGTGGCATAACCCGAACTCTAGTCCAACTTAAGACAAGGATCAGATCAAACATTTGTTGACGTCTGACAATTTCCTAATCTAATTTATTTTCTAATAGGTTAATTGTGATCTAACAGTGAAATCAATTCCTGCGGGTTGCTGATATATCCACGAGTCGCTGCTATCTCAACAAGATTTTGTATATTTTACCTCTATTATTATACCTTTCACAAGTCAATTGATATTGTAGTAGCCGACAAATTACACATCCACGAGTCTGATATTTGGTCGATGATTCCGCAAATAGTGTCGGGATAAATCCACATATGATATTACTTACATTGACATCATGTTTCTGGTAACATAAGGCCACGCAATCGTTATTTGGAGAAAGAAGGTTATAAATAAATAGTGAAAAGATATATTATAATCTTTACAAAAACATGAATCGTTTTGTTAAATATAAAAAAAATATTACAATTCATTTATGGGATATATGACTACATGTGGTGGAACCCGCCACTATGGTGATGACCACCGACGTCGTGGTGGTGGTGATGGTGATGACCACCGCCGTCGTGGTGGTGGTGGTGGTGATGCCCACCGACGTGGTGCTGGTGCTGGTGCTGGTGATGCCCACCGACGTGGTGCTGGTGCTGGTGCTGGTGCTGGTGATCATCACCATACCCTTCGCTGCCATTTTGATCACCACCATCATCACCATCATTCTCGCCTCCAACACCAAGCTCACCGATGGGGTCATGGCCATCCAAACCTTTTCTCTTCTTTTGCCGTGGTGCACCACCGCTGTCGCCACAGTTGAAGATAACTACAGCCATGATGGAGATCGTCGCGGCGACCATGAAAAACAGGAAAAGAATCCCAGGTATGCTTAAGGTTGCATTGGCTCTATAAACATCCTCAGAAAGAGCAACCCACATCCTTGCCATCTTCTTCTTTTTCTTCTTTTGTTTAATATCAGGCCACGGCGAAGTATATGTACACACACATGAGGACACAATGGCAGCAGGTTATCTGTTCTACTAGCCTTCCACGATAGTACAATAGCGCTAAAGTCAACCCTGCAGGTTCCTAATGCAAATTAAAATCACAGGTTGGAGTCTTCCAGAAGAAAACTAGTGGAAAATTCAAGAACATAGCTTCAAATGGAGTAATGATTGGGTCAACAAAGGCAGCATTTTGACCAACGAATCAGCTGCGATGACCTACGCCGGGTTCCAAGTGTTAAGAATATACAAATGGATTAGAAGAGTTATTAACAGCCCAATATTTTTGGGATAAATGACAACCTAAATATAACTTTCATTATGATATAATATCAGCCTGAGATTTTTGTGCCCCCTCTAATTTTTTCACTTTAGGATCTTCTCGTAAATTCACTTGGACGCAATAGTATATAATCTAATTATAGAAAAAAATCTACAAGATAATTACGTACGACTATATACAGTAAAAAGCTGTGGTCGACAAAGGATATTACTTATAAACGAGTCCAGAAACTTCTTTCTTACATCGAAATTATGTTTTAGATAAGAACATCCGTAAACAAATCAAACATATGATTTCACAAAATTCCAAATAGCTACCACAGACAACGCTTCTAAAGATCTCAAGCAATTTTTTTTAGACAAATAAAACAATGTAATCAGAAACAAAATATATGGTGAGGGAGATAGAATAGACGAAAACCCACATACGCGTACAACTCTTGTTCCTGCCTTGTTGGTTATATCTTATAATAATCGAACGACAGTTGGAATGTGATTCACAACTATTCTACATCTATTAGACATACTAGACGAGAGGCTGTGGCTTAGAATACGTAGTACTTGTTGTTTTGAAACTTGAAAGAAAAAAACCTTGATTGGTGATGAATTCTTAATGTGGTGGACTATAATTTCTACAGCTTTTGTACTCATTCATGTCTATCTCATGCGGGGAAATTTTTTTATGATAATTTGTTAAATATCATCTTCCTTTTTTACCAAATGATATCTCATATTCTTATTTATCGAATGGTGCTCCTTTTTCATAAATATCAATTTTTTGAATCAATTTTGATCCATTCTGGTCAACCCTCCTACTCTTACTCCATCTCCCCCTTTGCCTCTTCCTTCTTCTCTCTCGTTGTATTCTTGTTCACCTCCGTCACCTCATCCTCTTCCCCCTACCCCTCTTCTTTTCTTCGTCTAATCCTTCCACCTTCCCACCCTCACTCCTCTTCCCCCTACCCCTCTTCTCCTTTTCTTCATCTAATCCTCCACCGTCCCACCCTCACTCCTCGTTCGCCTGATAGATTATCCAAAAATGCCCCATTACACTTGAGTTATACTTGAAATATGCTCATTCACATAACACATTGAAAGATATATTAATTTCTATGTAAAATTATTTAAATTTATTATTAAAAATAGCATAATTCTTTTTATATCATGATTCTAGTAGAATTATGGAAGTTTTGATAGATAATTTTTAAAAAATAAAAAATTAAATAATTTAAAAAAATTATGTTATCTTTATAATCTAGTTCAATTTCGAGTATAACTAAGTTAACTTCAATCGTACTAACTCAAACTTCTAACAAACTAGCTAGCTATAATTATAAGATGATTAGAAATAATGTTTTCTATTTTTGTAAGATTTATGATATTTAATTATTAAAATAAAAAATATTTTGGATACGTTGCATATGACTTAGTTCAATTTCAAGTGTGGCTAGGTCAACTTTCACAAAACAAAGTCAAACTTTCACCTAACTATTTGGCTATAATTATAAGATAATTAGTAATACATTTGAAATTATGTATAATTTTATGATATTTAATTATTAAAATAGAATTTTTTGGATATATATTATATGATTGAGTGTAACTTATTTAGCGTAACTAGGTCAACTTCGACTAAATGATATCAACATTTAATAGGACACAAAAATTTGATTCTAAAATAATTAGTACCATGTTTTTTTATTTAATATTTTAAGATGATTAATTATTGAATTATAGGAGATTTAGACTTGGTGAGAACCTATTCTAAATCTCTTGAAATTAATAAGTAATTATCCTAAAAAATTTTAAAATTACAATTAATGGTTCTAATCATGTTAGAATCAAGTCTTAGTGGTTTTGTGTAATTTGGATTTTGTTTAATCGAAGTAGAACCAGTTATACTCGATCATATAATTTATCCAAAAGATCCTCTATTTTGATAATTAAATATTATTAAAAATACTTTAAGTTAATTTGAGTTGAAGTTGACCCAATTACACTTCAAATTAAACTAAGTTACACTCATTCACAAAATATATCTAAAATATTTTTATGATAATTAAATATCATAAATTCTTACATAAATAAAAAAAATAGTCCTAATCTCTTATCATCATGGTTATGTAGTTTGGTGAAAGTTTGAGTTAGTTTGGTTAAAGCTGATCTAATTACATCAAAATTGAAGTAAATTATACTCAATTAGATAACCAATCCAAAATATTTTTATTCTTGATAATTAAATATCATAAAATTCTATAAAAAAAAATAGTACTAATCATTTTATAATCATCACTAGATTGTTTGGTGAAAATTTGAGTTAGTTTGGTTGAAGTTGACAAAGCTACCCTTGATCAATGAACCTATTTTAAATTAATAATATATATCTTTAGAGGACTTCAGATAAATACTTATCATAACCTGTAGAATTCTACAAGAATATGATTCTAGCAAGAATTGTAATAGTTTTCTATTTTATAATAAATTTAAGATAATTTTATATAAAAATTAATATAATTTCTAATATATTTTATGAATAAGAATATTTGAGTGTAACTTAAGTGTGTGTATATATATATATATATATATATATATATATATATATATATATATATATTTGTGTCAACATGTGGAGGAGGCAGAGGAGAGGGAGAAATAGAGGAAGAGTAAAAGGAGGTAGAGAACGAGGCCAAGGGAAAGGGGGGGAGGAGGAGAAGGGAGAAGTAATTTGAGAGGTGTTAGGATCTTAATGATGCTAAGAGAAGAGATGAATTAGTACTATAGTAAATTTTAATCGACTCAATTGAGAAAAATATATGTTGAAAATATGATCAACAAAATATTGAGTATTAATAAGGATTACAAATAAAGTAAATGATAATAAGCAAGTAATCATGAATAAAAGTAACAAGAAAGAGAATAAATACAAATTGATTTATAGTAATTTGGTTTTCTTAACCTACATCCACTTTCAATTCCTTTTCTCTCGAGACTATGAGCTTTCAGTATCAAACTTGTTTTCAACAGGTGAAGATTAACGATCATTTATAACTTTTTTTCTTTTACATACCTAGGAGGACACTCACACTTTTATAAGACACTTCTCACTTCCTACTACTTAGTATCATAACTAAATTCAAGAGAGAGAAAGAGACTCAAATAATACTAAAAATTGAGCTATAATATTTCACAAACTTGAGAATATATACTCAATCAACCAAGCTCAAGTGAATTTATATGCCCTAAAATATTTTTAAAATAGAGTTAAAGATTTAAATCTTTAAAATATTAAGATACGCGTGGTACTAC
This sequence comes from Musa schizocarpa, assembly GCA_900464855.2. Lineage (NCBI taxonomy): Eukaryota > Viridiplantae > Streptophyta > Magnoliopsida > Zingiberales > Musaceae > Musa > Musa schizocarpa. The sequence goes on from LS990919.1 coordinate 16,045,536, forward strand.
CATTAACATCGGGTGGTATTACCATTGCAACATATGATGAGTCACAAACCTGGACTCTAGCATTCCATTATCATAAAATTTAAAATTTGGATGGTATTACCATCACCCTAGGTGGTACTATCATAAATGATACTATCACTAGAAAGGTTGACAAGTAACTTAACTAACTTAACTAGTATTACTACTTGGGCCTAGAGGTACTACTACATAAGCCTAGTTTAGGCCATTTATTTGGCCTTCTAACAGGATCAATTTGACATTGCTTCAAGTCCAATAACTTTCATGACTAATGAGCTTTATTTTCACCTAATACTGACCCAAAAAAACCTCGATCAAGACTTTAATTCATCAACTACTCATCAAACATATCTTTGAAGCTTTTGACACATTGTACACTCTTTCAACATATTATATGATCTTTTGACACTTCGTCGAAACCTCTAGCATATTGCCCTATCCTTCAGTATATCACCTGTTTTATTGATATGTTGACTTTCTCATAATATCTAATCGTTCAATACAATATCCAATTTTTTCGACACAATACTTGAACCTATAGCATAAAGTTTGACCTCTGAAATGTCGACTAATCCTCTAGCTCAATGTCCAATTCTAGAAAGATGATCTCTTGACACAACATCCAACTCTCTAGTTTGACATATAGCCATTTGATGGTTTAAGTTTATGATGAAAGTATTTCCTACGTCACTTATCTCAAAAGTACATTAGTTCATTAAATTCATCAATTGATTTATTCATTAATATTTAGGATTTAATAATCTATCTTTTTTATGATGATAACCAATTGATAATGAGGTCTTAATATAACTCTCTATGTCTATATATCATACATATAAATTATATCATGAGTATCAAAATACATCAAATTAAAGAAATAATTAATGAAACACAAGAATCATGATAACATAAAAGATTACAATTATGATATTATGGTATTATGATGGAGTCTTAATCAGACTCTCCTTATTTACATGTTATAAAAAATATAATATTTAGTTCAATGATATCACAAACTTTCAAATTGTATTAAGTAAAAGGTATATCAAGTGAAATATAACTTGAACACTTGCAAGTATCCTAATATTTAAAGATCATATTATTTGTTCATCATTGCATTCATTGTATTTAGTGATATATATTCTTCTCCTTTATCATAAAAAAAAGAAGGAAATATACAAGTCATAAATATAAAAGAGTTACAAATAAAGACAAATCATAAGCCATGAACACCGATAAGTCATAAAATCTAGTATAGATCATGATCCGGATAAGGCTCTCCCTTGGTCATCAACAAAAAGCATGAGTTGTTGAAGCATGGTTGCAATAGTAATACCACATAGTGTTAGTGGTAGTACTACTCATACTCTAAAATTTTAGGAATTTAAATTTTTAGTTTCATTCTTAAAGCCTTTTGGGGTCTATACCCTATCAAACTTCATTAATGGAGCATATATTCTTGAGAGAAAAAAGTGTCATAAACTCTCATTTTAAGCATAGTTTAAGTCTCCTCCTTTTGAGTTAGTTATAATTCTAAGTTATAGAAAGTGAGAGATCATTTGTAAAAATCATATCAAGAAATTTATTTCCTGCTTTAATTTTTTAATATTTATTTAAAATTATATTTTCTTTTTAAGTAATTCTATTACATCATTACAATTAGTTGAATCTTTCAAGCAATTTTTTAATTTTTCATTCATGATAAGTCCTTTTTTATATTTTTCAAAGCATTTAAATTTAGTAATTTTTGGAATAACTCCTTTTTAAGTTCAAGATGAGATAATTTTTTCATATTTAATGCAAGGAATATATTTGTCATAAATATTTTTTAGTATATCAAACTCATTAATAAATAAAGCATGATACTTTTTTAATGAATAATATTTTTTATCAATCTTTTTCGGTTCATCAAATAAGCTATGAAATATTTTACGTAGTTCATTATACGATAAAGAGGTTTCAAAAGTATTTGTTATCTCATTATCAAAAGTCATAAAGGCATAATTTATCACTTATTATTCAATAGTTTGCTCTACTGCATTCAACCCATTTGATTGATCTCATATTATTTTGAATACCTTATGATTCTTTAACAATGAGGTCTTCCTTTTCAACTAAAGATATTCACTTTGAATTGTCTCAGTTTTTTGTAATCTTAGCTTATCATTGTGTCTTTATTTAGATTGATTTTAGTCTTAGCCCATTTGCGTATTTGAGTTGACTTATTCTTATTTATGAACCTTTTTAATTTCCTTGTGAGAAGGTTTATTTCTTCGTCACTTAAACTATCTTCATTTAAGTCTTTGTCTATCATACTCAAGGCGATGCCTTTTTTCTTCTTGGATAAATTTTCTTCTTCTTCTGCTTCACAAGTAATCTCATAGGTTATTAGTGATTTTATAAGTTCTTTAAGGAGAAGATTATTCAAATCTTTAGCATCTTAGATTACGAGTATCTATGGGTCCTAATTCTTTGGAAGCGATTTTAAAATCTTATTTCTTGTAATTTTTGTCAAATGCTTTTAATCTATTAACAACATATGTAAAATGGGTACATATATCACTAATAGATACATTTAGCCTCATTTTAAATAATTTATAAATATGAACTAAAAGATAAATCTTAGATTCTTTTACTCTACTTGTGTGTTTGTAAATGACTTCAAGCATGTATCATATATAATATGCAGTGTCACAAATAAAAATTCGATTTAACTTATTTTATTTAATATAAAATAAAACATTTATAGTTTTTATATTTAAATAAAATACTCTTTTCAAAATCATTCTATTCATCTACTAATTTAGATAAAAATCATAATATATAGAAAGAAAGAAAATCCTCATTCTAATTTTTTAATAGGTATAGTTTGTTCCATTGAATATAAGATGACATATGATGGAGTGATCCTCTTGATTGCCTAAAAAAGCTATTAAATTTCTCTTGATTGTTAATCTAATTGAGAAAACCTCACTATGATACTAATTATTTGGATCCTAATGACACTAAAAGGGGGGTGAATTAGTGTTATAGTAAAATTTAACTAATTTTAAAGGTAGATTGAGAAAATAATATATTTCAAAGATATGATCAACCAAATATTGAATTCTACTAAGAGTTACAAATAAAGTAGATGATAATAAGTAAGCAATTATGAACAAAAGTCATAAATAAGAGAATGAATATAAATTGATTTATGGAGATTCGATCTTCCTAACATATATCTATTTTGGATTCCTTTTCCCTCGAGATCACGGGCTTCAACTATCAATCTTACTTCCAATAAGTAAAAATCAATAACTCTTTATAATATTTTTTCTTTTTTAGACTTAGGAGAAAACCTTTATACTCATTCTTTTATAAGAAATCTTTTCCCTCTTGTCACTTTGTAAAAGGGAGCAAGAGACTCAAAATAATGCTAAAAAAATAGAGTTACAATACTTTACATACTAAAAAATGGATGCTTCATCAACCAAGTCCAAGTGGGATATTTATAGGCCCCAAAAGACTTTAAAAATATAGTAAAATATTTAAATCCCTAAAATTTTAGGATACGAACGGCACTACTATGATACTAGTGGTAATACCACTGATAGTGGATGTTACTATCATCATAACTTTTGACGAACTGTAAACTTAGACTATGATGGTCAACCATAATAAAATTTGATTTCTAAGTAATACTACTATCACCATAGATGGTACTACCATTAGAAAGATTAACAAAGCACTATCTTGTTGACTTACTTAGGTAGTGTCATCACTTAGGCCTAGTCTAGGCCATTAGTTGAGCTTTCTATTGGACTCAATTAATCTATGCTTCAAGCTCAGTGGCTTTATGACTGGTAGGCTCTATTTTAGCCTAATAGCAACCCAAAATAATCTTGATCAATACTTTGACATCATCCACTAATCCAGCATATCTTTGAAGCTTTTAGCATGTTATCCACTTTTTTGACATGTCATTCAATCTTTTGATAATTCATTTAAACCTTCTATATCGCCTTATTCTTTGGTATATCGTCTATTCCACCTACACATTTAATTTTTTTGTTGCATTTAATCCTTTTAACATAACATTTAATACTTCAAGCATAATACCCAAGCCTATAGTAAGAAGTTTGATCTTCAGCATGTCGATCAATCCTTTGGCTTAATATCCAATTCTACCATGATAATCTTTCAACGTAATGTTCGACTCTTTAACTCAATATTTAGCTATTCGACGATCCAAGTCTGTAATTGAAGTATTTTTACATCATTTATCTTAAAAGCATATTAGTTCAAATTTTATTATTAATTTCATCATCAAAATCTAAGATTCAATATGAGGTAGAGTGATCAAAGGAGGAAAATAAGAAAGAGAAGGTGAAGGGGGTAAAGGAGGAGGAGGTAGAGTAAAGGTAGAGAAGAGGGAGGGGGAAGGGATGGAGGAGGGGAAGATAAATTGGTTCAAACTAGTTTAATAAAAAGAAATGAAACATGAATTCTACATGGGTTCCATTGTGACTTAATGTAAGGAGTGAGGATATTTTTATCCAAATGAAAAAATAAAGGCATTATCATAAAAAAATGAATGGAAAAGTGTCATCTGATTAAAAAATAATAGTGAGGGAGGTATTTGATAAATTACCCTTGTTTTTATGGCAAAAATGATAAGTTAGACATAAGCATTAATTTTTTTTAGAGAGGTTGCTAAAGGAATGAAACATTGATTTGAGTTGAGAAATGTATAGGTCCATAATATGATCAATCTTAGCAAGTTGACCACATTGAACATTTTTTTTTTTGGTGTTGCCATAGCTGAAAGATAAGAAGAAGCACTTCTTAATTAGATATAATTTGAAGGATGAATATCTCTTGATTCAGACTAGCACTAAAGTCCAATAGCACTAATGAATTTCTTAAGTAGCCTTTCACATTAGTACTAAAGTCAATCTCGCAACTTCCATGCAGCTTACTGATGCATAATTGAGATACATGAAATAATATTCAACTGCAACAATACGATAGAAAAGTCCAAAAACATAGCATTCAAATTAAATATCATTCGAAAATGAGTCATTAAGACCAAAGGTTTACTCGATATGACCCAAGCACAGGGACAGGAAAATAGCTATGATGACCATGACCTATCTCCTTTAATTGGTTGGTTCTTGTTACCGAGAAATCCTCTCATCGAAGCATCGAGATATCTTCATATTATACCTTGATAGGATTATACTGACATATTGAGAAAATTATATTGAGAGGACTTAAAGGCAAACATGTATAATTTTTTCATATTTAATGCAAGGAATATATTTGTCATAAATACTTTTTAGTATATCAAACTCATTAATAAGTAAAGAATGATCCGTTTTTAATTAACAATATTTTTTATCAATCTTTTTAAGTTCATCATATAAGCTATGAAATATTTTAAGTAATTCATTATATGATAAAGAGATTTCAAGAGTATTTGTTAGCTCATTATCAAAAGTTATGAAGGCATAATTTATCACTTATTATTCAATAGTTTGCTCTACATTCAACCCACTTGATTTATCTCATATTATTTTGAATGCCTTATGATTCGTTAACGATGAGTTCTTCCTTTCCAACTAAGGGCATTCACTTTGAATTGTCTTAGCTTTTTGTAATCTTAGTTTATCATTGTGTCTTTCTTTAGATTGGTTTTAGTCTTAGCCCATTTGCTTATTTGAGTTGATGTATTCTTATTTATGAACCTTTTTAATTTTCTTCTGAGAAGGTTTATTTCTTCATCACTTAAACTATCTTAGTTTAAGTCTTCGTCTATCGTACTCAAGGCAATGCCTTTTTTCTTCTTGGATAAATTTTTTTCTTCTTGTGCTTTACAAGTAATCCTATAAGTCATTAGTGATTTTATAAGTTCTTTAAGGAGAAGATTATTCAAATCTTTAGCATCTTGGATTACGAGTATCTATGGGTCCTAATTCTTCGAAAGCGATCTTAAAATCTTACTTATTGTAATTTTTGTCAAATACTTTTAGTCCATTGACCATATCTGTAAAATGGGTACATATATAACTAATATATTCATTTAACTTCATTTTAAATAATTCATAATTTTGAACTAAAAATTTAATCTTAGATTCTTTTACTCTACTTGTGTGTTTGTAAATGACTTGAAGCATATATTATATATAATATGCAGTGTCACAAATAGAAACTTGATTGAACTTATTTTTATTTAATATAAAATAAAATATTTATTGTTTTAATAATTAAATAAAATACTCTTTTCAAAATCATTCTATTCATCTACTAATTTAGATAAAAATCATAATCTATAGAAAGTAAGAAAATCCTCATTCTAATTTTTTAATGGGTGTAGTTTGTTCTATTGAACATAAGATGACATGTGATAGAGTGATCCTCTTGATTGCCTAAAAATGCTATTAAATTTCTCTTGAGTGTTAATCCAATTGAGAGAACCTTACTATGGTACTAATTGTTTGGATCTTAATAATACTAAAATGGGGGGTGAATTAGTGTTATGGTAAATTTTAACTAATTTTAAAGGTAGATCGAGAAAATAATATATTTCAAAGATATGATCAACCAAATATTAAGTTCTACGAAGAGTTATAAATAAAGTAGATGATAATAAGTAAACAACTATGAACATAAGTCATAAATAAGAGAATGAATATAAACTGATTTATAGAGATTCGATCTTCCTAACTTATATCTATTTTGGATTCCTCTTCCCTCGAGATCACGGGCTTTAACTATCAATCTTACTTCCAAAAAGTAAAAATCAATAACTCTTTATAATATTTTTTTCTTTTTTAGACTTAGGAAAAAATCTTTACACTTATTATTTTATAAGAAACATTGTCCCTCTTGTCACTTTGTAAAAAAGAGCAAGAGACTCAAATAAATGCTAAAAAATAAAGTTACAATACTTTACATACTAAAAAATGGATGCTTCATCTACAAGTCTAAGTGGGATATTTATAGACCCCAAAAGGCTTTAAAAATATAGTAAAAAATTTAAATCCCTAAAATTTTAGGATATGAACAACACTACTATGATACTAGTGGTAATACCACTGATAGCGGATGTTACTATCATCATAACTTTTGATGAGCTCTGACGGTCAACCATCATAAAATTTGATTTCTAAGCGATACTACTATCACCATAGATGGTACTACCATCAGAAAAGTTAACAAAGCACTATCTTGTTGACTTAGGTAGTGTCATCCCTTGGGCCTAGTTTAGGCCACTAGTTGAGCTTTCTAATGGACTCAATTAAGCTATGCTTCAAGCTCAATGGCTTCGAGATTGGTAGGCTCTATTTTAGCTTAATAGCAATCCAAAATGATCTTGATCAATACTTTGACTCATCAACCACTGATCCAGCATATCTTTGAAGCTTTTAGTATGTTGTCCACTCTTTTGACATGTCATTCGATCTTCCAACAATTCATTTAAATCTTCAGTATATCGCCTTATTCTTTGGTATATCATCTATTCCACCTGCACATTTAATTTTTCGACGTATTTTATCCTTCTAACGTAATATTTAATCTTTCATTCACAATGCCCAAGCCTATATCAAGAAGTCTAATCTTCAGCATGTCAATCAATCCTTTGGCTTTGACATCCAATTCTAGCATGATAATTTTTCGACACAATGTCCGACTCTTTAACTCAATATTTAGCTATTCGATGGTCTAAGTATTTAATTGAAGTATTTTTTACATCACTTATCTTAAAAGAATATTAATTTATTAAATTTTATTGATTGATTTTATCATCAAAATCTAAGATTCAATAGGAAGAGGTAGAGGGATCAAAGGAGGAAAATAAGAAAGAGAAGGTGAAGGGGGTAAAGGAGGTGGAGGTAGAGTAAAGATAGAAAAGAGGGAGAGGAAAGAGGTAGAAGAGGGGAAGAAAAATTGAACTGAACTAGTTTATAAAAAGACATGAACCATGAATTGTACATATGTTCCATTGTGACTTAATCAAAGGAGTGAGGATATTTTTATCCAAATGAAAAAAATAAAGGCATTATCATAAAAAAATGAATAGAAAAGTGTCATCTGATTAAAAAATAATAGTGAGGGAGCTATTTGATAAATTACTCTTGTTTTTATGGTAAAAATGATAAGTTAGACATAATCATTAATTTTTTTTTAGAGAGGTCGCTAAAGGAATGAAACATTGATTTGAGTTGAGAAATTTATAGGTCCATAATATGATCAATCTTGACAAGTTGACCACCTTGACCTTTTTTTTTTTTTTGGTGTTGCCGTAGCTGAAAGATAAGAAGAAGCACTTCTTAATTAGATATAATTTGAAGGATGAATTTCTCTTGATTCAGATTAGCACTAAAGTCTAATAGCACTAATGAATTTCTTAAGTAGCCTTTCATATTAGCACTAAAGTCAATCTCGCAACTTCCAAGCAGCTTCCTGAGGTATAATTGAGATACATGCTATAATATTCAACTGCAGCAATACAATAGAAAAGTCCAAAAACATAATATTCAAATTAAATATCCTTCGAAAAGGAGTCATTAAGACCAAAGGTTCACTCGATATAACCCAAGCACAAGGGAAGGAAAATAGCTATGATGACCATGACCTATCTCCCTTAATTGCTTGGTTCTCCTTACCGAGAAATCCTCTCATTGAAACATCCAGATATCTTCCTATTATACCTTGATAGGATTATACTGACGTATTGAGAAAATTATATTGAGAGGATTTAAATGTAAACATGTATATTTTTTTCATATTTAATGCAAAGAATATATTTGTCATAAATATTTTTTAGTATATCAAACTCATTAATAAGTAAAGAATGATCCTTTTTTAATGAACAATATTTTTTATCAATCTTTCTAAGTTCATCATATAAGCTATGAAATATTTTAAGTAATTCATTATACGATAAAGAGATTTCAAGAGTATTTGTTATCTCATTATCAAAAGTCATGAAGGCATAATTTATCACTTATTATTCAATAGTTTGTTCTACTACATTTAGTTCACTTGATTTATCCCATATTATTTTGAATGCCTTATGATTCGTTAATGATGAGGTCTTCCTTTTCAACTAAGGACATTCACTTTGAATTGTCTTAGCTTTTTTAATCTTATCTTATCATTATGTCTTTCTTTAGATTAATTTTAGTCTTAGCCCCTTTGCTTATTTGAGTTGACTAATTCTTATTTATGAACCTTTTTAATTTTCTTGTGAGAAGGTTTATTTCTTCGTCACTTGAACTCACTTGAACTATCTTCATTTTGAGTCTTTGTCTATCGTGCTCAAGGCAATGCCCTTTTTCTTCTTGGATAAATTTTTTTTCTTTATATGCTTTACAAGTAATCTCATAGGCTATTAGTGATTTTATAAGTTTTTTAAGGAGAAAATTATTCAAATATTTAGCATCTTAGATTATGAGTATCTATGAGTCCTAATTCTTTAGAAGTGATCTTAAAATCTTACTTATTATAATTTTTGTCAAATACTTTTAATCCTTTGACAACATTTGTAAAATGGGTACATATATCACTAATAGATTCATTTGGCTTCATTTTAAATAATTCACATCTATGAACTAAAATATTAATCTTAGATTCTTTTACTCTAAATGACTTCAAGCATGTATCATATATAATATGTAGTGTCACAAATAGAAACTCGATTGACCTTATTTTTATTTAATATAAAATAAAACATTCATAGTTTTAATATTTAAATAAAATACTCTTTTCAAAATCATTCTATTCATCTATTAATTTAGATAATAATCATATCTATAAAAAGTAAGAAAATCCTCATTCTAATTTTTTAAAAGGTATAGTTTATTCCATTGAACATAAGGTAACATATGATGGAGTGATTATCTTGATTGCCTAAAAAAATATTAAATTTCTCTTGAGAGTTAATCCAATTGATAGAACCTTATTGTGATACTAATTATTTGAATCTTAATGATACTAAAAGGGGGGGTGAATTAGTATTATAGTAAATTTTAACTAATTTTAAAGTTAGATCAAGAAAATAATATATTTCAAAGATATGATCAACCAAATATTGAGTGCTACTAAGAGTTACAAATAAAGTAAATGATAATAAGTAAGCAATTACAAACAAAAGTCAAAAACAAGAGAATGAATATAAATTGATTTATAGAGATTCGATCTTCCTAAGTTATATCTATTTTCAATTCTTCTTCCCTCAAGATCACTAGCTTTAACTATCAATCT